>JAFISB010000063.1:0-186903 GCA_022560015.1 Diplodia mutila | reverse complement strand
CTCTCTCTCTCTCTCTCTCTCTCTCTCTCTCTCTCTCTCTCTCTCTCTTTCTCTCTCTTTCTCTCTCTACTCTCTACTCTCTCTACTCTCTACTCTCTCTCTCTACTCTCTCAAGCGCCTTCCCAATGCCGCTAAACCACCCCCGGGAAATAAAATGCACCAAACTTTTTGTTCGAAACGAAAAGCACTTCTCTACACCTCCCCCTCCCCCTCCGGCTTTCAAATCACCAACACCTCCCCGTCCCTCGTCGGCCAACGTCCCTTCTTCCCCTCCCTCCTCTTCGCCCTCAAGTCCTCCTCGCCGTCCCACAGCGCCAGCCTCAGCTGCGCGTGAAACTCCTCGATCGCGCGTACGACCCTCGCCCTTTCCTCGTCCAGCGACCCCACAGCCGTGTGGACGGCCCTCCTCCCGTTATTTCTGACCAAAAAGTACTGCTCCCCCTGCTGGACCCAGTGGTTGGCGCCCAACGCCTCCGCCAGGTTCCGCGCGCACAGCCGGCGCACCTCGGCGAATCTTCGCGTCTGCTCCTCCTCGGGCAGCGGTTCCGGGTCGTTGGCCGGGTACGGCGAGAAGGCGTTTGCATCCCCCTCCGGATTGACGATGGCGGACGCGACGAAGAGGCTGAAGGCCCTGAAGGCGTCGATGCGCTGGACGGCGCCCGCGGCGCGGCCGGTGCAGCGGCGGTGGATGTGGGAGGCGGGCAGGATGGTGGCGGCCGCGGCGTTGAAGATCAGCGCGAGGATGTGCAGGACGTGGGGCTGTTCGAGGAGGCCCGAGTGGGTGATGAGGAGCTCCGTCGTGCTGTACAAGGAATCCAGCATCGTCGAGAGGAGCGAGTCGACGATGGCGACGCTGCCGGCGTCGGAGATGCTGTACTGGCAACTTTGATAGTTGAGCTCCTCAAGGATGGGACGTGCGGCTTGGAGAAGAGGTTTGGCAAGTATCCAGCCGGCGGTCGTCTTGAATGCATGTTCGATGTACGCAGGGAATATGGCGCACAACAAAACTTGTCGTAGAGTTGGCTTCCTGACATCGCCTTGCTCGGGCGCCCCAACGGTCGCTGTGCGAAGTTGGTTGGTCAGATATTCTTGCTCATTGTCGACAGCGGCACGCTCCGAAACGTTCTGAACGAACGAGACCAACTGCTTGAGGGTTCTCTGTTCCAACAGTTTTGGCACGTAGCTCTTCAATCTGCCCACAACATAGGTCGGATCCGTCGCAGGCAAGGGAAAAGCACTTGAGTCAGTGAAGAATGGGTCGACGGGACAAATATCGTGCGTGTGCTGCTGGAGGAATTCGACGATGTTGTGGATGAAATCCACGTATGCGCCTTTTATTGAAGAGTTCTGTCCCAGGCCAAGATAGTTCTTCTTCATAGCAGCCATGAAGTATTTGATGAGCCCCATATAGTCCCTGCGGAGTCCTGGAAGGTCATTGTGGCCCGCGTGCATGGCTCCTTCGTAGTCATCCCGCATGTTGGACAGTACGCTTGAAATCAAACCCAAGCGCCGTTGGCGGAACTCAGACAGCTTGATGTCGACCCGGCGGCTTTTCGGATCCATCAAGAAGGGCAGGTTTCTGAGAAGCGGGTGACCTGGATCTCTATTGATGAGGCTCGTGGTGAGCCGGTGCTGGAATTTCAGCGTAGACTCGCGCTCAGCGAGCGACATGAACCAGGACCAGAATATGTCATCCTTGTTCTCATCGTAGCTGTGAGAGTCTTGATCCAGGACCATCGACATGAAAAGGGCCGTGTATCTGCGTGTCTGCTCGGTCTCCTGCAGTTGGCGCCATGAGTTTGCGTGGTAAGAATCAAGGAAATTGCCCCATCCTCTTTGGCCTTTACGAACTAAGTGATGCGCGATCATTGTCCATGTCTCAACTACCTTCATGAGAAGTGCGTCGTCGGGAGCGGTGTCGGCACCAAAACAGCTCGATACCAATTGCCACACGGCATCATGTAGAGAGTCGATGGAAGACGGTGAAAGAGTTGCGCCGTTGACGACTGTAGGTTCAACATCCTCGAGACTGAAGCCGCTTCCGTAGTCTTGGCTGTCATCACTGACTTGCTGGCTTTCTACTTGATTTTCTTTGCTCTGGAGGAGCCGGAGGTAGGCAAGGAAGACTTCTAGCACTTCTGCAATGAGCCTACTGACCTGACTATTCTTGGCATCGAATAGTTTGAAGGTCTCAGCAATTGCAGACTTATTTAGCAACGAGGAGGCGGTCTCTGGTTCATGAGCTGCTGCCATTGCCGCTTTCATACCGTACACAGCATCTCCAAGTGTGGCCACAATCTGTGCTTGATTGTTCTTGATGGTCAGCTGGAGTTGTTCTGCTGAGATCTCACCGTCCCCTAAGGATCGCGCAGCTTCGTATTGACTTTCGGCCTCAGAGCTCGCCAGTCTGTACTGGATCAAGTTCTGAGAGATGATCTCTTTGAACCAGTCCGCGAACGACTCTAGAGGTTCATTGCCTTCGGTAGTGGAAATCTGATACCTGACAAGGTTCGACCAAGCTCGCACGCTGAGACGACAAATCTCCCTATGAGATCTATTTTGGTCCACGAGATTGCGTAAGGATGTTAACCGCGGTCGAAATCCTGGCGGTGAGGCCCAGTATAGGGTGCACAGCAAATCATGCTGATTACGCAGTCCATCCAAATCCTCTTGTCTCAAGTCTTCTTCCTTGTGGTAGGTCCGCCGATGATTGGGCACTAGCCGCCAGGCAATATTTTGAATCTGCCTTTCTTTGCAAATCTGTCGCAAGCACTTGAAACCCACCGCCAGAATTTTCAAGAATATGTGGAAGGCCAGATCATCAGGTTGGACATCCAACCGAGGATGCTGGTGCAAATCCTCCAGGAAGCGCGGCGAGCCTTTGCTGTCTTCACTCTGTAGGTGGTTAAAACCTCGACGCGAGAAGAAATCAAAGATTGAAGTGAGCAGAGAATCACACTTTCTCCAACCCCAGGTATGGATGAGATTGTAACACCTTACGAGGCAAGCTCGGACATAAACGTTGACAGATACTTCGTTAGTTCGTGCTGTCTCGGGGTACAGTGTGAAGAGTTGGTTGATCATTGGCACAACGACTGACCAATCGCCTTGAGTGGACTGGACGCAGTGCCCTGGCTTGACAAGACCGCTCGAATCGATTTCCATGTATGGAAGTAGGCCGAAGATGTCGTACCACAAGCGCTCGAACGATTGGACATGGCAGAACTTGGCGATTGAAGAGGTCCATTCATCCTTGACAAGGTCCCAGAATGACCGCTGTGGCGTTCCGCGAGCGAGGAGCATATGGTTGACCATAACGACAGTTTCGACAGCAACCCTGTCCTCACGTATGCCTTGCTCTCGAGCGGTGTGGCGGCGATTCTCATCAATGTAATTTCGAAGCTCACTCATGCCTTTCCGTAAGACAAACTGGAGGGCTGGCCTCACGAGAGATATGAACAGCGAGTCCGTCCTTACTTCCCCGGAGATAACAGCTTGCTGTTGATCAGCAATTTGAGTTACTTGGAGCGCTAGCAATGCTAGCATTATTGACAGTCGTAGTGAATTGCCATCATCCTCAATTGGGTTGCCGGGGATGTTGGCGAGATCTGCAAGGATGCTTCCGGACGCTGAGTCAAGCAGATTGTGCATTCTCGTCACAAATGAATGACGGTCAACGGGGTCCAAGAAGTGTAGAGTGGTCGAAAAGTATCGAGATATGTTTCTCAAGACGCAAAGATAATCCATCTGAGCGATTGGCAAAGAATGGTCGGATGAGTCCTCTTGCGTTCGATTCTGGATATTATCGACGCGACAGACGATTGACGACAGGAGGGACGCCATTTCGGAAGCTACCTCTTCCGTCCAAGAGCCCCATCGAATGAGCACCCCATTGTGGTTGAAGGTGAAAAGGCCGGCAGGTGTATCCATGTCGCGGTATCCAGCATTTAGCGCTTGTTGGAATTCGCCACTGCCCATCATTGTACTTTCATGGAAGAACGTCCCGGACCATAGTCGAGCAACATCGAAATCCGTAGGATAACGAGTACCGTATAGCCCGAGACCTTCCAGTCGAGGGACTTCAGCGGCGTTAGCTTGGAATGGAGGTGAGGTAAGCCTTTCCTGGATGCGCGGTATGGGGTCGCTTGGCTGTCTGAACTCTCGCGTTTCAACGTCAACGCGTCGGACCTTCACTTTCAGCCCTCTCCTTGGCTTGGGTGGGGCCTGGGAATCCTCTTTTTCGACACTGGGAACGACGTCGCTCGGTGCAGGATGAGAATCCGGTAAAGGTGCAACTTCATCGTCATCTTGGAGGAATCTTTGCAGTCGAGGGTTCCGAGACTGGCCTGTCCAAGCGTCCCTAAATTGAACTTGATTGACGCCGGCATATATGCGATCCAATTGTGAAAGCTTTCTACGAAAAGCAGTCGCGCGGTCTCGGGACTCATGCTCATTTTCAGATCTCTCCAATTGAGCAGTTCTGTAACCTGGCTGCTTTGGCTTCGGCCTTAGAGACGGGGGTCTGTGTGCAATACTGACTTTTGGTCTTGGTTGGCGAGATTTGGGAGAAGGCACTGGAGAAGTATCTCTGGATATTGCTACCGGGTTAAGCTTCATTTGGCGCTTCCTAGAATGACCAGTGTCGCTTCTAGCGCGTTCTGGGCCAGACATGTCATTCCTCGTCCGGGAGTCATCGTCCCTCTGAAGCCTCTCAGATTCTGGCAGATGCTGTTGATGAAACTGGCCGTGTAGATTGGCAACGCGATTGTAAAGAGGCGGTCGCACCGCTCGAGGATCTGCACCGTTCCCCACCGAAGGCTTGAATCTACCCGCACGCCAGTCGCGAAGTGTGAGGTTCGCATCTTCGGTATCAGCCTCAGTCTGCAGCCTAATGAGCTTGCTGGTCGGACTGTGCCTGCCTTTGTTCGGATGTTGCCGAGCTTGACGGGCAGCAATCTTGAGGAATTGGGGGACTTTTGCAGGCACTTCCGTATTGAGAAGGGGGGCATCAAGGATGCTCAGTGCTGGAGCTTTGTTTTTAGCCACACGTCTCGACCGCTGCCCGCTGGTGGCTTTCTGCTTGGATTTGCCGTTGCGCGCAACCCCAGAGTGGAGAGGTCGTTCTGATCTGTCAAGGCTATGAGGCTCTGCCCGGATATCCATAGTATCCGTCAGCTTTAGTTGCCGTTTCTTCTTGTGCTTCTTCCCGGTATTTTTGCGTGGAGCCGAGGGTAACATTGGGTCAATCCAGTCATGTTCCTGAATTTCCAAAGCGCCCGTATCATCAAAGCTGTCGGCAAAGCCAAGGTCCGCTTCTAGGTTTCGTCGTGGCTGAGGCATACTCACTGATGCCGATTCAGTACCGGATTCACTTTGATCAGTCTCAATAGCAATCGGGTCAACGTTCGTTTGTCGATTGAAAGGAGCCGGGCTGGCCCGATGAGATGCTAAGCTTGAAGTCGCAGTTCCCAGGCGAGGAGAAGCATCGGAGACCCGTCTCTGGCGACGCGAAGGATCTGCTGAGGATTTTCGGATTGCTTGAGCCTGTTGGTCAAGCCTCAACCATGATGCAGGAAGAACACCCTTAATTCGTCTCTTTGCTTGTTCAAGGCCTTTCTCTCTATCCTTGTTGTTATCCCCCTCATCTTCCTCATCGGAGGACGACTCAGAAGATACAACCGTGACAGAGGCCGTACGCTGAATCCCACGGTGGCGCGCAGTACTGATAGGTGGCTCGTCATCAGAATCTGAATCCACTGATCTAATCTGAACTGGCTTTCTTGTAGATGACGTAGCTGGCGTTGGAGGTTGCGGTAGCCGGGTTGGAGATAGGTGTCGCAGTCGTGTGGGGCGATGTGGTTTTCGAAGCTGTTCATTATGATATGGAAGTGTCTCTGAGGTGGGTGGGGAGGGTGGAACTTCAAATAGCACGTTGGCTTGTTGTGTCCGGTCTGTATTGTTGGTCTGGGGCAGTTGACGTAATGAGCTGGTCCTGTTGAGTGGACCCTTCTTAGAGAAAGTGTGCAGTGTCTTCCGCCGCTTGAAGCCCTCCTGAACACTGCCGTCATGTTTCCTGCGCAAGAGTACGCTCAAATCCGGGAACTCGAAGTCTTCATCATCGATGTTCATGCGCGGATCGCTCAAATCAGTCCCAAGATTGGGCTGAGCCGGAAGTGATGTGGTCCGTTCCAGGTTAGGCGGTGAAGATGGCAGTTCGATGGGAGAGCTGTGCCGTACGCTACTTGATTGAGTGTGGTCAACCACGAAATCCCTATCTTGAGAATTTAGGTCTTGGCTTTCCCCATGGCTCGGTCCGTTCTGCTCTTCGTGATGCCTATGATGCTCTGGAGCAACATTCACAGGCTTCAATCCTCTGGACTTAAGATTCTGTTTGTATTTCTCAGCTTCCAGAAGGTATGGATGCAGCTGTATCGGATTCCGCTTCCTCAACGCCCGTCTCATCCGAATTTCCTCAGCAACCGCTTCGTCGAACTGGGTTGCTTCCTGTGGAGGTATCACCACTTGAACCAACTGTCGAGGCCCATTCCTATCCTGTTCTGGTACTTGTCGCCCCGAGGGAGGTAGCGGCGGCGACGATGTAAGATAGTCAGGAGGCTCGATGTCAGACCTGGCATCACTGAGAGGGCTCGAAAAGGCGGAGATGTTGGCTTGCTGCAATTCGTCTACGTCATCGTCTTGAAACGTTGGCGTCACCGGTCTCCGAGGCACAACTTGCGGAACATGCCCTGGGGTAGAGGTCAACTGCTCGTCGGAAAAGAGCTGGGTGGCGAGGAATTTCCCCGAGAGCGCATTCGTGGAGCTCTCGGTGGCAATCTCCGAGCTGGGGTGTCCAGTGATTGGGATATCGACCGAAGAAGCAGGCAAGCTGGATTTGACTGCGCGGGCGTTGCGATGTGCATGGGGTCCGCATTGCGGAGAGAGCCCGTTCGTTTGGGGCCTTGACGAGCTGTTCGAATTGGTAGTGTTAAGGTGCAAGCGGGGCCCATTAAACAGCGCGTTTTGTGAGCTATCCAAGGCAAGTTCGTCCTGGCTTCCTAACGGAAATGTGGCTACACCTTTCGGTGTTTGGGAACGGTCCGATTCAGAATCTGCAGTCACCTCAGGGCCTTCAACGGAAGTTGTCTGTGGCGGTTTCGGCGTGGAGGGGTCGTCGAGGTCAAGGTCAAGGTCAAGGTCATCCTCCTCATCTGAGTCCGCCACGTAACCTTTGATGCGCCACTGCGACATGGAGGCCGGTTGGCATAGCGGTGGCTCACCAGAAGCTGTCGGGCCAAAAGTAAGTGCGTTGTTGTACAGCAGGCGAGGCAACGACAAGGTAAAGCCGCGCCCGGGTCGACGCGCGACGCGAGAACGCGTCGCATGTGCCTGGTGTTATCGATAAGCCGCTGACTAAGTCTCCCTTCCGTTTTTCGAAGGCGTCACCACAGCGACAACGTCACTCCATCTCGATTACTGCGGCAACATGTCGAATATGAACAGGATAATACCATTGATTATCGTGACGGGCGTAGGCATCTGGAATGGTATGCATCCGATCAGGTCACTTAGGGATCAGAGCACATGCTGATAGGACGACGTAGGCATGTACGTCTTCGAGCCCGCCTTCAAAGAGCAGAAAGAGCAGAGAGAAAAGACTTTCGACAAGCAGCAGTACGTTTGCGATAGCTTGCATGAAACCCATCATCTCTAACGCAAAGCAGCGGAGGATCAGGAATTGGGGAATCCCAAGAATTAGCGACGCAAGATTCAGGCGCAAAGGCACCCCGTGCCAATCCTGCAGGTGGGCAAAAGGATGTGCTGGCGTTTCCTCAGCAGCCTGTCACTTCAAAGGATGCCTCAGGCTCGAGCTCATGGCTCAAAAGTTGGGGCTTAGCCTGGCCAGGCAGCAAAGCAAGCAGTGAGGCGGAGCAACCCAAGCACGACGCATCAAACCCTCTTGTTCAGCAACCATCCACGCCTAGAACTCAAGAAAAGTCGGGAAACTAGCAGAGGAAGAAACTTTTACTGTATGGATTATGTTCCGTTGCCCAGCCTTCAAGAGCCGACCTCAAGCACTATCTTTCAGATGGCTACCTCTGTCACGTGCTCACGCGAGACCTTCTCCGTTCGTCGAGGCCAACCTCAGTAGTGCTGCATAAAGCTGCCACTGTAAGTGCAGACATCAGAAATAACATGCAGCCATGTTAGCACGAGTATAATGTCTCATAGCCGGATTGTCTGGTGGTGCGTGTCAGCTGACGACGCTGCTCTGCACTGCACTATTTCACCTCCCCACGAGCCACCCACCAACTCCTTCACACACCTCACGAAACTTCCCATACCAACAGTTGAGAGTCTGCGACTCTGCGATGCAAACACTCAAACGGTCCATATAAACTCTTTTGTCGAATATTAACGCTTTTGGGTGGCTCAGACTTCACCACCCACGTCCATCTTCAACCTCTAGCCACGACCGCTTGACGAGGAGTGTCCAGACTGCGATATTTTGAAGAAAGCAGGAGTCTTCGCTGATGCATCGGGCTTGACAGAGCCTGAGAGTACATTGTGCGTGTCCCACTTCCATCGCTGCTTTGCTTGTCCGTCAAACCGCTCAAAGCTGCCTGAGGGACGTCCTGGGTCCTCTGGGCTTCTCCACCCAATCAGACGAGTGTTTCAATATGCCCGCAGCGTCTTTTCCAGACTTTCGTTGCTTCGGTGGCCTAATTCAGTCAGGAAGAGAAGAGCCGATCAGTGCCGGACGCGGGTGGGGTGGGTGAGAGGTAGGAGGTGCACCTGCGGGAGGCCGCCAAGACCAGGCCTCGCTTCCCACCTTATAAGCCCAGCGCCCCCCCTCAGGCCTCCTCTTCCGTTTCCTCCCCACCGCTTACCAAACTTCACCGACTCTTTCGACCATCCACCTCTTGCCCCATACAAATCTTCTAGAGTTGCCAAGACCATCCAGGCCTCTGCATCAACCCTCTTGCCGTTGCTGCTCTTCCTTATGAGACTCTGAACCACTGCTGTGGGGTCACATGCCTACCATGCCGTCGTCGGTGCCGCACCGGGCACGCACGTCCGCTGTCTATGACGACTCCTATGTCAAACGTGCCCTTCACAGTGCGCGCGACTTCAGCATTGAGGCTGCCCCGTCAGCTGATTTCCTGCTCTTCCCGGACAAAACTGCGAGTATTTTGCCATCTTGGGACTCATCATACCCAACCATGCCGTCCAATGGAAAGGAGCTTTTGGAGCGATCCCGATATCTCCCACAAGATGTCAAAGTAGCCATGCCATCTGGCAGAATGACGATCTCCCCCAAAGGATACGCACCAGTGCCTGACTCACAAGAGGCCGGAGCGATGCCAGCTGTATCTCCACATCGTCGCGGACGGAGCACCAGATCGCTGCTCGGTCACAGCAACCGCGTTTCGAAGCCAAAAGGAAGCCATGCCCCGCAGGGCAACAAGCCTGGACACATGATGCCACACTGCGCGTCATCTCGAGAAAGTTGGCACCTGGCGATGTTCGACTCCCTGCCGCCACGACCAGATCCTCTCGATGCTCCCTCGAGTGGTGCATACCACAACCTGGAGTCACGCTTCATTACCGCCTGGTCCTTGTCTGGATCGCAAAGCCCATCGTTCGAAATCGGTCATGCCGAACCTGGGTATTGGGAGTCCTCATCGACACAAGCAGCGACGAACCAGTCACACGATGGAAGGGACATCGGCTATCCCTGTTCGCCTCCTCCTGCTCCGAGACCAGAGCGTCTTCCAAGTCCTGATCTCCCGCAAACCGAGGCTCTTCCATTTTGCAACTGCTGTACCACAGCAGATGCAGGGCACCGCGAAGCTTGTGCGCTTTTCCGGAATAGTAAACTGCAAAGAGACTTCGATCTTCTTGCTATCGGTTCCATGTTTGATTGATTTTACTTTTTCCTTTCGAGATCGTTACGGCGTTGGTGTTGGGGTGATGTAATTTGACGTACAGCTTGAATGAGGCGGTAACAACAGACTGATGCGTGGAAAGTCGCGAGCGACGGTGATGAGAAAACGAAAGTATGGTTGAGATACGTTGGCTGCAAGGGTAGCACAAAATATCTTCCTTGCTAGTCGCCCAATAATCGGAGTTAACATACGAGAACTCAAGGTTCAAACAAAGAAATCTTCCACGTGCGCGCAATTAGAGCATCAAGGGTGTCCCACCGTAGAACAGATTTTTGCTCACCTGGCTGTTGACATCATCCCGTTCGTGCCCGCCTCATTGCCCGCTTTGTCTGTTGCAATACGACTGATGAAACCATAGCGCATGGAAAGCTCCATATTCTTCATAGTCGCCCTTTGCTGGAGCTAGGTGGCACGATCGTGTCTTGCTACCAATCGCGAGGACCCCGACTTCCTTCAGTCCAACTCTTTACGTCTTTCCACTGTCCACCGCAAAATATCTGCCGGCCTTGCGCTCAGCATGAGCAAGCACATCCCAGTCCTCGGCGCCTTTGGTGTCCACCGGTCCCTCTTTCCTCTGTATTCTCTTGTAGTGCCTCCCACGCACCTCTTCCTGATCTAGAGCCTCCTTGAGCGAACGAAAAGATATCTTAGTCTCATCCTCAGCGGCGTGTGTCTCATCGCGAATGGCACGTAGCGGCGGTACGCCTTCCGTATTGACCTCTTGGATGGCGCGCACGAAGTGAAGCTGTGACCGCAAGGTCTTCAACATTCTCACCTCCTCTGCTTCATCCCTAGGCTCGGGTAGTGCGGAGAGGTTGAGGAGGTGTCGTAATTGCTTTGGCGTGATGGTTGGCGCATCGGCGGTTTGAGCGTCGGCAGGAAGCAGCGTCTTGACGGACCACGTGGGTTGGGACAGGAGGGCTTCGATGTCTTTGGCAGTCTTTGTAGAAGAGTGTCGCAATGGGACCAGCGGTATTATGGGTGACAATGGCCGTACGAATGCAGAAGCTCTCGCGCTTTGAACAAGCGGGCGTATTCTCGACATGTCACTGCGGCGGCCGTGTCAGCGCTTCTTTGCGTCCAGTAGCATGCTTTTCTGACGGAAGCATGAAAAACTAAGAGTGAGCTCTATGGTTCGTACCAAGATTGCAAGCCCCACACGCCCGTTGGTGTCGGCTTCGTCAAAGTGGGAATGTTTAAGCGGACGATGTCGTCGGAGAGGTGAAGTCAGCGGATGCTTATCGATAGGCTGTCGGGCGTGGACCAAGTGGGCTGTGACTGCCGCTGCCTCGTAATGGTTCCAAGAACAACACCGCCCTTCCACCACATCCTGCGACTCTACTGCCACAACCCGCCGAGTTTTCGGAGCCATCCTTTCTAATACATCCGAATACCAACCTCCTTACGCTCTACGCACACCATGGCTACACAGGACCCCCGCGCATTGCTCCAGAAGGTAGTAAACCCGCCTCAAATACCAGCTCGGCGCATGCTCACAGCTTCACGCAGGCCGAGAAGGCGGTCCAGTCCGCCGGTTCAGGCTTCAGCCTGTTCGGCGGCCGTCAGGAGAAGTACGAGAATGCTGCGGAACTGTACATTCAGGCCGCAAACGCATTCAGAATGCAGAAGCAAGGTTGGCTGAACCCCGCAGCTCGCCTAGGCGCGAACGCACGACACTAAGTAGCTGTTTCGCATAGGCAAGGAAGCCGGCCTGGCATTTGAGAGCGCCGCTGCGATCCAGCAGAACAACCTGAACGAGCCCGATGACGCAGCGAACACCATGACCGAAGCCTTCAAGACGTACAGGAAGACGGACCCCGAAGATGCCGCTCGCTGTCTCGAAGTTTCCATCAACCACTACACTCTGAAGGGTAACTTCAGGCGAGCGGCTACATGGAAGCAGAACATTGCGGAGCTGTTCGAAGTTGAGCTTGGCGATCAGAAGCGCGCTATGGAGGCATACGAGACTGCTGCTGGCTGGTACGAGCAGGACAATGCCGAAGCGTGAGTTCCTACTACCGGGCTTTCGGACCGACCATTGGCTAACAATTCTTGCAGGTTGGCGAACAAGCTGTTCCTCAAGGTCGGTGACCTTGCGGCTCTCGAGGGAGACTACTACAAGGCGATTGAGAACTTCGAGCGCGTCGCTAAGTCAAGCATCAACAACAACCTCATGAAGTGGTCGGTCAAGGAATACTTGTTGAAGGGAGGAATCTGCCATCTCGCAACCAACGTAAGAATCGAGGTCACGGCTTTGGCTCAACGAACACTATACTGACATAACCTAGGATATGGTTGGCGCCAGGCGGGCGATGGAGACCTACCACGACCTCGATCACACCTTTGCATCAACTCGGGAGGCCATGCTCCTCAACGATCTCGCCGAAGCGGTGGAGGGCGGTGACCAAGAACTCTTCTCCGAGAAGCTTTTCCAGTTCGATCAGCTGTCGAAGCTTGACAAGTGGAAGACGACTCTGCTTCTTCGCGTGAAGGGCAACATCGAGAAGCAGGAAGAGGACTTCTCGTAGGCGAAGAATCAAGATGGCTACGCTGAGGTAAATCTCATTGAAAGCACGTATTTGAATACCAGCGAAGATGGGAAACTTGTCTATTCACTTAGGCCATAGTTGTGAACGGGCATTCTTGCAACTTTTCCTTCCTTTGGTTCTGTGCGGAGATATGAATACATGGCTTTTGCAGACAGTTCATTCAGAGCCGCATGTTCAGTTGGCTGCATTAGTCGACACATTGAGGTACTAATCACCAGTCACAAACGACTGCAATCACTAGAAGTGTGAAAAGAAACTATCATCAGGGTCCTTTAGACAGGAGGATAGAAATAATAACAAGGCGCTGTAGCACAGAAAAAAGGAAAGATCCTGGCCTCCGACTGCAATACTTACTCCCTCTTCGAACGCGACTCGTGCGGCGCTAGGGAGGTTTCCATATTCTATCATGAAATAGGTTTCTAAGGCCTATGCATCATTGCGACAAGCGTAGTTTCGGAAGGAACTTTGCACGCAGTGATAAGCGCTCCCAACGGACCCTGCAGGAAGCAGCCAAGCCATGTACGTCATTAGTAACTCATAACTCAGGAGCATCCCACAACGCTTCCTTGCTTCACATCAACCCAAAAAGGCGTGAGTGCCCATTTTAGAACGCTTGCAAAATACTCCGCAGCTCTTTACGGTCCACTCAAATCAACCCCAGCGCCGAAACCCGTACCCACTCCGGCGCGAACCATGTCCAAGATGCTCTCAGGGCATATGCCCTGGTCCCACGACGATGAAGGGCAGAAGAAACAAGAAGACGACCAGTCCCTCACCACCGTGCTGGAGACCCCCGAGCTCCGCAGCGAGCTGACGCTCCTGCTCGCCAACTGCCTCGCGTCGATGCGCGCCACCATCACCGACGCCTTCGACGCGCGCTACACCACCAGTGACGCCGCCTCGCAGCCGCCGGGAGAAGAACAAGACCTGACGGGCGACGACGCGCTGCGCAACCCCAACCTGGATGCCGGCACCGTCGACGTCGAGGCGCTGGACAAGCAGCGCAAGGAGCGCGAGAAGCGCGAGAAGGAGCTCTCGGCGCCGGCCATGCAGGGACTCAAGACGGCGGCGCTCGACTTCTTCGACGACTGGCGGGACGCGGTGCTGATGCGGGTCGGCGAGGTCGTCAACTCCAAGGAGGCGGCGCAGGGCCAGAAGAAGGTGGCTTCGGCCAAGTCGGAGCCGAAGGAGGGCACGAGGCAGCGGACGCTATCGTCGACGAGCTCGGCCGCGTCACCGGACGAGGAGGTGGGCAGAGCGTTGAAGGAGCTGTACCCGTCTATCGAGACGCCGCTTGTCGAGCTGGCGGAGGAGAGGAGGGCGTTGGTGCTGCATTCAATGCTACTGTTGCTGTTGAGCTTGGAGCATTATTCGGCGCACTCGCGGATCTTGATGCTCTATTTGACGAGCAGCTTGCGGCTAGACGTGGAATTCTTGACCGACGACGAGAAGAAAGTGGCCAGAGGCCTGCTGGAGGCAGCTCATAAGATGTCGGCGGAAGAAGAGACGAAGAAGAAGGCGGAGGAGAATGCTACAAGCCGGAAGTGGAAGGTCGGACTGGCTTCCGTTGCCGGTGCCGCTGTCGTGGGCATCACTGGTGGTTTGGCAGCCCCCTTGTTGGCTGCTGGATTGGGTATGTTGACATTGGCTTGCACTCAGCCATCGTTCACACAGCTAACAACCATTCCTCAGGTTCCGTAATGGGCGGACTTGGTCTTGGTGCCACTGCCGCAGCCGGCTACTTGGGAGCGGTGGCTTCCAGCAGTGTCATCGTAGGCGGCCTTTTTGGTGCCTACGGCGGGCGTATGACTGGCAAGATGATGGATCAGTATGCCAAAGAGATCTCGGACTTCGGCTTCGTCCCAATTCAGGAATTCCACCGCCCGCGCAAGCTTGACAAGGAGCACCGGCGCTTGCGCGTCGCGATCGGCATCTCGGGCTGGCTAACCAACAAGGACGAAGTGGTCGAGCCGTGGCGCGTCATCGCGCCGTCCATCGAGGGCTTCGCGCTGCGGTACGAGCTCGAGGCGATGCTGAACCTGGGCAACGCGCTCATCGGCATGGTCAAGAGCGCGGCGTGGGGCTACGCCAAGAGCGAGATCATCAAGCGCACCGTCTTCGCCAGTCTGACGGCCGCCCTCTGGCCCATCGGCCTGCTCAAGATCAGCCGCGTCGTCGACAACCCGTTCAGCGTCGCCAAGGCCCGCAGCGAGATGGCCGGCCAGGTGCTCGCCGACGCCCTCATCAACCGCGCCCAGGGTGAGCGTCCCGTCACCCTCGTAGGCTACTCGCTGGGCGCCCGCGTCATCTACTCCTGCTTGCAGACCCTCGCTGAGCGCAAGGCCTTTGGCCTGGTCGAGAGTGTCGTCCTGCTCGGCGCGCCCACGCCATCTACCGCCGCCGACTGGCGCCGCATGCGCAGTGTCGTGTCCGGCCGCGTTGTTAACGTCTACTCCACGAATGACTATATCCTCGCTTTCCTGTATCGCACGTCCAGTATTCAATACGGCGTTGCGGGTCTGCAGAAGGTCGAAGGCGTGAGGGGAGTCGAGAACGTGGATGTTAGCGACATGGTCTCGGGCCACACGCGTTATCGGTACCTGGCGGGTCGGATCCTCAAGAAAATCGGCTTCGAGGACGTGGACCTTGAAGAGGTCGAGAGGGAGGAGCAAGAGATGCGGAAGGCCGAGGAGGAGGAGAAGAAAGAGGCAGAAGGACAGGAGAAGGCCAAGGGAGAGAGCAAGGATGCGGATGAAGAAGCTCAAGCCTTGGAGAAGGAGGTGGAGACGAAGAGTCAGTTGGGTCTAATGGAATGGACGACTGAGAAGCTCCGGCTGGGCGGAGGAAGCGGTGCCGGCAAGGAAAAGGAGAAGATGGAGACACAGACGGCGATGTGAGAGGATACGAAGAGGAGCCTCATATTGTTTCGGGTTAATGAGCATAGATACGATACCTAATGAGCACACTCCATGCCCACAATGGGTTACAAAAACATGATCCTTCAATGTCCTGTGCCGGACACTACACTCTTTACGTGGGCTGTTGAAGCAACTTATGCAGACGTATATGTGAGCTTTAAAATTATACGAACACGCCTAGACAGGACTCCACTGCTCACTGCAATATCTGTGCGATAGAAGTTGGTGGGCTCAATTATTTTGCAACGCGATGTGTGCCTTGTTACAGACCGTAGGAGAAGTGCCGATGGTGATGTTGGTCAAAATATGTCATTGATGAATCGCTTCCCAGCTCCTCCTTCTGTGTCTTCCTGAACGCCGTCTTCGAGAATAAATCATACAACCCCACGTTGAACCTGCACCGGATTACCGGAACTTGCTGACAATAACCGCGATGATAAGAAGAACAAGAGCAGTGATGATTGCAATCGTAATCACCCGATTCGTAGCCATCCTGTAAACGAGATTGTATCAGCAAGACGGTTCTCGACAAACGGCCAGATGTTGGGTTAACAGGGAGACAGTACCTACGAGCCATCCCCCTCAGAGTCTTGATGCTCCTATCCGTATAGCTCTCGCTCTCCAGCAGATTCTGCCTCGTCCTCTCAATGGTCTCCCTCTGCGTCGCCAGGTCTGCCAGCGTATTGCGGCCGATATCCTCGGTCTCCAGAGCAATGCGGTGGCTGTCCCTCAGACGGCCGCTACTACGCTCCAAACGGTCGGTGCCCGAAAGCAACTGTTGGCGCTGCTCGAGCTGGTCGTCGGCCGTAGGGTTGTCCGAGTAGCGGTTGCCGAACAAGGCGCGGCGGTCCGAAGCCAGCGACGTCAGCTTGCGGCCAAGCTCGTCGACATCCTGCTGCAAATTGCGAAAGCGCTGGTTGACCTTGTTCTTGGCGGGTCCGGGGATGTTGGGCTTCTCGATGCGCATTTGGTCGAGCTGAGGGAGAGTTTGTTAGCGTTGGGGTTTTACTTCCCGCACCCGTTGCCGAGTCTTACCAGCTCCTTCGCCTCCTCCTGAGCACGCTCGGCCTGCCGTATCGCGGCTTTCCTGGGCTCGCCGGACAGTTCGGGGATCTGATCGAGCTTCTGCTGGAGATCCGCCTGGACCAACTTGAGCTCGGCTTCGTAGCTGGCGAAGCGCTCCGAGCCGGCCTCTGAGTCCAGAATGTCCGTCATGGTTGGTGTTTTCGATGCTTGGCTCGTTAATCTAGGCTAGCGATAAAATGTCGCAGTCCGCTTCTATTGGGACAAAGAATGCCCTCTCGTCGGAGTGGCTGGTGCCTGGGGTGGAGGCGGGCGGGTTGCGCGATCGGTGGAAGGTGCGGTCGTGAGTCGTTACAGAGGCGAGCGCTCGAGGGTCCAGTACGAGCGAAGCTGATAAAACAGAAGGTGCGGGGGGTATCTCGTGGTTGGCGGTGGGGACGTCACGCAGCGTGGTTGGCGTCGAGCGGTGGCCGAGCGGAGGAGGTGGAATGTCGCCGCGGCCGGAGTCGCTGGCCGTTCCTGGCTTGGACCTTGGCGCGCCCCCAGCCTCGATCCCTGCTCGTGCATCCAACGCACCCCCTGCTACATTCCGCTTTGCATCGTTTTAGTAGTGTTCCGGACTTGCTTTCGCTCAGCCTCAGTCCCCTCTTTCTCTCCAACCATCTCAGTCAGACAGCCTTTTATTCTTTCATTCTTTGATTCTGCGATTGTCTGTCTCTCAGCTCTCGTAGCCGGATGATGTCAGCACCTGCTGCTTCTGGAAGTCAGTCCCACTCTTGATCGCAAACAACCACGAAACATCAACACCATGGAGAAGAAGAGGATTGCAGTTGTGGGCAGCGGCGTCACTGGAATTGGTGCTCTCTATGCCCTGAGGAACACCCCTCATGAAGTGCACCTCTTTGAGGCTGCCGACCGTCTGGGCGGCCACACCAATACCGTGCAGTTTAGTCATGAAGACCACAAGACTCCAGTCGACACCGGTTTCATCGTGCTTAATACTGCCACCTATCGTGAGTCGGCCCTTGTTTATGGAGGAACTTCTGTTGATTTCTTCAAGCAAACTTCATCGCATTCCTCGAGGAGCTCAACGTTGAGACCGTGGAGACTGCCATGACTTTTGGCATCTCCCGCGACGAGGGAGCATTCGAGTGGTCAGGAACCTCACTCTCGTCCATCTTTGCTCAGCGTCGAAATCTTTTCCGCCCCGCCCATTGGCGCATGATATTCGACATTATCCGCTTCAACCAATTCGCTCTCGATCTGCTCCGGGATGACTCCGGTGTCGACCTTGACCTCAGCATCGGAGAGTATCTGGATCGCGAGGGATACTCTGACAGCTTTAGAGATGATTATTTGATCCCTATGACGGCCTGCGTATGGAGCACCGGTGCCGATAAATGTGCTTTGGAGTTCCCTGCTCTAACCTTGATTCGCTTCCTTTGGAACCATCATCTCCTCAGCACCATCAGCGTACGACCTCCGTGGTTGACAGTAAAGGATGGCTCCCGGTCCTACATCAGTGCAGTCATGCGGGATTTCCCATCCGACAGAGTTCATCTCTCCGCTCCTGTCAAGAGCGTGACGAACGAGGATGGCAAGGTGGTTGTCGAGCTCCCAAATGGCCAACGAGACACCTTCGACGACGTTGTTTTAGCGTGCCACGGTGACCAGGCCCGAGGCATAATCTCCACGTCCGCTACGGCCGAGGAGAAAGAGATCATGAGCGCCTTCTACACAAGTCCCAACACCGTCTTTTTGCATTCAGACCTCGCACTCATGCCCCGCCGCGAGGCTGCTTGGTCGTCCTGGAACTACCTCACAACAAGCTCTCCAACGGCACTGAGACCTAAGGTGTCTAATCCATCAGCCTCGGAAGGCTCTTCGTCAGGCGCTCTGAGCACAGTATCTCTGACGTACAACATGAACATCCTACAGCACATTCCCGTATCAGAGTATGGCCACGTACTTGTCACAATGAACCCGCCGCACATGCCGAGGCCTGAGCTCACGCAGGCAGCCATTCAATATGCGCACCCGCTGTACACTGCTGCAGCAGTCAAATCGCAAGAGCTGCTCCCTAGAATACAGGGCAAGAGGGGCATCTGGTATGCCGGCGCCTGGACCGGGTATGGCTTCCACGAGGATGGATTTGCGTCTGGGATAAAAGTGGCTTGTGAGGGCCTGGGTGGCGATGTGCCGTGGGAGAGGGTCGAGACGAAGTTCATCCGAGGAAATGAGCCTCACTTCACAGCGAAGGATTACATCGTCCGCATCTTTGTTGTTATCCTCTTGATATGGATTAGATTGGTGGAGACTGCGGTGGCATTGGCTGGAACCTGGCGGGGTAGGACAGGAAAGGCAAAGGTTGCATGAGTGTTTAGATAATAAAGTGAACCGGTGTCAAATACCACATAATCTCGTTTCTCGTCGTTAGACCCTGGGCCATAGTAAATTCTGATATCTTCTCCTCATGCCCGCGTCTTTCTCAATGTCAAGCCGTCAAGTATGCTGTGTGCGCTTAGATACCCTATCTGGGCAAGTCGTCGTCGGTCTACGAGCGATCGATGCCGGCGGTAGCGTCCTCTATAAAAGGAATTAAGTCCTAGTGCTTGTTGCATACTTAAAACACAATACTTACATTGAGTTTCTCATGAATGCAAGATCTCTTGCATGTACACGTTACTGGGAGCAAGCTGATCCTTCAGTGTGTGCCTGTAGCACGTTGGTGCTTGCTCAAAGCCCAACGGCTCTTGTGACGGAAGTGGAAGCCTGGTTATTGGAATTCCGTGGCTTGAGTGCCTCAACCATTTCCAATATCCTGGCACAGCTCCTGTAGTTGCCGGAGAGTGGTTACTGTCTCCTGGCCCAGTTCTTCGCCGCTGGCAGCTGGCTTATTGAAACGGCCATATCTCAGATCACTGAGATCACCAACAATGTTTTCGAGGTCTTCCAACACAGCCTCGCTTTCTTCCTCGATTCCCGCGATCTCTTCTTCGATGTCCCGCTCAGCCTGTTCCATATCCTCAACGACCGCCTCCGCTGTCCGCTTCTTCGGTCTGCCTACACCCATCTGTGCAGTGGCACCAGCGCGTCCGTGAAGGTCTTCTTCCATCTTTACATCCATCTCCTCCTGGCGCGTGAGGCCGGTGGCAGCGCTGTCGGCAGCTTCATCGCGCCTCCGAGCTCGTGCGACCTCGCGTGCTTGCCGTTCGCCACGTTTGCATTCGGCGGCGATGTTGCGCTTCACGTCATCGGTATCAATGGCACGTTGGTGCTGTAGCTCGCGGTAGAGCCTGGGTATGGCGGGATTGGACTGGTGGGCGCGCGGGAAGAGGTCGGTGAATTGGCGCAGGGTGATGATGGTCTGAAGCGGCGCGGGAGGAAGCAGGAAATTGGAGAGGATCGAGGACTCATTCGGCGCCATGATGGCAGCGGAGAGGAGTAGTGCGAGGGCAGAGGGTACTGCAGGTCCGAGTGTGGGCGTGCGAAGGACGCGTTGGTGGCGGACGCGCCGTGGAACAAGCGAGGACGGGAGTCGACGCGTCGGGGCAGAAAGCCGCCAACGGGTCTTTCTTCGCTCTTGCCTGCGCAGCCATACCCGTAACCACGTGAACGCCGCATCAAGACCCTGCCTCGAAGACCCCCTTCCGACTCGCTACTGCCTTGCTGATCTTGTCTTCCGTCAACCTCATCCTCGCGCCACCCTTTCGCACACCCGTTATGGCGCCTGCATCGCAGCCTATGTTCGCCAAGGACGAGAAGGCGCTTTGCTTCCATCACGAGCTTCTCTACGAGGCCAAGGTTCTTGATGTGAAGGCCTTAGACCCTAACGACAAGAAGAGCGCCTACCTTTACAAAGTCCATTACAAAGGCTGGAAGGCCACGTAAGTACGCTCCCTCTCACCGGTCCCGTCACCGCTTCATGGCTAGCTGCAGCCGCCTCTCCTTGCCCTCACTTCGCTGCCGCTCGCCGACCAACGCCCCATTCACTTGAAACAACTTTCGTACCCGTTTGCTGCGCCGCTCTTGATGTACGAGCCCCCGGCTCTTGGGACTTCGTTCACCACAGCTTCACTTCCGAAAGGCTTAGCATGACTCTTGACCGTGACTTCGGCGTTGCTAACAAACGTGCTAGGTGGGACGATTGGGTTCCGCAGGATCGGCTGCGTAAGCTGAATGACGAGAACCGCGAATTAGCCAACAACCTCAAGAAAGAGTTGGAAGCCATGCGTCGCGGCTCTCAGGCCCAGAAAACGGCGGCGACTTCGCACAAGAAGAAGCCCGAAGCTGGCTCCGCACGTGGCAGCGAGGGCCGTGAGACGCCTGTGGCATCGACGAATCTTGCAGGCCGCAAGAGGGGCAGAGACTTCGAGGTCGAGAGGGTAGGTCACCTCGGTTTCGCTTCGCGTCACCCTGCTTTCTTCCGTTCGCGTTTCAACGTCCTGCTGTCACCGTTGTTCTATTGTACCTATTTCACACATGCTCTGTCATACCTGTGCCGTTCTTTATTTCTGCTCTTCCGCTCTTCCACACTTTTGGACTTTTCCACTCCTCCGAATCGCTCAACATCAACATGGTTCTTACCCGTCGTTCTACGAACTCCGAGGGAGTTGAGCCAGCCGTCAAGGATGCTCAGCCAGGCAGACGGTCTGCGCAGAGAAAGGAGAGAAGCCACGAAAGGCAAGCTCCCAAGGAGAAAAATGCTCCAAAGATGAAAGCGCCCTGTCAGGAGAACAGGCGGCCTCAAGAGCAGTGGGCCAAGAAGAGAAAGAGAAAAGGGCAGGAGAGCGAGGACAAGATAATCGAACGGCCAGCGAAGGTGGCCAAGCTTGCCAATCAGCGGCCTACTACGGCCTACTTGGCCGTCCTCAAGAACTGGAGCAGAATTGAAACTAGCGATTCTGATGTACTCTTATCTGCGTTACTGTTCTGCATTGCATCTGGAATGTTTCACATGAGCACTTGCTAATACTTGCACAACAGGAGGAAACTTTCCGTACAAGGCCAGCCATCCGCCTTCACATGCCCGACAGGCTCAAGTCGCTTCTCGTCGACGACTGGGAGAACATTACCAAGAACCTTCAGCTCATCAAACTTCCGGTCGACGTTCCCGTCAGCGCTATTCTCGACATGTATGAGGAGCAGGAAGCACCCAAGCGCGTGCCAGGCAGCGCCGAAGCCGACATCCTCGAGGAAATTGTTGCCGGTGTCAAGGAGTACTTCAACAAAGCTCTTGGCCGCATCCTCCTATACCGCTTTGAACGCGACCAGTACTTGGACTACTATAAGAAGACGGAGAGCCCCACGGACGATCTGGCGGGCAAGACGATGAGTGAGATTTACGGTGGCGAGCACCTGCTCCGTCTCTTCGGTACGTGAAACACCATGTTCCAGATGATCGCCTACATGAAGTCACCAGAACCGCGCGGGTGTGGCAATATCGCTTGACGCTTGGCGAGAAGCGTTCGCCACCTGGTGTGCGCTGTTGGCGTTGGGTGATTAGTTATTCTCGAGTGCCAAGGCTGACCAATTGAACAGTGTCATTACCGGAGCTCATCGCACAGACGAACATGGACCCTCAGTCAGTGAACCGGCTCCGCGAAGAGCTGGTCAAGATCACCATGTGGCTCAACAAGGATGAAACGGTGGGAAAGGTGTTTGTGTCGGAATACGAAACGGCTGGCAGCGAGTACATCGACAAGGCCAAGGGCGACGAGAGGCGCTGATGGGGCGTGGGGGAAAGCAGATACCACAGCTAGCCGGGGGCAGCTTGCAACGGTTGGAGCGTGCTCCTGCATTGGTCATTTCTGGTATTCGTGGAGGCGCATTGGGCGTTCGCGTGGCAACTGGGGCCATCCCGTGGACAGTGAGAGGGGTCCACTGGTGATGGACACGATTTGATTTCTGATGAGTTTTTCTCTTCCCCGAGATTTTCTGCAGAGGCCCCTGCTCGGTCGCCTGTTGCTACCGTTGGCGTGGGCTTGGGTCCCGTTCGGAAGCGTGCACGGGCTTGGCATCAAGTCACGACACTCCGCAGCAGACTTCGTGTTGGTTGGGGCCGTTTGATGAATGACGGGGGGTTCCGGACAGGGGCAAGGGAACAAAAGTTACACACCAGGCTCTTCCAGCCAGCACCCTGGAGTTTTGGGCAGGTCAGAAACCGTAGTTGAGCAGAGACGTAGCTTGAAAACAATCCCCATAAAATGATCCATCAACGGACCCTCGAAAGCCACGCGCAACAATGTGCGGGCGAGGGCGGTTGGCGCCGGTGCACCTCGTGGCGCGTGCCCGTCGCGGCGAGGTACCCGCAACTGGGGCCGACGACCTTCGGCCGCGCTTCCCCGACGCCTGAGGGAGGTGTGAGGCCGGGAAGCCGGCTCTGGCATGGCGAGTGGGCGAGTGGCACCAGCAGCCTCACGTTTTGGATGGGCAAATTACCGAGGCGGCGGGTAGGGCCTTCGCTACGGAGGCAAGGGCCACAGGGATGCGGCGGGATGGACTCGGAGCCCGGCGATCGTGGGACTCGGCTGGTCTCGAGCAAACAACAGAGACACGCTCGCCGCATCGGGCCATGAACGGCGCGCACCAGCCGGCATGTGCAGGCGTAAGCCACAGCGGTGCCGCACTCACAGACTGCCGCAGAGACGGGCGTCGGTGCTGGATGAGGCGGAGAAACGCAAGCGGGCGCTGCGAAGATTCGCCGTGCGCTCTCTCAGCCTCTGTCGACTCGACTGCGTGCCCGGTGCGTGGCCCGGATGCTCTGCGACGATCCCGCATCCCAGTGACGTGGGCGACAGGCCACTTCGCCAGCACACCAGGCTTGATTCGGCGGCGCAGTCTCCGCTTGCGCTCGCAGGCGCCTAATCATCCTGCCATTGAGCTTCACATAACCCCCGCGCCTCAAAATCCTCCCAGCCCATGATCCGCGCCGCGCTTACCTCGACCCCCAGCTCCCGACGGCCCTTTTCAGCTGCTAAACCCCCGTTGCGTTTCCTGCACGTCTGCCGCCACGCATACCGACCCGCCGATCTATTATTATTCAGCCCACTGCCGACTCGTACCGGTCCCTTCCTTGTACCTCACCTGCTTATCTTCTTTTCTTTCAATCCGTGACCCGGCGCGCTCCAGCCCGCTACTCCACACTGCCTCCCCGGTCCGCCGCCCATGCTACCATGAACTTCTCGTCGAGTCCTGAGAGCCAATTCCACGCCTGCTACTCATAGTCAACCTCGCGTTACTCGTTCTCAGCCTCGCCTCCCCCCGTCCCTCTCACTCCGCCCACGATGGGCTTACCCCTCAAGGAGGAGTCGTGGATATGGTACTCGCTCGTCATCTTCGTGGCCGCCGCCCGCTTCGCCTCGCGCATTCTGCTGTTTCGCGGCGACCTGCGGAAGCTTCAAATCGACGACTTTATCATAGCCCTGGCCCTCTGTTCCTACACGACTTTAATCGTAACCATCAACATCGTCGCCTTCACCGAAAGCAACCTCTTGCCTCCCGGATTCGACATGGGCTCTTTGACGCCTCCAGACGTCGCGGAGCGAAGATTTGGCAGCAAGCTGGTGCTCGTCGTTGAGCAATGCCAATGTGTGACGATTTGGGCGGTCAAGGTTGGTACACCGCTGCGGGACTTGACGCGCGCTCGTTCGGGCGCGATAGGCAGCAACCTGCGCCGACTCCCATTCCGGCGAGCGTTGCAGCGCCCCCACGCGCACCTTCGTTTAAAATTTTATGCTAACCCTGGTCACAGGCGTGCCTTCTGATCATGTACTATCGCCTCACGTATGTTTCCACTCTTTCCCTTGGCGCCAATGCCGCTGTGCTGACTTTTGGTGCCTCAGCATCGCCCTGAAAGAAAACATTGCGGTGAAAGTACTCTCCATTTACGTCACTTTTGGTTTCGTCTTCATGGAGATCTTTTACTTTGGCGTGTGGTGCCGGCCTTTTCCAAATTACTGGGCTGTTCCGACCCCAAACACGCAATGCAACGCCGCGACGAATCACCTCATCACAAACGCCGTTTTCAACATCTCCTCGGACCTGTTCCTTCTCGTCCTCGCCCTGCAGATGATCATCCGGAGCCGCCTCCCCTTACACCGGAAACTGGTCGTTAGCCTAATTTTTGGCATTGGGGTCTTTGTGATCCTTGCATCGATACTAAACAAGTACTACTCATTCACAAACCCGTTCGGCGGTTTGTGGACGTACTGGTACACCCGGGAAAGCAGCACATCACTCCTCGTAGCCAACCTCCCGTACACGTGGACGCTTCTCAGGCGCCTGTTCAACCTAAGATCGTTCGACGGGCGGTCGTCAGGCACTGGGACCGCGACAGAGAACGGAAGCCGCTTTCACACAAGTCGCACGGCTCGCGCCCGCCACACATCTATCCAGCCTAACATGCTCAATGGCGAGCCGATTTCTTCGCCGCCCTCCGCATTAACGACTCCTAGTGGGAAGCTTCTGCGTCGTTCAGATAGCCACACCGTCACTACACGCGGCTCCGTGGATTACGCCAACCGTCGCCATAGCGGCGCCCCTACGATGGGCGCTGCAAGCACACTTGACAGTAGCCGCAGCTCCGCCGCCCGCTCCGACAACCTGCTCCTTAAAACCTATCCCCACAACCACGAAGTGTACGGTCGCGCCGACCAAGAGGCATTGAATGTCGAGCCTTGGGATTTTGGCATAGACCTTGGTGGCAGCGTGGCAGAGGAGGCGGAGGAAGAGGAGGATGTATACAAGGGTGACAGAAAAGACCGTGAGAAGCTGTTCAAGGACGCCTACATGGACATCGATCCCGCAAGGCTGGGGCTTGATAGCGCCCACAGGGAGGCAGCTGATCTCCGGGAATTTGAACGCGCCATGCTGCGAGGCGACTCTTGGGACGAAGAGGCTGCAATTGGCGGCGACGGAGCTGCCCTAGAACTGTCTGCGCCTGCACCACATCTTCCGGAATCCCCACCGACAAGTCGACTGGGAAGTTCACATCGATCGACGACTACTGTCAAGCCACCGAGCTCACCAACACAGAGTCTGATGAAGGAGTAGTGGCTGCAGCTTCTCAAACTGTGGGGCGACACGTCTACAGCGATCGACTTACGGCGAGGTGTCTGGTTTTAGTGCTCAGACCCTTCAAAAATTTCCTATGTTTTCTTACTGGTCGATGCCTTACTTTTCAGAGCGATGGTGCAGGAGGTTCTGGGCTACAGTTTTCCTTTCTTCAAGTGTTGATGATACCCTGGGTCTCGGGCTCCTACTCTTTTCTATTCTAATCACACGACCTTAAAAAGAGCAACATCGGGTTTGGCGTTTTCCCATCTCTTCCTTTTTATTTTTGTAATACACGACGAAGCGAAATGATGCTCAAGAGCGTTAGAAGAGAGGCCGGAACCCTTGTACAGAGATGTCTTGTACGGAGAAATTCTAGAGGAGAGCACAGGGCGGCATGAGAGTGGTGGCCGATGACGATTTCAGAGATCAAGATCAAGGCAAGAAACGAGGCGGGCCGCCGTCCGGTAGATGATGAAAAAAATTTATTCTGATACGAACAACGTTGCAAGAGCTTGATCATCATGATGAGGATGTGAGGTGGTGGTTGCTTGTTGGGGAAAGCCGGGGTTGGCAGATCGTCTCGGATGTGATGTCATTGCGGCCCGAAAATGAGGGCTTGGTTTTTGTGGGAAGATCTGCCTCGCCGTGCCGATGAAAGAGGAGTTCTTGTTTGATGTGCGTGCGGATAGTGGGGGTGCGTAATGACGATGAAACGGGGAGAGGATGACCGTTGCTTGTGGCGTAGTTGGGGTTGAGGCGTGAGGCGTGAGGCGCTCTCTGTCATAGGCGTCCAAGCTCCTCCAGGGTACGTACACCTCGACCGATTCTGCACGCACACTCGATTGCTGGGTCGCTAAGCCCTACTGTGCGTGCGCAATAAACTTTAAATCTCTCTGGTTTTTGCGTCTCTCCACCACTCTGCCGAGCAGGGAACGGAGCGTTCGCTTCATCCATCGGACTCTTTCCCAATTGCACGGGATGCAAGCTGACATGCGGCGGACAGTAAGTCACTCCCACTTCCACTAATCGTACGACAACTACTAAAGTGCGTATGTGTGCGTGACGTGGAATCCTCCTTCAGATAGTGGAGTGCCTGATTTAGACACGGAGCATCGGCACGATGGACATGGGGCGTGGTGTGATTAACCCAAAAGGGCCGGCGAGCGGAATGTTGTCGTTGAGGCCGCCAACGCACATGCGGGTGGATTCGTCACTATCATCTTGGCGTTGGCTTGTACTAGGTATGTAAGTTTGGCTGCGCAGTCCTCTCGGGTGATGCCTGTCCGCTGCCGTCTCGGACGGAATTCGCATGTGGTAATTGTGAGTGTTGGTTAGCATTCGTCCTTGCTCGGCCATGCAACGGTAGGATTTAGCCAGGGCGAGCCACCGTTACACGTCCCTACATTTGCAAGCTCTGCTGTCAGCAGTAGCGCTACCGGTTCCAGTGCGATGCTGCGATGCGAGGTAGTACCTGGGGTATTATTACGTCAGCAAGCTTCCACTGACTAGCGTGCTCGCTTAGATCCGCGCCCACATCGACGACGACTGTGCCAGTGCAAGCCTCTTCATCTTTAATCACAACCTTACAGCTTCCCGCGACCTTCTTTCCCCACACTCTCGACTACAAAATGGCCCCCCGCAAGTCCAGCAAGAAGTCCACGGACACCTTGGCGTCTCGTCTGGCCCTCGTCATGAAGTCCGGCAAGGGTTTGTTCTCACTTCATGCCGCCCCAATTTGCAAACCCTGACGTCGCCGCGCAGTCACCCTTGGCTACACGTCTTCCTTGAAGTCTCTCCGCATGGGTAAGGCGAAGCTTGTGCTCATCGCCGCCAACACCCCACCTCTGCGCAAGTCCGAACTGGAGTGTTTGTATCCCCCCGATCTCCGCAATTCTCAATTTCTGACCTTGACCAGATTATGCCATGCTGGCAAAGGCCCCTGTGCACCACTACAGCGGCAACAACGTACGTCCGATCCACCCACGAGTTCCTTGAGCGGTTTCCGTTGTAGCAGTCGATGAGCATGCAAATGCTCTCGATTTCGCAACTCTGGGCGTTAGGTTTTTTCAAACCTCTCGCTCGCCCTGAGAAGAAGCTTGAGATAAACAAGCTTTGGAGGGCAAACATGTGCTGACACGCCCGTCACTAGATCGAGTTGGGCACTGCATGCGGAAAATTGTTCCGTTGCTCAGTGCTCGTGGTCCTAGATGCTGGCGATTCAGATATCCTGGCTGAAAAGGACCAGGAGGCTTAGATGCCGACTCCTGTCGGGCTATCGCTCAGCACTTTCGTGATCTGCGAAAGCACCCCACTCAAAAGAGAGTTTGGCCGACGTGCAAAATAAAAGACGAGTTGGCCAATTCACTTCCGCCGTGCTATGTGAACGTTTGCATGTTTGAGATACATTACCCTGAGTCGAAGGATGTTTCCCATCGGACTTGAATCAAAACAACCACGGAAACGCCAGCATCCTACACGCCCTATTTTGCCGTTAGGAAACACCAGCCCCCGACAGAAGTGTCTATCCGGCGCCTTTTATACACCGTCCTGCCTTCTGCGAGAAGGAGCACTGACTAAGTGGAATGCAAGGCTGCCGGCGGGAACGCGGATGGTGGCAGATGGAAAAAGGATGGCGTGAGAACATGGTAGTAAACTTGGTGGGGCGTCCTGGGGGCTGAAAGAGCAAAGCCAAGCCGCCCCTGGTGCTTACGCCGATCTGCCTCACTATCTTGTGAGGGTTGATATAAAAACAGTCTCCCCCAATCTGCTGGCATCCAAATGCCCTCCACTTCCCGGTAACCAGCATTTTCTTTTTTCCAGAGCGGAAGAAAAAGAATATATATATAAGAGATGGACTTCGACTTCACGCCCTACGCATACACGCCCCTCCCGACCCCGACCTCCATCCGACTCGTCAAGATCATCCGCGGCCGCGATGCCCTCCAGCTCCCCACCGTCTGCGGCCATCGCCCCATCCGCTGCGCCACCCGAACCGTCGACCTCGCCACCCCCGACCACCCGGACTTCACCGCGCTGTCGTACACGTGGGACAGCCCGGAGCCCGAGTGGGCGAAGCGCAAGATCGACCTCTCCGCCGCCGACGGCTACTCGACGACGGGCGCGTGGCCCGTCGCGCTCGACGGCCGGCTGCGCTACGTGCGGCGCAACCTGTACGAGGCGCTCGCGCGGCGCGCGGCGCGGCACGGCGTCGACCGCCGCGACCCGGCCGACTTCTACAAGACGGACCTGGCGTACTACGCGGAATGGGGGTTTCTGGAATGCGTCGTCGACCTGCTGGAGCGCGGCGCGAGCGTGGGGGCGAGGGACTACTTCGGCGAGACGCCGCTGCACTACGCGGCGGAGAACGGGCACTACGAGGTGGTGCGCGAGCTGGTGCGGGCGGGCGCGGACGCGGCCGTGTACGACGCCAAGGGCCGGGCGCCGCTGCACTGCGCGGTGCAGCGCAAGCGCGGCGAGTGGCGGGCGGTGGCGCGGTTCCTGGAGGACGCCGGGTTCCGGCGGCGGGAGCTGCTGCGGGAGCGGGCGCCCGACGACGGCGAGGCCGGCGGGAGGAGGAACGAGGAGAGGTGGGGCCACGGCAAGACGGCGCTGCACACGATGGCGGAGTGGGGCCGGGTGGAGGGGGTGCGGGCGCTGCTGCGGAGGGGCGCCAGCGTGGGGAGCAGGGACGTGTTCGGGGAGACGCCGCTGCATTACGCGGCGGAGAACGGCGAGTGCGAGATTGTCGAGCTGCTGGTGAGGGCCGGTGCGGATATCACGGCCAGGGACGATGCGGGTCGCATACCGGTGGATAACGCGCTCGAGAAGAAGAGGAACGGTTGGGAGGGGACGGTCAAGTTCCTCCAGGATCCCGAGTTTCGCCAGAGCGTCCTGATGTCTCCTGAACGGAACGACGACCGGGACGGCCCCGAGGAGTGGTTCTGGATCGACGCTCTGTGCATCAATCAGGGCGATCTGGAAGAGCGCGGCGCCCAGGTCAAGATCATGCCGCAGATATACGGCAAGGCGCAGTCTGTCTTGGTTTGGCTGGGGGATATGGAGCACTTTGCGGACCGAGCGGGGGCAAACTACGACGAGTTCAAAGCCCTGACCAACGCGATGCAGCGGATGAACAGCGAAGCGGGGGACGTTGAAGGTCTCAAACGGAAGTGGCGCAGCTCGTTGCGGGCTTCCCTTCGTGGAGAAGAGAAAATGCCCGAGGATGGCATATTTTCCAGACAGGAAATCAGTCAGATAACACACTGGCTTACCCGATCGTGGTTTACCAGAGCCTGGGTGGTGCAGGAGTTGGCGCTGGCGAAGAACATCAAGATGGTTGCGGCCGAGTTCGAGTTTTCCTGGTCAGAGGTGCTGCAGTTTCTGTGCCTCCTCTTCCACGTCGGGTACTTCGACCCCGGATCCTTTTGGCGCATGGACGAAGGAACGAGAACGAAAGACGCTCTGGGGGGCGATGGAAGCGAAGCATGGAAACTTGCCGTGATTCGACTCCGAACAGCCAACAATCCCGAGGAATGGGCGCTTCTCGAGCCCATGTACAAACAAAACTGGACGGGAACTCGGATTCGCCAAGACCAAGGACTTACGTTGCCTCTCCTTCTGGCAGAAACATGGAACTTCGGGACCAAGGATCCAAGAGATAAGATCTTCTCTATACTCAGCTTGGCAACGCCTCTGCCTCATTCAAAACAGATCCGGATCGATTACACCGCCCCAGTATCGGACTTGTACACGGAGGTAGCATATCTGTTTCTAGACGGATCCGGAGATTCGTCAATCTATACTACGGATGCCGGAGCTGCCGGAATGCTCGAGCCATTGGAAGGGCTGTCCTACGTGCAAGATCCCTACGCTGGTGCACTGGCTAGAAATCCCAATCTTCCCTCATGGGTACCGGACTTCAGCACGCCGTTGGTAACCGCTCGAATCTGGGCCAGAAGATTCCAGGCTGCAACTGCGCTGTCTCCAAGCTTCGGCCAAGGTGACAGCAAATCCGTACTGCGGGTGTCAGGGCTGGGAATCGATGAAGTTGAAGGCCTGGAGAAAGAATGGAGAGAGTTCGACTTCCTGGAAGCGGATATACACCGCTTGTTCTGCTTCTGCTGCAAAGCATGTCTGGAATATGACGAGACTGGGAACCGCAATCCTTTTTTCGTCGCCTTACTCCGAACACTTATGATCGATGGGCTTTGGGACACTCAGGATGAAAATGTTCAGCTGGCCGCCATCGATTCGTTCCGGACGTACTTGCGCGAGTCGCTTCAATACCACCGTTCCTGTTTATTTGGTGGTAGAGATGCCTGTTGTGGGCCGTACACGTACGACGAGGAAAGGATCCAATCTCTGACCAGAGACCCCGACTTCCACCAGAAGTTTGTCACGACATTGGACGGAAGTCGGGTGAACGAGGACTTGATGGTATCACTGAAAGCAATGCGGTCAAGGGACACGGTCAATTGCCTCCCGACCGATGACGAGATCAAGGCCTCCGAGGTTTCCAGATGGTGTATCTTCCACGGCCCTGACTGCACCAGCGAAACAGAGGACCGAAAGACCTTCCTCTCGGTTATGAATACGTACTATCGGATGAGAGGTCTTTTCAGAACCACCAACGGGCGGATCGGATTGGGTCCGCAATCAATGAAGCCAGGTGACAAAATCATCCTGATCGCGGGAGCGCGAACGCCGTATGTTATTCGTGAAGTCGTTGGGGGAAGAGAGAGTGAGAGTGAGGAGGATGAGGCTCCTCGCTTCCAGTTTATTGGAGAAGTATACCTCCATGGAGTAATGTACGGTGAAGCTGTGACAGAAGATGGGGGAGATTTTAGGACCTTCGAGCTGGTGTAGAAAGACACGACTGTTTTCAGAAAGTGGTAACAAAGGCTGAAGAGGTTGAAGAGGAGCTTTTCGTATTTGCAAAGAAGTATTTAATACTAAATCGATCTCCTGTTGAGGTGGTGAAGGACTCACCGGCTAAAGTTCCAAGCAGCTGTGGTCCCCGTACATTGCCAATCTCCATACGCGGCTCCAGAATGGCTTTTGGCGAAACTCGGGATCATCCATGGCCTTGAACGAAGCCTCTGCCACGCCTGCCGCTGTTGCAAAGAGTGGGTCGAACATTTCTTGGTCCTCTTTATGATACTTGAGAATGAGCTGTCACATAGCGGCTCGAACGTGGCCATCCTCCGTATGGTCTCCATAGAGGACGAGCTCGTGTACAGTCTGTCGGACAGGATAGTACAAGAAGTCGTTGATGGCGCTTCGGATTTCGTCCCAATGTGTTCCGGATCTACTCTGGCAGAGTCGGCTCCCAAGTCCGGTCGAACGACGTTGTCGAGCTCCTCAAAAACGCCCAGCTCTGCGATGAAAAGCGTCATGGTAGAGCCGGAGCGGCTATAGTCGACGGAAAGCAGGACCTGTCCCTCTTGCGACGAAGCTCCACTGGCGATTGCGGCAGCTTTGGCGGCGTGGATGAACTGGGGAAGTGCGGGTTGAAGATGTTCAGATTCGAGCGCCTTCCGGATCGTGTCGGATTGGAGAACGGACATGTTGGGTGGAACGGCGATGTCAGCAAAGCGGAGAGGGGTTTCCAGATAGGCCTCTACCGGTGACTTCAGGGCTCGCTCGAACCATAGGCTTCAATTGGTGTCACGGTTTCTGTCACAACTGTCAAGGACGGCTGAGATACTTTCCACGCACAGGCAGAAGGTGAAGGTGTTCTCTTTTGGGCAAGCGAGACTGACCAGCCCCTTCTGCTTTCCATCCTCCTGCCAACTTTCCAGCCCGGCAACCATTTTTAAACAAGATCCCATGCACCTCAATCTTCCTCACGCGCTCTCCGCCGCATACTTTCAGTCTCACACTGGCTGCTGGGGAGACAGCTGCAGGTGCGTGCTGAGGTCCATGTCATGAGGAGGTCCAGAAGAGAAGTGATTAAAGTTAAAGGGGGTTCGATGTATAAGGCCGATGAACGGAGTGGATGGTGGTGATGAAGAAGAGAAGATGGGCGAGGTCGAGTGCTATGGCAGCGGCGAAGTTCTGGAAAGCGAAGGCGGCGCGGGAAGGCGGCAGGGTGTGAGTGCACAGGTGTTCATAGCGCCGGCAATTGAGACTAAGCAATAGACGATGGTTATTGAGCTGAAGAAGATTTCAAGCGCGAGTTATTAGGCAGCGGTTGAAAGAAACATGATCACATACAGGATTTGTATTGTGATTGCCTTTGCGTGTAGCGGAGCTCTAACTTCAACTCTCCGTGCAGCAAAGCATGAGTGGTAACGATGCGTTGTTCTCATCATAGACACCTTGAACAACGAACACGAGCAGTGATCACTACCATCTATTACTTTTGTGAAGCTCTCCATGCCCATACCCTAGTGCAACTGCAAAAACGCTATGGCTTGCCAATGGACAAGGAAAAGGCCAAATGTGAGCCATGACCCGACCAAATGGCGTGGGATCAGGATAGCCCTTTTTAATGCCATGGATAAGCTGCAGAAGAATATCCTTCGACAATGGTCACAATGAAATTATAGTGTACCCTCTCCGCTAGGTATCAAGCCTCTCCTCCGAGGCTTCTCTTCCACAAAAAGCAATGGCGACAGTGTGAGAGAAGTCTTCCTACACGTAGAAAACTCTCACTCACCAGCGCTCAGATTCGTTAAATGTAATTCCCGCACGTTCAATCATCTTCTCGCGCTTGCGCACTGCAGGCGATCGTCAATCAGGCGAACGTAATACCCTTCTTGCTACCAACCGAAAAGAAACTGTTGACGCCCTTCTGAACGGTCTCGAAGCGGACGTAGTTGCAGGACTGACTCTCGAGGTGGTTGAACAGCGCAGCCAAAGTGGAGAACTTCTTGCCGCCGCAGCTGCCGCGCTTGTTAGGGCAGTGGTAGAGCGGCGCCTGGTGGACGGGGCTGAAGACGTGCTGGCGCAGGCTCTGGGCGCTGCCGAAGACGCCGTGGCACACGTAGCACTCATACCCGCGGCCGTTCCAGGCGCTGGCGGGGTCCCACTGCGCGCCGCGGTCCTTCTCGGTCCACTCGAGCAGGCGCTCCGTGATGAGGCCGCTGGGGTCGCGCTGGCGGAGGGCCTGGTGGATGGCGGTGCGGTCGAGGTTGCGGGCCTTGGGGCAGGCGCCGGACTCGAGGTGGTGGGCGACGCCCGAGGCGGTGGCAAAGCCGGTCTTGCAGAAGGGGCAGTTGACCTCGGCGCCGCGGTGGAGGCGGGAGTTGAGGTGCTGGCGGAGGTTGTTCTCGTTCTGGAAGTACCTGTCGCAGTCCTGACAGTGGAGATGGACGTAGTGGCCTTCCTCGTCCTGGTGCTCGTCACGGGCGTCTTCGTTGCGGAAGACATAGTTGCACGTCTCGCACTCGTAGGGGTAGCTCCAGTGGTCCTCCTCATCCATGTGGTCGTCGAGATCCTCCTCGTAGCGGAAGCGGGATGAGCAAGTCTCACACTCATACTCCCAGATCCAATGGTTTTTGGCCGTCATGTGCTTCTTGCAAGCGCGCCAGGTGTCGAAGCGACGCGGGCATTCATCGCATTCGTAACAAGTATCGTGGTGTCCAAGGGCGTCCATATGCTGATCGCAGGCGCGCTGGCTACCGAAGCGCCTATCACAAGTATCACACTCGTAGTCATACATCTTGCTGAAGTTGTGTGCGAGGCCAACTGCGTCCAGGAATTAGTGGCTGACGAGAGGTTGCAATAGATTCTGTTCTTCTCATACCTTTTCTGGTGGCCCGGTAGGTTACTATCAAGACGAAAGTCGCGGTCGGACTGGGTGTGGCTCGCCAAGTGGTTCCGACCACAGTCGGAGGATTTTTGATAGGGTTGACGGCGAGGCAGAGGGTCGGCGATGTTTGTCGGTTCGTTTGGAGTTCCGACAAATAAATAGGTAGCCACGGCTAGTAGGTTAGCCCGGGGGACGTGGGCGCCCGAGCTGGGGTAGTTGCTTCCCCGACTAGCCTTAGTAAGTAACGGTTGAAGTACCTTCCCGAAGCAGCAAACTTCAGGCCCTTTGCCGACTTTCATTGCCGCTCTTCGCTGATTTTTCTTACTGATACAACCACTTGCAACTTATCAAGGAACCCTATTGGCCGAGATGCACCCTTCCTCGTTCTTCAGATAGCTGGCCAGTTGCAAACATCATACGTAGTTGAATCAGGGACTCAGCGGTGTCAAGATCCATTTTATCCTACTATTTAGCAACAACCCACTGTGGTGATGTGGTCTATTGAAGACTCACCTCAAACCGATCTAGTACTCGTATGGTAGCACCATCGCGATGCGATAAGCGACGGTAGTGCCAAAGGCATGGGGCGTATAACAGTTGTGTTCGTCTCTGCGGCAAGGACGCTTCAGTTGCAGCTTGCAAACGAATCCGTGTAACGCGAGAGAAAATTTCTGCCGTCAGCTTTCGTTGCTTCTTCCATTCTCGGTATGGAGTCTGAGAAGATTCAACCCCATAACGAGAGGCTGTTTGGAAAGAGTTCAGGAAGAACAAATGCTGTGAAGCAGTTTGTAAACAGTTTAGATTTAGAACGTTAGACATTGCGAAACGAGGTTTCTCCAGGCTTCCACTCGGCCCTCGCGTGTTCAAATGAACAAATTGTACATTATCTCTGCTCCCTTGCGCCCCCATACCCGTACACCGACAAGCAGCTACTAGTATCCATTAGGTAACGCAGTAGGACTGGAGCGGAGTCGAAGTCGTGTCCGGATGCGCTAATCCATCTACTTATCGCACTTCCACTGCGTCACCAGTATTGAACTGCAAAATGTGAGACCAACAAGTAGAGAAAATTCCATATCCACAGCCCTCTTATGAGTGGGTATTAGTCCTATCAGCTGTATAAACAATACACCCCGCCCACTTCCCATCAGCACAACCCCGTAAGCCCTACTTTTCCCCACGACAAAGACCCTATGCCCAAAAATAACCCACGATGCTATGCCCAAAACAGAAGAAACAAGAGATCCCCCCAAATACTTCCAAATGACCAACGAAGCTTGGCTTTCCCAACAACGCGCGCTGAAATAACGGCCCCCCACATCAGCACCGTAAGCTGATGAGCGAGAAAGAGAGAGAGAGAGAGACATCCCTTCTTGTCTTAGTCGATGGGGCCGCGCGTCTCCGCAGGCGATGTCCAAGGCAGCCATAGGCGATCGTTGCACTCCTTGCTGGTCTCCTTCCACGCGTCGATGCGCTGCTTCACGTAATCCCTGATAACCATGCCTCTCTGATCAGTAGTACATGCTTTTCTGAAAAAAAAAAAGAAAAAGAAACAGACACGAAAGTCCTCTTATTCTTTCTGTAGCCAGCACGACGGTGCCGGAACTCAATGGAAAACAGAAAAAACAAAAACTCCTTCAATAAGTAAATGATGGGGTAGCAGAAGCTATGCAAGTAATAGTGTGGACAAAGAAATTCGTAGCAGGACATGATGCAGAATTAACTACCCCAAGAGCTTATTTACGCAAAATTACGAACAAAGTTTTTTTTTTTGCGAAATGTACAGCGCTCTCTCTTGAACTTCTTTCAACCGTCTCATGCGTACCTAACAGGTGGTCCACTGTACGCCGGAGGCGGGGGATACCAAGGGCCACCTTGGGGTGGATGCGGCGACATGTAAGCTTGTTGACTCTCGTTCGGGTTCATGCTCATGTTACGGGGACCCGGAGCCCACGGTGGAGGCACGCGAGGGGGTTGGGGCCTGCCAGCGTTGGCGCCAGGCCAGGGAGCGGCTGCGGCTGCAGCTTTGGCGCGAGCGCGCATGCGACGGCGGCGACAGCTGCGAGTAATGCATCCAAGTATGGAGAGGAGGAGCAGAACACCGATGGCAACGCACACGCCAATGACGATGCCCTTGTTCCGGCTAATCCAGTTGCCAATTTCTTTGCCGACATCGGAACCAGAGCAACGACCCTGCGAACAAGTTAGAAAAAAAATGGGTCGGGAAATCTGGCAAATGACTTACATTGCTGCAATGTCCACCACCACCGCACTCGGTGCCGTCGAGAAAGTTCTGCTGCAAGCTGTAGCAGACCCCGTTGGGAAATTCCGGACTGGAACAGCTGATCACACACGTGTTGCTATCGCAGGCGTAGGTGTCGTTGGATCCCTGTGTGTAAGCTCCCAGTGCCGACTGACATTGTTGGTTTCGGCTGGTACATTGGCCGCTGGCGCACTTCAATCCATCGCCACAGCCGGTGCCGTCGTCCGAATGTTGGTCAGCCGGACAATACGGCGAATCGCCTGTGCATTTCTCTTCGGGGTCGCAGTCGCCGGTCGAGTCGCGGCACACAGTGCTCGCAGATGCAAACTGGCAGTTGCTGCAACAGTCCTCGTTGGAATCATCACAGACGGCGTTGTTCTGGAACTTGCAAGTGGTGGGATTGCAGCACGGATTGTCTCCACAGCTGTCCGTGCCACCACAATCGCAATCTTCGCCTTCCTCAACGATACCGTTGCCACATTGCTGACCGGAAATGGTAGTCACGCCTCTGTTGTTTGTCAAGCAGTTCGACTTGACGCTGTTGCGGCCCATGGCGCTGCAGATGTTTCCGATGGAGCATGCTGAAAACTTGGTGATACCGCTGGCAGTAGACGGGTTCATGATGAATTGCTCACCAGCATCGCAGGTGCTGGAGCTGAGCGGACAACATTGCTGAGAGCTGACGGTGCTGCTGTCGGCACAAGTCTGGGAGGTGCAATCATGCACGGCACCAAAAGTATGACCAGTCTCGTGAGCAACGACCTGCCACTCGGTGTTCGTCCGTGCGACAACATTGGCACTCGCAACAGTCTCGCTGCCGCTAGTCGAGTTCTCACTCATGGATCCCTGCACACACGCCTGTCCAAGCCAAGCGAGGCCAACGGCTTGACCCGTCGGGCAATTGGTCAAGAGGGTCCAGTGAGAATTGGTGTCCTGCCTTGCGCCTCTCCAATCAGAGAACAAGTTCAAGCGGTCCTGAATAGTGACGCTATCGGAGCAATCCTGGTTCCATTGGGTGCTCTGCGGGGGAGTGCCAGGACAGCTTGCCTCGCTCACGGTCAAATTTTGAAGGCCCAGAGTAATGTTGAACGTGGATTCGTAGAGGTCGGAAGCGGAGTTCATGACGTTGATCACGTTGGCCCTAGCGGATTCCGTGGAATTGAAGGTTTGAGTGTATGTGCAATCGGTGGCGACGCCAACCAGGGCGACCTTGCGTGCAGTGGGACAACCAGCCGTCGATCCGATCGTAGAAGCCAAATTAACACCTGCGGAGTTTCCAGACCCAGGCGTAGAGTCGAGCTGACGCTTGGAGAAAAGCGAGCTGATCGGGGTGCTCCAGAAGCCCTCCTCGCGCTTCAGCATCCGACCGTAGACGGGATGGTCCATATTCATGTTGAATTCCAGCCTATCCGAGTGGCACGCTAATTCCGAGCCCAGATCACGGCGCAACTCCTGGCGTTCGTGGTCGTAGGTCGTTTCCGAGATATCCGAATCCCTCCACACGACCATGTACTCGTCGTCGGCCGGTTCCAGCTCCGGATCCAGAAGGTGCTTGGTCGCGCTGTAGCTGGAAGCCATGTGCACGTGATGGTTGTCGTGATCCAGGCTGAACACACCCTCGAAGAGAGGGTGCTTGCCATCGCGGTGGACCGTGAGGCGAGCCCAACCCTTGTCCACCCATTTGGAGTCGCCTCTCCTGACCCAGGCGCGGCCCTTGTAGACCTTGTGATCTAGCCGGTCGATGGTTTCGCGGCGGGTAACCTCGCCATCGGCGCCGAGGTACTCAATTGTCGCGCCTTCTGCGATAATGTCATGGTTAGGCTCCAGCGCGAGGCGCACGCGTTGGTCGTTGAAGAGGTCGAAGGTAAGGTCGAATTCCGACAGGGCGGTAACGCGGCTATTGTATGTATGAATCGCGGGGTTGCGGAGGACCTCGAGGGCCGTGAGTGGGTTGCGAGCCACTGAGCTTGCGTGGACAGAGTCGAAGAGGGTGGGGATTACGACGACTGCTGTCCAAGCGCACGACGCAACCGCCGCGGCGGCGGAGCGGAAGAGGCGCATCGCCGTGGGGTTAAGAACGGCCGAAAACGGCGATCACAGCGAGCGGCTGAATCGCAGAGCGAGCGGAGGGAAGGTATGCGATGATTGCAGAGTGTTGTCGAAGAGAGCGAGCGACAGGCAAGGCCGTACGGGTAAGGGCGTATAAGACAACACGAGGTGTTGCGAGGCGAGCGGCTGGAGGCTGTGGATGACGGCAAAGAGAAGGCAGTGCAGCAGCCAAGTCGGCTTGGCATGCCTAGGGTCACAGACTCCGCGCCGATTTCCGCCAGCCCCCGACATTTGTCTCGTTGCGCGGGCGACGGCTATCTTAACGCCGGATTCCCGCTGCGCGCGGCGGGGGCTGTGCCTTTCGCTCTCGTCGAATCCGCGCTCCCAACCGCTCTCCCCGCGCGTTCGCGCCATCCAAAACCTACTGGCGCGTGGGAAAGACATCGTCAGCGCCCAGGAGCCTGTGGCCGCCGAGCACAACGCGACGCCAGCGCTTAGCTCCTCGCCGCCGCTGCCCGCGCTCAGGCCGGCGCTGCGACGCCCGCGTTCCAGACAGACCCATTTCGCTTCACAACAAGTGGAAATCACACAAACACGACACCCCCTTTGATTCAGAATACCCTTTTGATTCTTCGCTTTGAAAGTCGTAGCTAGCTGCTCCCAAGACATCTCCTCCTTGCTCATGTAACACAATGCATCGCCAAATATAACCATTACCGCTCAGGCACGGGGGAAACTGCACATGACTGCCGTCCAAACCCTGGGACGGGACCTCTCCTTTGTGTCGACCTTGCTTCCTCAACGCCACTCGTAAAACAGAAACACGGCCGCCCCGCCGCTTGCACAGCCGCAGTGGAAACATTCGACCGCGTTATCTAAAGTCCGCTGCTACTTGCGATATTACCGTATCCGTCAGGTCATGAAGTGGGGAATCGTTCATTTCTTCTTGTTCTGGTGCACCGTCTCGATGATCTTGTCGACAATCGACGGGTCCGACAGCTGCATGCCAAGCATTAGTAAAAGAGCCGAGTCATCCGCAGCCGCGCGTACAATGAGCTTGGCTTGCGGAAAGGGTTCCAGTTGCTTAGTAAACTTACCGTTGAAGTGTCGCCAAGTTGGTCCTCCTCGCCAGCCAAGATCTTCCGCAAGATACGGCGCATGATCTTGCCTGATCGCGTCTTGGGGAGATCTGGCACGACGAAGACAGCCTTGGGCGCGGCGAATGGGCCAATGGATTTCCGGACCTGCAGGATAAGGTCCTTCTTCGTCTGATCGCTCGAGCCGTTGCCCTCCTTGAGCGCAACGAAGGCGTTGACTGCCTGGCCGGTAAGCTCGTCGTGGATACCAACGACAGCGGCCTCAGCAACAGCATCTGTAGCCAGGTTAGTACAAAGTCTTTCATTGGTTGCAATGGTACTTACGGTGCTCGATGAGGGCAGCCTCAATCTCGGCAGTCGACAGACGGTGACCCGAAACGTTCACGACATCATCGACACGGCCGCGGATCCAGTAGTAGCCCTCGTGGTCACGGCCTGCACCGTCGCCCGTGAAGTAGTAACCCTTGTACACGTTGAGGTAAGTGTCCCTGTAGCGCTTGTGGGCACCCCAAACGGTCCTTGCCATGCTGGGCCAGGGCTGCTTGAATGCCAAAACACCCTCGACATCGTTGCCGTGGATCTCCTCACCAGACACGGGGTCGATGATGGCGGGCTCGATACCGAAGAAAGGAAGCGAAGCACTACCGGGCTTGGTGGGGGTGATACCGCCCAGAGGAGAGATGACGTGGGAACCGGTCTCGGTCTGCCAGTACGTGTCGACAATGTGGGACTCCTCCTTACCGACAACCTCGAAGTACCACTTCCACACCTCGGCCGCGATGGGCTCGCCGACGGAGCCCAGAACTCTCAGGTTCTTCATCTGGTGCTTCACGTGGTGGTCACCGGCGCGCTTCAGCAATCTCAGCGCAGTGGGCGCAACGTAGAACTGCGTAACGCCGTACTTCTCAACAACATCCCAGTAGCGGGAGAAGTCAGGGTAAGCAGGGGTACCCTCGAAGACAACCGTCGCGACACCGAGCAGCAACGGCGCGTACACCACATAAGTGTGACCAGTAATCCAACCAACGTCGCCGCCGCAGAAGAAGACGTCGCTGGGATGGATGTCGAAGACGTACTTGCCAGTCATCGCGGCGCCGAGCAGGTAGCCTGCGGTGGTGTGCATGACACCCTTGGGCTTGCCAGTCGAACCACTGGTGTAGAGCAGGAAGAGCGGGTCTTCCGAAGCCATGGGCTCGGGAGCAATGTAGGCCGGGTACTTCTCGACCTCCTCGTGCCACCAGTAGTCGCGGCCCTGGGTCCACGGCACCTCGGAGCCGGTGCGCTTGTACACCAAGCAGTGCGAGACGTCGGGGCACTGCTTCAGCGCCTCGTCCACAATCTTCTTGGTGCCAATGACCTTGCCACCGCGCCTGCCCTCGTCTGTGGTGATGATGACCTTGGACTTGGCGTCGACGATGCGGTCGCGCAGCGAGTCGGAGGAAAAGCCGGCGAAGATGACCGAGTGGACGGCGCCGATACGCGAACAGGCGAGGAAGGATATGAGAGCCTCGGGAATCATGGGCAGGTACAGCGCAACAGTGTCACCCTTCTGGACGCCCATCTGCTTCAGCACGTAGGCCAGCTTCGAGACCTCACGCAGCAGCTCGCTGTAGGTGATGGTGCGGCCCTCATTGTACTCATCGGCCTCGTAGATGATGGCAGGCTTGTCGGGGGTCGCGATGGCATGGCGGTCAACGCAGTTGTACGAGGCATTGAGGCGTCCCTCGAGGAACCAGGCGTTGTCACCATTGGCGAAGCTGCCGGAGTGGACAGTCTGGAAGTCGCGGTCCCAGGTCAGAAGTTCGCGCGCCCGCTCCCCCCAGAACTTGTGCGGCTTCTCGATCGACTCCTTGTACAGCTGCTTGTAGTGGTCAAGGCCGTCGAGGTGCGGTTTGCTCGGGTGCTTCCTGGCTTGGTCGTTAGCAGCGTATCATCGCCAGAGCCGCGTCGCGTGAGCTCGCGCTCCGATGGGGGAAAATTGTCAAAGATGTTGAGAGGGGCCGAGCGCGGGGTCAAATCGCAGCCCCGCCGTTGGCCGAAACTCGGCCTTTGGCGTGGGCATGGCGGTTTCGGCGCTGCGCGTTGGCGTACAGGGGTGGGCTACTCACTTGTGGAAGGCCTCTGGGATGTGGAAAGTGTCGACCTCGTGGGCCTCGGCCACGACAGGCTTGACTGGGCCGTCTGACATGGCGCGTGAGTTGAGCGGTGGGAGGGGAGAAAGTGGTATGAGGACTAGGCTGGCGCCGGCGCTGGCGCGGTCTAGTAGCTTGATGTGCTTTCCGGCGGAGAGGAAGCGTGAGCGAGCGCTGGAGAAGTGGTCGAGGGAGGAGGGGCGAAGGTGGTGGGGTTGCGCCGGCTTATGTAGGCGGCTGCAGAAGGATTTGGGCGGGCTGAGGAGGAAGCTTTGGGACAAGATCAATGGGGCGGGCGGCGCGTTTAAATGAGGCGCCGTGGCACGACGGTGGACACGCGCTGTGATTCGGGTAAGGGGAGCGCGGACAGGGTGGGTTGGAGAGGTGCAGGTGGGCTGGCGCAAGACTGGTGCTGCGGCGCGGACTCGAGACAGACGGAGATCTCTTGCGCAGTGCAGAATCTGGGGAACCCGCGCCCTTATACATCAGGCAGCACTGGACTCAGCTCGCTCCGCCGCGGCGAATGAGCGTGTCTAGGGTCCGGATTGCAAGTCGTGAAGTGCGGGGGAAAGCTTGGGAGGATGGGCGTTCCCTTAGCCCGCGACGTGAAGGCACGCCAATCGCCTGCCCCAGACGTCACTCAGGCCCGGCGCGGCGCAGCGTAGGCGGTCTCGGCTCCCAGCCCATTTCCTCGGGTCGCGGGCCTCTGGCTGCGTGCGTCCAGCCATGCGATTCCTCTGCTCCGGCAGCGGCCAAGCTGCCATTGCCTGCGCTCCGCCGCTGTCGCTGCTCCGGCCCAAGGGCACGGCCGCAGCTACCCACTGCCTGCCCCACCACCCACCTGCACGCGCTTAAATTGCCGGATGCTTATTTCGCACGCTCCGCCAGTGGTTGTAGTCGTGGCCACGCTGCCAGCAGGCCCTCCCCTCGGCCCAAGTTCGCAGCCGAGCACCCGTGGCCGGAGCCGCAGATGCGTGCCCCGGCGGTTGGGACTGCAGTCAATCAATCATCAGGCTGGCTGGCGACCTCTGCAGTGCCACTGCCCGCTGTCACCACCGCAGATGGTCCCCACGGTACTGCAGGCACCCTGCATTTTAGCTCGCTCCCAACCGTGCCGCTGATCCACACACCTCGGAGCTCCTAACTCATCCTTCTTCTAGCACACCATTTTGATTGAACGTGGGCTTGTCGGCCCCCAACCGACGCGCAATTCAATTCAGCCGATCGCCACAGAAAGCCCAGCATGCACGGCGCTCGCTGAGGGAAGACAGACGGCACCTACGCTCGGGCGTTCTGTGCATCTCCGCACCCCTGCTGCGTGCCGCGACTCGCGCTCTTCTCCCCCTTCGAGCTCAGCTTCTGTTATTGTACATGATCTGCCCCGCGGCACCGGGTAGCACTGCTGTGATAAACTGCCCCTCTCCGCGTAGCACCAACGTACCACCTCAGGATAGAACCAACCGAAATCCCCACTCGCTCCGTGTGAGTGTGGCTTGACTCGGTTACAGTAGAGTAGGGAGCACAATGATCAATTCCCTGGTTAAGGCGCAAATCAAGGGGCAACTGCGACGGCCACAGAGTACGACTAGCCAGAAATAGCGACGTACAGGCATATCGAGCCACGCTCTCTAGCATAGGGCGTCGTTTGTGTTGCATCGCGCTGCCGTTGTGAGAGTCGCAAAGAAGAATTGTTGGGAGAAGCATGCAAAGCTTACTCTCGTCCGACCGGGGTAAGCTGCACGATCGCCGCAGGTGCCTTCCATTGCTGCGCACCTCGCGCGGGCAGAAACACCGCAAAGTTCCGCTCCTACCAACGCGCGACGTCGTGTGAGCGTGTGCGAATTGTTGCTTACCTGACGTCGGCACGGCGGATTGCAAATAAATATTGGCCTGGCCAGGCCTCATCAGAGATGCTACCTTACTTTCGTGGGTAGGTAGTCAAATTGTTTATCTAGATACGCTTGCATTATTTCAAATCTACATCTACATCCGGGTATCTGCTTCAACTGCCCAAGAAGGAAGCGCAGCCAACCGTGTCGGCCCAGATAAGCAGAGGCAACATCTCGCCCGGCTTCGGACGACGGGAGCAACCTTAAAGCGGACCCTACAATTGGTCTTTCACGTGCTCACGTGCGTGGCTGAAAGTAGTCACAATCGGCAGGACCCGGACACGTGGGAAGCACCGGAAGAGAGCTTAAAGGAAGACGCCAAGTAAAAGTATTCTCCAAGCGACGGGTATATGCAGAAAGGAATGCCCAATAAAGTCGACCCAGCCCTGAATCCGCGTCTTTTGATCATCCCAAGACGCAAATAACAATGCCAAATACCCTCTCTGCTTTCCCTCGACAGCCCGTGTCCGTGATACCAAAATCCCGGAGAGAGAGTCATGTGCTTCTCCACGTCCCTGCGCCCAGTCCAACGCCAACGCTAGAAAAATGCCCGCTCCACGAATGGAGGACCGGCAATTTGAGATTGTCCCCCAATATCCCCCAGAGTTCCCCGAGCTCCATCCCCCAGACCCCGTTCCGAAGGCCCCGTTCATCCGATTGCCATTTTTGGTTCATCCTCGGCACCCAACACTTCCTTATTCAGTATCTTCGGCCGCCGCCGCATCGACGTCATCGCTGTCCCTTCTGCCGGAAACGGACCCCTGGCTCAGCTGCCTCACGTGCTTCTGCACGCTCTTATCGATCCTGCGATCCAGCAGCTGCACCAAACGCTCCGAGTATTGCTCCAGCAGCTTCGCCATAGACGCCTCGTCAATTGCGTCACTCTTCGCATCGCCCTTCGCCTCGCTCTTCGCCTCAGCCCTGCCTTCCGACGAGGAAGAGTGCCTGACCTCCTTTCCCTTGTCCCCAAGAGAACTCGACGTGATGCGCAGTTCGCGCTCCAGCTCCTTCTGCGCGTCCGCAGGCAATTTGTCTTGACTAGTCCCAAGCTTCTTCCTGAACAGCCTCAAACTCTTGCTCAGGTCACTCGCAGCTGCGGCCAGACCGGAAGAATCGCGCAAGTTTTGGTTGCTGCGGGTTTTGGAGCGAGAGGAACCGAATGAAGGTCGGCGCAGCGTGTGGTGCGAGCCCTTTGGGCTGTGGTGTGGCACCTTGGGGCTGCCTGACGCAGCGTGAGCGTGCTTCAATGTCGGGCTTGGCGGCGAAGGCGATCGGTTGCTGCGGGCATGTCTCCGGCTGCTTGAACCGTGCGTCGCGTGCTCTTTTGACACTGGGGAAGGATCCAACTTCGGTGTGGACCCTCCGTGAAGCGACAGCTTGGACGACTTCTTGCGCAGTGAGCCCGTGGGAGATCTGCTGCCCGTGGGAGTGCCTGCCTCGTCGTCGCCAGAACGCTGATACTTGGCGAGCTCAGATTGAGACAGAACACGCCTGATTGGGGGTCTGCTTGAGAGTAGGTCCTTGCTCGGGGTCGAAACGCCCGCCAAGTCCATGTTTCTAGCAGCGTCATAGGAGGACGAACGTGAAAGGGGTGGCTTGAAGTCCAGGTTCCAGATGAAGATCGTGCCGTCGACTGCGACAGTCACTAAGCCTTTCTGGTCGGCATCACCTTCCTTACCATTAAGGGAGATCAGTGCGATGTCCGTAACACCTTCGGTATGGCCCCAGTCACGGCCAAGAAGGTTTCCGTTCTCCTCATAGATCCGGACCGACTTGTCGGTGCTAGAAACGCCAGCGATAACACCCTGACCTCTCGAATTGGTGAAATGCACCAGGTCAGAGAGGACGACAGCTTCACCGCCGTCTGCATCCGCCGACTTGAAGGTGCCAACGAGCTGGCCAGAAGTGATGTCGTACTTCTGAACTTGCCGGTCGGTGGTCGAAACCACAAGGACGTTCTCATTCTCCGCATCAAAGGCCATGGAGACGGGCGAGGTCTTCAGAGTGATGGTACGAGCGATGATGAACGCTTTCAAAACAGCTCCATCCTCCTCCCTGGTCATGAAGTCTCGCACGACCACCGTACGGTCTGTGGAACAAGAAAGAAGGTGTGCCCCGTCCTTGGAGAAAAGGACGCCAGTGACGGCACTGGCATGCTCATCCAGAGTCTGCAGAAGATCCCAAGCTTCGCCACTCTTTTGGAAGACTTGAACGGTCCGATCCCGTGCAGAGGTGACGATCAACGGAGTGTCACCCTCGTGGATCTCAATATCCGTGATCTCGCTTCCGTGAGCCTTCAGGCTAAATGTGCACTTGCCGGTCTTGCCGTCGATGATGCTGATTTTGGAGTCAGGGAGGGTTGATATATTGGGCGAGGAATAAAACATACCTCAGCACGCCGTATCTGTCTCCAGTAGCGACGAAGCCGACATTAGGAGAAGGTTCAATGGTCCTAAGCTCGTTGACCTCTTCGCAATTCTCGAGCTGAGCCAACTGCACTTTGATGTCACCTTTTTCAGTTCCATCCGGAGCCCAGAATTTGATGAGGCCATCGGCAGACCAGGTAACAAAAGACGCATCAAAAGAATTAGAAAGGGGAAGAGAGTGGACGCCCAACACAGCGTCACCCTGAGCGGGCAGCTGTTGGACAACTTTGTTGGTGGATGTGTCACCATCCGTGCCAACTTCCAGAAGACGAATAGCTTTCCTGGAGTCTACCGTCACCAAGAGATCACCGATGGGTGCCATGGCGATGAGAAAGGGTGTCTCATGATGGAACTTAGGGCTTGTTGGCGATCGCGGGGGCGATCCAGGAGGCGACTCGTCTCGCGAAGTTGGCGAAGGGGGCGGCGCGGTATCGAGCAACTTGCTGATTTCCATGGTCGTCATGTCGCCATTGATACCAGCAATGTGCAAGATGCCGTTGGAATCAGCTGCCAGCGCTGAGATTCCAAAGTCCGCGGAAGCTACTTTGAACAGCCGTTGGGCGCGGTCCGAGTCATCGAGGAGACAGACATCTCCTTTCTCCGTCGACACAAGCGCCTTTGTGTCAGACACGGTCACAATGGAGGTGAAGTTCTGCTCGACTAGAGAACCCAAGATGCAATTCCTCCCGGGAAGGGTGATGTTCTCCTCGCGATGCTTCGTCTTGCTTTGCACATGCTGCTCTGCCTCGTCAATGCGCCAGACTTTGGCGTGTCGCGTGCCCACCAAGACGAGGCTATTTCCAAGCCACGCGACCTTGTTGATGTGGTTTGTGCACCTGTTGCTCGCATGTAGGGTTGCCGCACCAGTGCGGGGGTTCAAGCTCCAGATGTACAGGAAGCCGTCATTTGCAGCGCCCAAACTGGCCAAATACCTAGAGTCAGGACTGAATGAGACGGACCGAACGCCGAACTTGTGCTCGGATATGGTGGCGATGGGTGTCTCGGGCGGCGCATCTGGGGCGGTGGAGAAGACCAAGATCCTGGGCTTGTATCCCGTCTATTCCAGGGGTCAGCATTCGGGTAGCCCCCCTTGATCCATGGCAGGCCTCACCTCTCCGACGGCGATGTACTTCCCATCAGCGCTGAAAGCCACACATGTGGCAGCCTTTATGCGCTCTTTCGCTGACGATGACTTTCCACCTGGCGAATCAGCCCAATCGCCCGCCGTTGAACCATGTAAAGAGGCGCCTACACCGGCATCGCGCGAAGACACGGCCCCGCGATTGCGAGCATCAGGCGGGATGCTGTAGGCGGAGGAGGCAGTATGGACGGCCTGGGTGGTGGGGTGGGCGCGGAAGAATCGCTGGGTAACGCGGTGGTCCTCGTCGATGGTGGCTACCACGGCGGCAGCACCCGCGGTGAAGGCGACTCGGCGCTCGTGGGGTAGGCTGTCGAAGGCGAGGGCGGAGCTAATGGTCGAACCGACAACCTGGCGCAGCGACAGCATGTCGTCGGACCGGCTCGGCTTGCTGAAGCTGGCTCTGAGGGTTCCGGATTTGCTAAAGGGCGAGGCGGCGGGGACAAGCCGGAAGGCAGGGTTCATAACTGTCTGATGGAGCGGTGAGTGCGCCATCCCGGGACATGGTCCGTTCCGCGGTACAGCTCATACCAGGTGGATGTGGGTAGCTGAATGCGGTGTGAATAGGCGCACAGCATCTCAGGACCCCACTTGTGCAGACAGCAGTCGTGCCTTCCCTCCAATTGCTGTTGTTGGCGCGGCGACTGCGCTGGCGGAATGCGGCTCTGACTTGGCAGGAGGGGTGGGACGACGCGAAAAGGAAACGTAAGAGCGGCGGCAGGCGCGGGCTTTGAGGCGGGGCGCAGCAGGCACGACGAAGAAAAACGGAGCAGGAAAGAAAAGTGTATAAGGAGCGACAAAGCTTGTTGAGTGGAGGACGCGACGGCGCCGCTGGCGCAGCTGGAGTGGCGCGCCGTTTTCTGGAAGCAATTCCGGAGCGCAGGCCGGCGTGAGCGTGTGGTGTTGGCCCTACTGTGCCTGCTTCAGGGGTCGCACGGGCCGCGAGAATAAAGAAAGAACACCCCCGAAGCCTCCGCATTTCGTCGCGGCGATCATCATCATCGTCATCATCGTCGCCTCCCCCGCTGGTGTTGTTGCATGCAGCCCTATGTGCTGTACCACCGTCGAGCTGCTCATGATGCAGCTTTCCCCGCACACGCAGCCCGCCTCTGTGTCCGCCACGCGACACCGCTGCACCGCAGGCTGTGCAAGTTTCGACCTCGTCTCATCCGGAAACCTCGGTCCAAAGCGGCTAGCCGTGGCTCGCAGCGCAATCTCACCCCCACTGCGGCTGGGATTTTCCCTCGGTCAAGCAGCCCTTTCGTCATAGACTTACTCGCAACCCTCTGCCCGACACGTCGTCATTCGTGATGTGTTTCTCCGTTTGTTGTCATGGTGATCTGCCAGCCATTGATGGCCAGCCTGTTTCTTTACTTTCACCTCGAAATTTGGCCAAGCACGGCACATTCAAGCTAATTGCTAGCCGGAGCCGGAGCGAAGCCAAAAGAAAAGAAGAAGAATGGCCAAATCTCCTGGCCAAATCTCTTAACCCACAACAGAATGGTGGGTCGTGAGTTCTGCAGATAGGTACGCTGAAAGCATTCAACAGCCGAGTTGGATGTTTCGAGGCCAAGTTCAGCGCAAGGAAAACCCGGCATTCAATTCTCAACCTCCAGATGAGTAACAATGCGTTCCAACAGCGTGGTACCCAGCGGCATGGCTATACATAAGCGAGCCCACCAGGGACACGTGATGACCCACTGTGGCCTCTTCATCTGGAAAATGTGCATGATCTGTACGAGGATCGGCTCGCTTCTGTCTAGATGAACGCTTCAGCTCTTTTGTAGCGACCTCGTACCACCTCGCCAAGGTATAGGGCTTCGGGACGGAAAGTAGCAATGCCGCCATCCGGGGTATTACCAGGACGCCTCCCCGCGGCTGACATGCCCAATCAAGAAGAGCCGTGTCCGCGTACCATCCTTCTCCGCAATCCTTCCACATGCATGCAACATCGCCAACTGCAACCCATTCAGGCTCCATGTGTGACCTGAACCTGCCGGAATCCTTTACGACGACTTTATAAAGCTGCGAGTCCTCATCATGACTTGACCCGCCCCCATCTTCTGGCTTCATCAACAGCAACATGTTGCCACGGCTCCTTCCCTTCGGTTTCAGTGTGGCGCTTTTGTGCGGAAGCAGCAGCGCCGCAGCCGTCACCAATGGTTCCTACGACTACATTGTCGTTGGCGGCGGGACTGCCGGACTTGTGGTTGCCAACAGGCTTTCCCAGGACTCATCTGTCACGGTTGCTATCATAGAGGCTGGCGGCTCGGTGCTCAATGATCCGAGGGTACAGAACACGACCTCATTTGGCCTCTCGCTCGGTACTGAACTTGACTGGCAATATACCACTGTTCCGCAGAAATATGCTGCAAATGACAGTCAGGTTTACAATGCCGGGAAGGCCCTTGGTGGAACGAGCACCATCAATGGTATGACCGAGTCTAGTATGGGAGTTCTCTATCCGAGCGTTATGAGATAACTTCCGGACAGGCATGACATACATCCGCTCCGAAACGGTCCAGATCGATGCCTGGGAGAAGCTCGGGAACAGCGGCTGGAACTGGGACTCGCTTTACCCTTACTACAAAAAGAGCGAAGACTTTGACCCGCCTACCCCGTCCCAGGTAGCTAACGGGGCAGCCTACACTCCCGAACACCACGGCTTTGACGGGCCTCTGGACGTTGGCTGGCAATACGCTGCACCGCAGCGAAACAATTCTGCCGCCATCATCAAAGCGACGTGGGAAAACGTTGGCATCCCGTACAACGAGGACGTTAACGGCGGCTATATGCGCGGATTTAGTGTTTGGCCGTTCACCGTCAATGCAACCACGAGCATCAGAGAAGACGCTGCAAGAGCCTACTACTATCCTGTTCAGGACAGGCCCAACCTGCACGTCTACTTAAACACCACCGCGCTTCGACTGACGTGGAGCGATGAGGGAAAATATGATGCTAATCTGGCTGCTTCGGGAGTAGAAGTTACTTCCAGCACAGGAATCACCACAAATTTGAAGGCCGCAAAAGAAGTGGTGGTGTCGCTGGGATCAACGCGAACACCGTGTTTCTTGGAGTACTCTGGTGTTGGGAATCCTGCGTGAGTTCACTATATTTTCGATTTCGTCCTTGTTCCTTGCACCGCATCGGCGATTTACCCAACGTCCGCTCAGGGAACAGCCTCTGGGAGTATGGTGTCCTTTCGGCCCCATCCTGCTTGCGAGGAATTGAAGTAGCCACCTGGGAGTGACTCTCTTTATCTCCATTACATGGCCTTAGCTTGGTCAATGAGGATTGGCGAGGCGATGTAGTGGAATACACATGTCAGGCAGGGATCGCACTGCGGAGAATCTAACAACACAGCAGCATCTTGGAGAAGTACTCTATCCCGGTCCGCATCGCTCTCCCTACCGTCGGTGAGAACCTCCAAGACCAAACCAACATCGTCGTCATGGGCTCGCTCAACTCCAACGACACAACCACCTTCCTCGACTACCCGCCGGAAGTCACCTACGCCACCCTCAACGACCTCTTCAACGCCTCTCGCCTCTCCACCCTCGAAGCCTCCGTCCGCGCCTCCATCCCCTCCTACGCCGCCCTCAACGTCGCCAACAGCGGCAATCCCAACGCGACACGCACTCAACAGTCCGCCCAAGAGAGCCTCCTCACCCAGCAAGCCGACCTCATATTCGCCAACGCCGCCACCCTCCCGCTCGCCGAGATCCTCACGGCGCCCACTAGCAGCCCGGTAGCCGCCGCGATAATGCCCACCTGGGCCCTCCTGCCCTTCGGCCGCGGCAGCGTGCACATTTCCTCCTCGTCACCCGAAGCCGTCGGCGCCAACGCCAGATCGCCCGCCATCAACCCCAACTTTTTCATGAATCCGTTCGACAACGCCGTGCAGGCCGCAGCGATGCGGTACGCGCGACGTGCTCTGCACACGGCGCCGCTGACGGACTACTTTGTCGAGATGGCGGCGCCGACGGAGGAGCAGGTGCCGACGGACGACGACGACGACGACGACGACGATGCGGCGTGGGTGGAGTGGGCCAAGACTGCGTACAGCTCGAATTCGCATCCGGTGGGGACGGCGGCGATGATGAGTCGGGAACTCGGGGGCGTGGTGGATGCCGAGCTGAGGGTGTACGGGACGAGCAACGTGCGTGTCGTCGACGCGAGCGTGCTGCCGTGGCAGGTGTGTGGGCATTTGACAAGTACGATCTACGCGGTTGCGGAGAGGGCGAGTGATATCATCAAGGGAACGTTGAAGGAGGAAGAAGAGTAACTGCGTGGTTGGAGTGAGCTTCGATGATGATATGTTTCCGGTCACAAGGAGCTACAAAAGATACGCCTCTTTCCGACACATCTTCAAGAAGGCGCAAGCCATGGATTGCATGAGATCCGTCTCTTCCATGTCCTATGAAAAGTACTGCACTCGTCGTGGGTAGTTGAGGCAAACATCCGGACGTAGATGTGAGTTCAAAAGTCGTACAAATGAATCCAGGTAAAGGATTCAACTACCCAAACAAGCAGGACAATATCCCAGTAAGAGTGTTGGAAAGTCCGACTCTTTTGTGAGGTGCCTGCGAGGGTGATGCAAGAGAAGGTTGTCGTCGCCATTAAGTGCACAGGCATATGTTAACTGCCGATTCAAGATCATGTTTGGGATCGGCCCTCGCATTAAGGAGCGCGAGCAAGTCGTGACGACAGACGTTTCAGGATGGAAAGACGGGCCGTCACTCCTCGAACTCCCTCACCCCACCATAAACCTCAGACAACACTGGTCCACACGACACCGACTTTACCCGTTCTTGAGCTGACCGAGTAACTCTTTTAGTCACGTATCTGCTTGATCAGAGGTACTCGTGAATTTTCCCGGTAGAGATAATTCCCGAAAGGTAAGTGGTTTCGAGCCGCAGGCCCCTCTCTACCTCCGGAAGGCGGCAATCGTTACTATTCTTTGACCGGGCTGTAATCCTCCGCAACCCGGTCCGCCTTAATTAAAACAAGCTTCTCCACACCTGCACACAAGCTCCGGGAAACAAAGCCACCAGCCCACATGCTATTCATTCGAAGCAAGAGCCAGACGGTGCCACTTCCTTCAGCAGCAGCGAGTCGCCTTCAAGAGCCAGGAAATGCAGTCATCAATTACCGGGCGCTAAATCGAAGACGTCCGTCACTCAAACTGTGTCAGAGCCCTGACCAGTCGCCTTGGATTCCGACAAGCTTTCTTGCATGATGGCGCCCTGGCGGCGTCCTGTCGATCTCATAATTGTGGGGACCTTGCCCGGTCCCCCTACATACCCCGGAGTCTGGCGGACGAGCCTGGTTATTTCGTTTATGCCGCCCTGTATCCACCTGAAGCGCCGCATGAGATGAGACCATGACAGCATGAGTAGGTTGCCCATGCCGTGCGGCCCGCCGAGTTTCGAAACGTGCCGAGTATAAGAAGTGTCGTTTCTCCTCCTTGAGAACCGATTTGTTTCCAGCAGGCATCGGCACTTGAGAAGTCTTGCTACACCTGAGCCTGGTTGCTCGTCTTTCGTTCTGGTCCAGAAACATTCGCTACATTCTTTCCCTGGCTGCCAGTTGACCTGACAATCATCTCACCTCCCCCATATTTGCCCATCATGAAGTCCACCACCCTAGCCGCCGCGGCCACCCTCCTCTCCGCCTCATCGGTGCTGGCCTTGCCCAGGAGCACTCTCCGGGTCTCCAACGATGTCGCCATCAACGCCGCCACGGCCACCTCCAAGGTTAAGTTCGCAGGCCTGAACATCGCGGGCTTCGACTTCGGCTGCGGCACCGACGGCACCTGCACGCAGACGGCGCAGAACGCCACGGACCCCATGGCCGACAACGACGCGCAGGGCCAGATGGATCACTTCGTCAAGGACGACGGGCTCAACGCGTTCCGGCTGCCGGTTGGGTGGCAGTACCTCGTGGGCCACCAGCTGGGCGGCGACCTGGACGAGACCAACGCGGGCAAGTACGACACGCTGGTGCAGGGCTGCCTCAAGTCGGGCGCGGAGATGTGCATCGTCGACGTGCACAACTACGCGCGGTGGAACGGGCAGATCGTGGGCCAAGGGGGGCCGACCAACGACCAGTTCGTGTCGCTGTGGAAGCAGCTGGCCACCAAGTACGCCGCCAACGCCAAGGTGGCCTTCGGCGTCATGAACGAGCCGCACGATGTGCCCGACGTCGCCACCTGGGCCGACACGGTGCAGGCCGTCGTGACCGCCATCCGCAACGCCGGCGCCACCACCCAGTACGTGCTGCTGCCCGGCAACGACTGGACCAGCGCCGCCAGCTTCGTGTCCGACGGCTCTGCTGCTGCCCTGGCCAAGGTCACCAACCCGGACGGCTCGACCGACAAGCTCATCTTCGACGTGCACAAGTACTCGGACAGCGACAACTCGGGCACCCACACCGAGTGCACCACCAACAACATCGACGACGCCTTCAGCCCGCTCGCCGACTGGCTGCGCACCAACAAGCGCCTGGCAATCAATACCGAGAGCGGCGGCGGCAACACCGACTCTTGCGAGAAGTTGTACTGCCAGCAGATTGAGTTCCTGAAGTAAGTACCACTCTGAGTAGTTTCTCATAGGAAGAAGGAGGGGAAACAAAGAACTGACATCCGTCCCAATAGCAAAAACGCCGACGTCTTCCTCGGCTACACTGCCTGGTCGGCCGGCGGCTTTGACGAGACGTACGAGCTGGTGCAGACGCCCATCAAGGGCTCCGACGGCACCTACACCGACAGGGCGCTTACCAAGAAGTGCACCGTCGGCGCGTGGAAGAGCGCGTGAACAGCGACATCATGATGGATTTGTAAATAGGCATGACGTAAATGTATCATTATGTTGAAAAGACTAAATTTTGATCTCTTTATGGAATGCCAGCACAGAGTAATGATCGTTTTTCCCATCATGCTCCGCGGCCATGACTGCTTGCCACTGCCCCTCTCCCTCCCCCTCGTCTTCAACTGACCATTCTAAGGAAAAGCAATCCACCTCAGCCTCATCTTGTTCATAGTCGTGAGATCATGGCTCATGGGACACGGAGGTAGATACCAGATGGAATGCGGTTCCTGATCCATGGAAAACATCCAGATCCTTAGACCTCACCACAAACAAATGCTCTATGCTTCAAATTCTCAGTCCCCCTCGTATGCTGGCAGTCATCGTGCTTGAAGTCGTCATTACCTTCGCTTGACAGACGAAGAGCAGGAGAAGCGAGGCGCCTACGCTTCGATGTTGGAGAACAGAGGCCAGGATGTTTCCCTCTCGAATTCCACCGGCAGTGACGCTTCCCCGCCACTTCCACATTCGTCCTGAGGCAGGAGGTCGCGACTTCCTTGACAGCACGCATGCAATGTCCAGCACGGGCAACCCAGCCTGTGACAAATAATCATCACTTTATTTCGTCAATGTACCCTATTCCCCCCCAAAACGCGATACACGTTATCGATTCCGCTCACTGTCCAGGTCTAAAATACACGACGACTTGTTTTCCACTTCCTGTTTTCCCCACTATCCAGTCCACCTCTAATGCCGTAAACAACAACAGCAAAAAAGAAACGTACGGCATTTTCCACGCCATTGCAATCATACAGACCCCTCACTCGCACCAACCAACCACGACGACTCTACTCTACCGCCTCGAAGACGATGACCACGACGACGCACTTGTAGAAGCAGTAGCAGCAGCAGCAGCCGGCCTCACCCTCGCCGCATCCTCCCCGGGCCCGACGTCCGCGGCGACGTTGAAGCCCCAGCTGCTCTTCTTCTTCCTCTTGCCGCGCTTGTCGCCGTACTGCTCGTCGAACTTGCGGATCGCCGTCAGCGTGGCCATGTCCTCGCTGATACTCGCGCTGATCTCCTGCATGGCCTTCTCGAAGTGATGCGCCAGCAGCGTTCGCTTGGCCGGGTAGGGAAAGGGAGGGGATGTGGAGGAGGATGGCGATGATGATGCGTCCTCGAGGGCGGTGCCGGCGAAGAGTTCCTGGATTTTACTCTTTACACTCTTGGGCGCTTCGTCTGTTGGGTTGGATTCGGCGGTGGCGCCCAATACGGCTTCAGCTTCGGCTTCGACTTGTTCCTGTGCGGCATCATGCTCCTTGCTTTCTTCCTCAATCGCGGATGCAGGCGTGTCGTCCGCTTCCAGATGGTCGCGCATCTGGGCGACGACCTCGTTCTCCTCGCGCACGCAGTTCAATGCCGCGGCGACGCACAGGTTCTTCAGGTCAGAGCCGGAGTAGAACGGCGTGTCCTTCGCCAATTGGTCGAGTTTAATATCCGCGTGCAGTTGCTCGTCCTTTAAGTGAATCTTGAGAATGCTCTCCCTGTCCTTTTGCGTCGGCAGGTCCACAAGCAATCTCCGCGGCAACCGCCTCAGGACTGCATCATCCATGTCGAAGGGTCTGTTCGTGGCGACCATGATGAAGACGCTTAGATCGTTCATGCCGTCCCACTCCTTCAGGAACTGGTTGAGCACCTCGCGGTGGGATGTGCGGTGGCGAGAGCCGGATCGGCTGCCGAACATGGCGTCGGCTTCGTCGATGAAGACCACGCAAGGCGAGAGCTTGCGTGCGAGCGAGAAGATGGCGCGGACGTTCTTCTCACCCTCACCAACGTACATGTCGTACACTTCGCTGCCACTGACTTCAAGTACCGTTGCACCGCTTTCTTTGGCAACGGCCTTTGCGAGGAGCGTCTTGCCGGTACCGGGAGGACCATAGAGGAGCAGACCGGGGATCTTGTCGGTTGCAAGAACACCGTAGCTGAAAGCGTCGGGACGGAGAAGAGAGAGGGATGTCATGGTCTTTAAAGCGTCGGTAGTTTCTTGTGGTGCGTGGACGTCAGAGAAGGTAGTCTTTATGTTAGAGGGGTTGATGACTCCAAGAAACAGCTTCTTCTCGTGCTTGTTTGCGGTCTTCTGGATCTTCTCCAATTTCAGGTCTGAGGGGGTTTTAATCGGTGTAGCCTTGCTGGCAGCCTGGTTTGTGTCTTTAGGCTCGCGATCCTTTTGTCGTTCGTTCGCCACCCAGGAGAACTTGACGTCGTCGCTCATGCGCAGCAGCAAGCCAGCCAACATCACTAAATCCTTGTTTAGCTTCTGGTTTTCGCTAGTGGCCCCGTGCAGGCCAATGGCAGATTGCACGAGACGATGGACCTCGTGGAACGCGAGCACTCTTGACCTCCAGTCGACGATTGGAAAAGACCATGAATGCTGAAGCATGGACGGTTCGTAGTCTATGCTATTGGCGCCTGGATCCAGTCTCCGCACCATGTCCTGGATGTGCCTGACATTGATTTGCTCGTTTCGCTTGCGCTCGGCCGTGTCGAAGTCAAGGGGTTGTACTGGAAGAAAATCTTTGACCGTTGGCTGGTGGTTCTCGCCTAGGCTTCTCTGCACGTCTATGGACGGCTTCAACGAGATTGCGCCGAGGGGAACGACAATCGTTCTGAAGAAAGTCTCCTCATTCTCGGCTTGCAGACTTCGGATAGCTGAGCGGGATAGCTCGGGAACAAGCTCAGCGGACGACGTGGTGCCAACGATCATGATCTCAGATCCTTCTTTCCTCCTGTTGTGGACTAGCTCAGTGATCTTGTCCAAGACTCGGGACCCTTGACGGGTGGCGGTAAGTTCTTTGAAATCGTTGATGAGTACGATTGTTCGCTGCGATGGTGGAGGTGTTTTGGCATCTTGTGGGACGCTCTTGTCGAAGGCCAGCTTCCATGAGCCTCTTTGTCCAATAACGAGCGGCTCCGGAGTGGCCGTCTCCTGATGCTCTTTGGTTCTCTGGGATTGTGGCAGCTCTTTGCGCTCATTTCGCTTAGTAGAAGTCGAGTCAAGCAAAGCATCCAAATAAGCGCCAAGCTTCATGTCAGTCCATCGCGCTGCCTCTGGCGAGGCATCCCTTCCAAACGGAGCGGGGTGGAAATCTGCCGTTCCCATTGCAGCAGTTCGGCCTGATGGCCCGCGTGAAGTCCCAGACAGGGCTTTGAAAAAATCGTTGGCATCCAAGGTTTGGACTCCCTGTATGACAAAGGGCGAAAGCCCGCCCTTCCTGTTGCCTTTGGGAGCAGGCGACGTACGGCCGCCCGTAGTAGACATGTGGTCGTCTTGTCCTTCCTCCGCCTCCTCTTCGGCCTCAACTTCATCGTATTCGTCTTCCTCCAAGTCGATGCTGTCTGATTTCGACCGATACGCCTCGTAGCCCAGAGCTCGAAGGGAGAGGGCGTTGGCGTCAGAGCTGTCACCGAGATAATCACCAACCAGCTCTGCGATATCCTGCGAGTCAAGCTTCACAACGTCGGCTTGCAGATCAGCGGCTACATCCTCCACAAACTGGTCAAGACGTGCGATGCCGCCTTCCTGGGGCGCGTGGAGAAGAAGATTGGACTTCGCCGAAGGGAAAGATGATGCCAGTTCAGGCTTGGCAGTAGAAAGACTGCCGGAAATGGCAGCGAGGACCTCGAGGTATAAGCAGAAATGGAGGCTTTTGTCAAGCGGAGGAAGATCAAGTTCCTCCGGGGTCAAGTCCTGGGGTTTGCGGGCATAGAGCTTATCCACATACTCCAAAATCTCCTCGTACCGCACCCGCGTCTGCGCATGCTCATTCTCCGCCGCTGTCATCTCCAGCAATTTATACAATCGTTCTGGAAGAGGCAACGACAGTTTTGCTATCTCCTTTTCGGAGTCTTTACCCACCCAGGAGAGACGGAGGTTTCCCTTCCCTTCGGACTTTGGCGGGCCACCCCCGGCAGGATTTCCAGCACTGTCAGGGTCGCGGACATCCTGTGTGTTTTCCCTATCCTCACGAATTGTGACGTTGTTGTTGAAGAAGCGTGTTGGTATTTCGATGGGAGGAAAGTCCTCAGCCTGCTTTGTCCGGGATGAGCGCTTCACGGCGGACTGGTAGTGACGTCTCAGCTTGCGCAGCTTTTCAGCCAGCACGGCGGGCGAGTCCTCGGCAGCCTCGGCTGCTATCTCGGCGCCGACGTCATGCTGGAGATTGTCGCCAGCGGGCCGCGAGCCATTCGCAACTTGGTCAGGCGTCTCCTTGTCGTGATCGGAGACGGAGGAGGTGGCGGGATCGCGGGGCTCGTTGGGCGAGCCGTTGGACGAGTGAAGGCGGGCGGAGCGGTGGAAAGTCCTCAGACGCGGCGGGAATCGTCGGCCGGCGATGACCTGGGCGGGGATTCTACGGGCAGCGCGCGCGGACCGCCATGTCACAGCATGCATCCGGGGTGGGAGGCGCTCGAACGAGCTCGCGGGAGGCGAGGCTCGTGTAACTGGCTTGGGATGGGAGAGGAGGGAGGAAAGCGTGTAGGTGCAGAGGCGGCGAGAGATGCGGAAATGTTGGAGCAGAAGCGGCGCCGAAGACGACAAACGCCAAGCCCGCGCTGCAAACTCCGACCGACCGGACAACTTTTTTGTTCCCCAGCTTCTCTGCGCCCGCACTGCTCCGACATGGTTCCAATCACGATGGAACTCGACACCATGGAGCTCGATCGCCCTGTGCTGCAGTCGCAATCCTCCAAGGGCAAGGAGGTCGCCACAAAACCCTCGAAAGCGCCCACTTCGACTCACGACCGCGACGAAGCCGAAGCGAAAGCCCGCCTGCAGGTCGCCGAGAGCACATACGGCCGTGGCGGGGGGAAGCTCAAGGTCAAGAACATCAAGGACAAGAAGCTGCGCTACGAAGTACGGCGGCAGGAGCAGAAGCGCAAGGATGCCGCCCTGAAGGCTCACGATGCCGAGATCCTGCTGGAAAACCAGAGCGGTTTCCTCGAGCCCGAATCCGAGCTGGAGCGGACGTACAAAGTGCGCCAGGACGACATCCGGGACGACATTGCCGTCGAAACGGCAAAGAAGGGCTTCGAGCTCAAACTGACCGACCTGGGACCGTACAAGGCTGACTATACACGGAATGGCCGGGAACTGCTGCTGGCCGGGCGCAAGGGTCATATCGCAACCATGGACTGGCGCGATGGCAAGCTGGGGTGTGAGCTGCAGTTGGGCGAGACGGTGCGCGATGCGAAATGGCTGCACAACAACCAGAGCTTCGCCGTTGCCCAGAAGAAGTATGTCTACATTTACGACCACCAGGGAGTCGAGATCCATAAGCTCCAGAAGCACATCGACGTCACCCACCTCGAGTTCCTTCCCTATCACTTCCTGCTCGCAAGCATTGGCAACGCCGGTTACCTCAAGTACACCGACACCTCGACCGGTCAGATGGTCACCGAACTCCCGACAAGACAAGGCTCTCCTACCGCATTCGCGCAGAACCCATACAACGCCATACTACACGTCGGGCACCAGAATGGTCAGGTCTCATTGTGGTCGCCCAATTCTTCGGACCCGTTGGTGAAGCTGCTCGCTCACCGGGGCCCGGTGCGGAGTCTTGCCATGGACCGGGAAGGGAGGTACATGGTTTCAACCGGTCAGGACATGAAAATGTCTGTGTGGGACATTAGGATGTTCAAGGAGGTCAACAACTATTTTGTTCGGCAGCCCGGGTCGTCCGTCGCCGTCTCGGACAGAAACCTAACAGCGGTGGGCTGGGGCACGCAAGTGTCTGTTTGGCGCGGATTGTTTGATAAGGCGCTGGAGGACCAACAGAAGGTGCAATCGCCGTACATGGCATGGGGTGGCGAGGGCAACAGTATCGAACGCGTGAACTGGTGCCCATTCGAGGATATATTGGGCGTTTCGCACAACAAGGGCTTCAGCAGCATCATCGTCCCCGGCGCCGGCGAGCCCAACTTCGACGCTCTCGAGGTGAACCCTTACGAGAACATCAAGCAACGCCAGGAGGCCGAGGTCAGGCAGCTGCTCAACAAGCTGCAGCCTGAAATGATCTCGCTCAATCCTAATTTCGTCGGTGATGTGGATCTGGCTTCCGCGGAGACTCGTCGTAGAGAGAAGGACCTGGATGCCAAGCCGGAGGATATTGTGGAGAAACTGAAGAACAGGGGCAGGGGTAGGAACGGAGCGCTGAGGAAATACCTGCGGAAGAGGGGGCAGAAGAACGTCATTGATGAGAAGAGGATGAAGTTGCAGCAGGCGCTTAAGGAGCAGAACAAGAGAGAACAAGCCGGTCTGCAGAGGGACAAGGAGAAATACGGACCCGCTCTATCAAGATTCGCGCGAAAGGGTGCTTGAAATTCTGGAAGGGACAACATTCAGGCGTCTGGAAGGGCTAAAAGCATAAAATGGCGTTCACGATTGGTAATATGAAGGGGAATGCGATACCTTAGCACTTTCGAATTTTATACTGGAACCACCCTTTCCATTGGTCTGCTACTGTTCGTTCCTGTTGGCCTCACGTTCAATGATTGACGCACCTCGGTCCGGAATTTTGGCCCCGAAAGATGAAGGCGACGTCCGAATTAGCTGGATGCGATATCAGGCAACAGCCATCACGTCGACGTTCTGGACAGCAGGCCACCGTTGGAAGGATCAAGGCAACTTCGTTCATGACGTTGCCGAGGTTGGCTGTGCTAAAGTCAAAGGTGAAGTTCGTATTCTTAGCGACGAGACAAGCCGGGGGGCCTTTCACCGCGTAACGACCCAGCGAATGCTGACGACGCATTGCTGCAGGGATGGGCGCCGGCGAGTCGGGTAGATCAGCAGGGCTGGGGACTAAATAAGCCTTCTTTATATCTGGATGCGGGTGTGACAGGATTTCCTTCGCAGCGTCTTTCAGCTTCCGAAGCCCTGACGAGGCCGTGGTGTGGAGGGAGTTGGGGGCCAACCACACCGCACGAATCCTGCAGGAACACGTACCCGTATTTTCGGCACCCAATCACCACCAACCTTCTAAACCTGAGTCGATAGGATCTAATTCGCTTATCCCATTGCTATTTGCAGTTCAACGTCCGCCCGTTCGCTCTCGCCTGTGGTCCACGGCCACCTCCAGGCCCAGGCGATCCCCACGTGCGTTGCCTGCGGCTCTGCGGTGGGGGCCAGACCACTTGCCGTCTATCAGCCTGCTCCATGCTCTGATCACAGAGATGTCTTGACTTGACAATGCTGTGGAAGGTTGGCTGCGAATGCTGAAGCTGCTTACAACTATCGCCAAACCACCCAAAATAGAGCAACGTTTTCCAACCCGGAACATTCCATCTAAAGTGCAATAGCATCGCACTCATATCGATTTGCTGACGCGTAGATCTGTGCTAGACCCTATCTCTACGCCCGATGTGGAACGTTTACCGGCGAGAAAATACCGAAACTCTGCTTACTGAGAGAGAATGTGCATGCAGTGCTCAGCCCTGCGTGAGCAACGTTGCTCGGTGTCAGAGTACTGACTCGCGGCAGGCCATCTAGGCACACCGAGCCCAGCCATCGCCTCCGAATGGACAAGCAGACCAGCGGCGAACTGCTCGCTTGACTTCCCTTCTGCCCCGGCTTCCTGCCCTGTGACCGTGTGCTCTCATCGCCACAATCAGCTTGAACCATTCTCCCACCTCCGTCGTTGGGGGCTAGCCGCTCCATCAGGAATCCCTTCTAGCTGCGTCATATTACTCTCTCAGCAGAACCATGCACGCAACGGACGGTAAAATAAGTGTTGGAGTTGTAGGCACACATACATAAATATGACTTGACCGTCTACCCCAAAGGCCATTCACTTCAGATCACGGAGAAATTCACTTATCTCATACTCCTTTGTTCACCAAAATGGCTCCCTTGGACTCCCGGCAACAGCTGCTCGCCTCGATTCGAGGCCAGATGATGTATCTTCCTGATCTTTGGCCGTACTTCTGTCATTGGCCCGTTGGGGTAAACCCAGGACTTGATCGCCTGCGGAAAGACGAGAGCGACTGGCTCGACGCGTAAGTATACCACGCTCCTTCGCATTGCCTCAAGTAATCCAAGGTATATGACTTGTTAACAAGGGTTGGACTCTGCAGAAACATCCCCTCACCAAGGTTAAGAGCAGCATTCAAGAAGGCCGACTTCAGTCTGTTGGGCGCTGCGAGCTCTCCTTGGGCATCCTATGAGCGGCTCAGGATTGCCTCGCTGCTGATTGTTTGGGTGCGTCCGAGATACTTTGAGACATCTTCCGTCCAATCGGCTAACCTCGTGCCTTGTACTACAAGATCTTTGTAGTGGATGATGGTACGCATTCTCAAAGTGTGCCCTGACTTGTATCAATCAATCCGCTAATGCTGTTGCGTAGAACTCGACATGGAGGATGCATCTATGGTCGATGATCTCGAGACTTCCAACCAATATCGGCATGACCTCATTGAGCTCGTGCGCGATTGCCTTGGACTCTCTGTAAATGATGCAGAGGACACTGAGGGTACCTTATGCGCTAGCCGCCTGGCCAGCGATACAAGCTACAGCTATGTCATCCAGAGCTTCACCGAGCTGGGCGTTGCAATCCGGAAGGAATATAACATCGGTAAGTCCCAAGAGTTGGGTAAGACAACAATGGCTTGCTGACAAGAAACTAGAGCAAAGGCAAAGGCTGTTCGACAACATCAAGTTCTATCTGGACATGACCAAAGAGGAGCAGTGCTCCAGATTGGGTGGTGGAGTGCCCAGCCCTGAGGAATACTGGACATTCCGGGACGGCGCCAGTGCCGTAGAGGTATGCCTTTCCATGCTTGAGTAAGTGGAACCGCCTCCCTCCGTTTTAGTCTATACATGTTAACGAAGTTTACAGGTTCCTTGGAGAGTCCAAGGGACTCCCACGGCAAGTGTTTGAAGATCCCGACATGAAGAAGCTGTGGACTATGGCCAACATCAATATATCTTGGTATGTCGACTTTTCAGTTGTAACATCGACTGGGCTAACAGGCGCGCAGCGTCAATGATATATTTTCAGCTAAAAAGGAGATGGTATGTCAAAAACCCCTACGCCCCTTTCGTCTTCGAAATGACCCTTCATTGTGCCTGATCGCTCTTCTGACGGCAATTGTTATAATTCAGGCCGGCTTTTCAATCGCGAACACAATCCCGATCTTTTATGCAGCCGCCACGGAGAGCAAAACCCCGCTCGAAGCTTCGACCCAACGAGCCGTGGCTCTGATCGCCGATACCATCGCCGAGATGGATGACTTGTCCGACAAGCTCATGCTTCGTTACGGCAAGGAAGATCCAGATGATCAATTGACAAATGACTTGCAAACCCTTATCGACGGTTGCAAATCTTGGTGTACGGGGAATCTGCACTGGAGGTATGCTCTCGTTCACCCTGTTTCCATAGCCTCACAAATTGACCAGTCGACGCTAATTCGCAAATCCTTGGGGTCTTGTAGTTACGAAACAAGACGATATGGAAAGCTGGGCGACAGCCGGAACAAAGACGGAAGTCTTTTCATTTATCTGTAAAATTTGATGTGATCTTCATCCCGGCGTTGGCGCTTTACTGGGAATTTAGTGTAGGATTAAAACAAGACGACGGCAACGAAATACTTAATGCAATAACGTATCTCCCAGCTGTCATTCTCGATACCGATGTGAAGGGACCGTATTGCTGTTCGCGTCTGGAAGTGCAGACAAGGAAAAAGCAAATTTCCATGTACTACTCCCCCCTCGGCAACTCCGTGGCTTCGCAAGTTGCTGACCTTTGGTAATGGCCGCACAAATATGCAAGATGAGATCACTTCATAACATGTTTCATATGAATGGACTCTTGGCTTGCAGATTGGTCTTCTTCTCGGGTGCACCCGCAGTTCCGATGGTCTTCAGCTCTCCCGCCGTGATACGTGCGGGGCCAATCATGTATGGTGGCGCCGACAACACCACCAAAGGTGGTGTGGACACAGCTTCCTGAGGTCAATGGCGTCTTCCCCGCTTCTGTTGCAGAGATTGGTATATGAATGTCCACCCAGTTTGCCCTTCTGAAGTCAGTTGCACAATCTCATTTCTACTCTTGTATAAAATTTCTCTGATCGGGAACTATCCGCATCTTCACAATGAACCACACGAATTCCGCCGAGAATAAGCTTCATGAATATGTATCAAACGCATCAGAAGCTCGCAACGACTTCCGTGAGGAATGGACAGAGGAAGAGGAAAAGCAGGCGCTGAAACAGCTGGACCTCTCCTTGATGACACTGTGAGAGCTTCATAACAGTAGCAAGATTGCGCATCCTTAATTACTTGCAGGCTGTTTGTACTGTACCTCTTAAGCTATATCGACCGCTCAAACCTCGGGAGCGCTCTTGTCGCGGGCATGGGGCAGAGTTGGGGAATCACGTCCAACCAGTATTCTTGGATCATCATTGTCTACTACATAACATATCCACTCGGTCACGTATTCATCCCTTTGTGGAAGCTCTTCAACCTGCCAGTAAGCGTCTCTCAGACCCTGACAGCAGCGCGTTACTGATGAGAGTGGCAGCTTTGGGTCGCTTTGATGGCACTCGGCTGGGGTGCCATGAGCATGTTACAGGCAGCTACAACAAACTTTGCCGGCATGCTTGTGTGCAGGGCTCTACTGGGCATCTTCGAAGCTGGCTTCTCACCCGCCATCCCACTTTACCTGACCTTTTTCTACAACAAGCGCGAAATGGGGCTCAGATACGGCCTTTTCCTGTCCGCCGCTCCACTGGCAAATTCGTTTGCGACGGCACTCGCCTACGGCATTGTCCAAGCCCGCACAGCTCTGGAAGGCTGGCAACTGCTTTTCATCATAGGTCAGTAAAACCCCTGCCGGCCTCCCGCCTTTCCCTCGACATCCCAAGAGACTGAACAATACAATCCCGAAAAAGAGGGCCTCCCCACCATCGTCGTCGCCATCTTCACCTACCTCTACCTCCCCAACTCTCCCTCCTCCTGCCGCTTCCTCACAGCCCGCCAAAACCACATCATCCACGCGCGCTCCGCCCGGGCCCGCGGCGACGCCTCGGCCGGCAAGGGCGCGCTCGACCGCCGCCTCGCCCTCGCCGCCCTGCGCGACCCCAAGTGCTACTGCTGGGCGGTGCTCTTCTTCTGCTGCGACATCGCCTTCGGCTCGCTGCCGGCCTACCTGCCGACCATGGTCCGGGAGATGGGCTACACCGCCGTCAACGCCCAGGGGCTGTCCGCGCCGCCGTACCTCGTCGCGTTCGCCGTCTGCGTCGCCGTCTGCTTCGCGTCCGACCGCGCGCAGAACCGCGGCGCGTTCCTGGCCGCGTGCTTCTGCGTCGGCGGCGCGGGCTTCGTCGTGCTGGCCGCCGTCGAGGCCGGGGCCGGGCCGCGCTACTTCGCCGTCTTCCTCGTCTGCGCGGGCGTGTTCCCCGGCATCGCGCTGAACTGCGTGTGGCTGACGGACAACCAGGGCGGGTCGACGAAGAGGGGCGTCGGGCTGGCGCTCGCGGGCATGGTCGGCCACGCGGGCTCCGTCCTGGGCGGCTTCATCTTCCCGGCGGAGGACGGCCCGCGGTACTTCAAGGGCATGTGGATCTGCGCCGGCGCGATGTTCCTCGGGGCGTGCACGGCGATGGCGTTGAGCCTGAGCTTGTGGCTGGTGAATAGGCGTCGGGATCGGCTGCATGGTGAGAGCACGCTCGATGACGCGCCGGCGGAGGTGGAGACGTTGGGGGATGGGCATCCGATGTACCGCTACGTCTTGTGAAGCAACGAATCATCTCCGAAGATTGCTACAGACGGGCCGGTGGAAGCATTGATTGGGATATGAGTGTAGATTTAATCTGATGACAGCTGGTTTAGCTTTGGAATGCAAGGCCCCGCCTCAATGACACGCCTTTCCATACTTCCTCAACCTCACGTAGTTGTACGGCAGGGGTGCTACGAATCCAGCACCGATCGAGATCGCCGCCGCGGTCCAAAACCACGGATCCCCCATGTTCACTGCTCCGCCGGTGAGGTGGTAGTCGACCATGTTCTGCGCCATCTCCATGGTCAGCATGGAAATCAGACTCATGCCCGCTGCCGTCTTCGCTGCGGCGGGCCAGGAAAGGCCGTCGCGGCCGACGCGCAAGAGTACAGTTTCGAGTAGCATCGATGATGATACGCCAGCAGCCACTTTGATAGAGGCAAGTCAGTTAACATTTCCTCAATATGGCATATCCCATGAAGCGGCGCTTACTTGACGTAGCCATGATGGGCCCGACACCCAAGTCGGGGTAGAAGGACTGAAGGAACCAGAGCGCAGAGAAATCGCCGAGGGTGCACCCGACGAGACAGCGAAGCGTGTTAACAGAAGCTCTTTTCCATGTTGAGCTGGATGTCCAGAACGGAATTGTTGTTGGCACTGGAGTGGTTTGCTTTTTCTCGCAGGATCTTGCGCGTTGGAACGCATATGCTTTGCTTGAGGTGAAGAACGCCTGGCGCATTGGTTGGGCAACAAAGCGGGAACGAGAACCAATACATTCATACGCCCGTACATGAAGAGCGTGGTTCTTCATGGGCGAGCCGCATGGTCGAATTCTTCGTGTGCAGAAATGCATGGGGAGCATTCTTTGATGCTGGTCTTGTACTTTAAATCTAGTTGACAGAGAAATGGTCTCTTGACCTTGCTCGAAGGGTTATGCAGAAAAAGAAAGGGGAGCAAGAGTGAGTTATTGCGTTGGGTGCTGCGTTGGTGGATGGAATGTGTAGAAGGGATGATGGTGGCAGACGGAAGAAATAGGCGAGAGAGGATGCGCCTTTTGTGCGATTCGTCGAGGCCGAACATCCGGCGCGAGGACTGCTTATGTAAAATCAAGACAATATTTAAGTTAGTGAGGCTAAACGACCCGGGACAGATGATTCGAAAACGGATCAAGTTTGGCGGTTGGAGTGCCGATAAAGTTACCACCAGCAGGCTACGACTTTTAAAGGTGCACAACTGCTTTGTCACCAAAGGAAGTAATGACGCCCCATCCCCCAAGAGCACGAGAATTGGCGTGCGTCCACTGTATGATAGAAAAGCCAAGGAGGGACAAAAAAAAAAGGCGGTGTTCCAAAAGCAGGATTGAGAGCAGTGGGATCAAGCAAGTCTGACACACCTCGAAGATCGGCGACATCTGTTCCATGCCTGCATAGTTACTTGCCCAACTGCAACTCTTTCCGCAAACCCGCCAAGCCATTGGATCAGCATCACATTCACTAATTGCTTCTTCGATGTTAACGAAGCCTGTCGCAAGCACTGGGCCCAATCCTCGTGCCACAGAGAGATTGCCACAATCTCCAAAATCCCATCGTCACAGGATAAGTGTTTCAGGTCGTCAAGATCGATACCGACTATCCTCCCCATGTAATTCAAATGAGGATCTAAGAGCTCAATATTCTTCGTGGAAGCCAGACTGCTCTCTGAAAGCCAAACACATCCCGAGGAATACTCTTGGCTGGGGAGTGGCCTCAGAAGGCGAGCTGGTGCGGAAAAAGCGTAGAATTGGAGAATGACACCAGCCTTTAGACTTAGCCTCCACGACTTCGCCATCTCCGGATCCATGTGTTCCGGCTTCGTCAAACTATACTCTTGCAGTCCATAAGACGGGTAGAATTCGGACTTGAAAGGTTGAGCCCCTCCTTGTGAAACAACCATGATTGAGTTCATCAACGTGAAAATACCCAGTGTGCCAGCCTCTGAGTCTGTGCTCTGATATTTTGGGAAAGAAACCTTGTTCATCCAACCCATCCAGGACCAGCTTGGGAGTTGAGGCCACAGATGGCGTCGTTTTATTGAGGTCTCCCCGGATTGTGTAGCCCACAAAAGCGTGTAATCGAAATAGCGCTCTGGAAGTCCATGGTGGAAAGGGCATTTCAACATAGATGCCAAAGCTGACTCGATGCCAGAAAATGCGGGCCAGATGTCGGTTGGGAAGGTGAGTTCTGTGCATGAGTAGCTCTCAACGATCCACCGATACGAAGGAAGCCAGGATAACTGAGAGGGCTCGGATGGTGAAGGTAGCAGCCAGGAAATAGGGGACCTGGATGATATAGATAGCCAGGATTTAGATGCAGTAGCAAGTCGAGTCAGTGGAAACGGTGACATTGTTGCGGCAGGGTGGCATATTTCCCAGCCTCCAGATACACCACTATACCAGCTTCCGGTTCCACACTGGACGACAGTCCGGTTGGGGTAGCTGAAGAGGCATCGACGGGAAAGGAGTATCTCCTGGTAGGTCCATGCACGGCTCCCAAATTCACAGGAATTCAAAGCATCCTCCAGATGCTTGTCGTCTACTGGAGCTTCCAATCCTGGATAGCTTTCCGAGTAGATTGTGTCGGTGTAATGGACGCATGGAAGGCGGCTATTAGCATCTAGCGCTTCCACTGCCACAATAGTCAAGATGATCTTGAATAGATCTGTGCCATGTGCGCAATCTGATGGTGTTTCTGCTCTGCGTCGTCTTGGATAATACAGAGGGAATCGATCCACAGATAATTCCCCTTGAGTCCTCGTACAAGTTGTATGGCATCTCGAGCGACTTGCGGAATATCTTGTATGACGGCCTCGAGTGATCCTTCCTGGCGGAGAGAGTCGAAATTGGATTTTGTCAGACGATACTGCTCTACTCCTGCCCGAACGTAGCTGAGCGTGAAATAGCCACATTTTGCTGAGTTGCTTTGAACCAAACACATCCTCCGGACTTCTATGAGGTTGACCTCGAAATCATCCTCCCCGAGGCCAAGTAGGCTCCCGTTGCACCTCTCGTCGTGTTGTTGACAACATATTTTGAGCTGCGGTAAAATGAGCTTGCAACGGCGGGCGATTAGGGCTTCGGTATCGCGATTGTTTGAGTCCATATTCGAGGGTCGAATGCTGAGGAAAAATGAATCGGGCTAATGTTGAGCCGGCGCTGACTCGGGACGTGGTTGACAGAATGTAGCCTCGGGGTGTACTTACCAAGCCGGGACAGCTTACCATACAGCTACCCGGAAATTTCGGGCGCTTGACGTAGCGCCCAGACCCTCCGACTTTCAACCACCTTGCGTAATAAACATCAACACCGGATTTCCCCGCGCTCCAAACTTTTCCTCACCTTCCTCTCCCCCAGAAATCATGGAAGCGCCCCAGGAAAGCGACGCCCAACGCCGCGCCCGCGAGCGTCGCGAACGCCGTCAAGCCAAAATCGCCTCGCAAGGCTCATCACGCCTGGAAGCCATCACCTCGCTGAGCGGCCGTCCAGCTCCCGCAGTCGAGAATGGTAAAGCCTCTCTCTCTTTTCTCACCCACCCTTCATCCCCACCTCAATCATACAGCTTCTGACCTACTCCGCTCTTCAGCTAGCCCGACGCCCGCAAAGGACTCCCCCGCCGCGGAACCCACCACAACGCACGACTCCGCCGACCCGCCCGAAGTCGACATCAGCGAGCACTACTACCAACCCGCGCCACGCCGTCTCCCCTCCTCCACCGGCGCCTCGGGGGCCTCCACGCCCTTCGGCCCCGCCAGCGGGCGGGACAGTCCATTCGCCGGCGGTGGTGGTGGCATGAACGAGGACCCGATGATGCGGATGATGCAGCAAATGATGCAGGGCGACGCCGGCGGTGGGCAGCCCGGAGGCCCGCAGGGGGGAGAAGACCCCATGATGAAGATGATGCAAGCGATGATGGGCATGAACGGCGGCGGCGGTGGAGCCCCGGCTCAGAGCGCGGAGGCGCAGAAGCAGGCGACCAGCTCGGCGTACGTGTGGCGCATCGTGCACGCCGTCTTCTCGTTCGGCCTCGCGGCGTACGTCGCGCTGACGTCGACGTTCGACGGGTCGAAGCTCAGCCGGAGCGCGTCGGCGGCGTTCGGCCACGAGGACGAGGCGGGCGCCGCGGGGAAGCGCCTGTTCTACATCTTCGCGACGGCCGAGGTGCTGCTGCAGACGACGCGCTTCTTCGTGGAGAAGGGGAGGCTGCAGCAGGGCGGCATCATGGGGACGTTGTCGACCGTGCTGCCCGAGCCGTTCGCCGGGTATGTGAGGTTGGCGGGCCGGTATAGCGTGATCTACACAACGGTTGTGGCAGATGCCATGGTGGTCGTGTTTGTGCTGGGAGTGATGGCGTGGTGGCAGGGCGCGGTGGTGAATTAGAGGAGTGTTTGGGGTATCATAAAGAACAGTAAACTTCATACGAGTAAAACATTGTAAACATTAACATATTGGGACGAGCAAGAGTCGCAAATCTCGTGAAAGCGTGCTCTAAGTGGTAGCTGGAGGTAGTGATACCAACCTTGTTCCATAGTCGTGTACAGCCTTCCTCAGATATTGATATTCCTGCACCACAGTCGGCCATGGTTGGGGTTGATGCTTCAGACTGGATATACCTGAACATCCTTATCTAACTGAGAAAATCCGCTTTTTGATATATGCCCGTAACCCCACAAAAATGGTACTGTACAACCCAACGCAGTGCGCGCCGTATCTTTTCCCGTTCGCGCAACCTCCGGCGCACATCTAGTGTCAAGCGCTCTCCATCTAGTCCCCAAGCTCCTCTGTCGCACCCACCGCCTTACGAAGGATTCAGCCCCACCTCTCCCCTCGCCGCGGCCAGCATCTCGGCCTCCCTCTTCCGCTGCCTGTTGACCTCGGCCTGGAGCTCGCTGTCCTTGCGGCTGCGCTCGGCGCGCTCCTGCAACTCGCGCAACTCCTCCAGCTCCACCTCCGTCGCCTCGACCTCCTTCGCGCCCGTGACCTCGTACAGCTGCTGCAGGATCTCGCTGTCGGTCTTGCCCTTCATGTTGATGGTGACGGTGCGGTCTTTCGAATTCGATTGAGTGGGCGCCGGTGCGGCACCGGCGGCGCCGGCGGGGGAGGTCGGCGAGGAAGAGGAGGAAGGGGCGAAGTAGACGGTCATGACGGCCGGGTCGGACTGCGCGGCGGTGCGGTCGACGGAGATGCGGAGCGCGGGGTTGCGGTACTGCAGCCGCGGGAGAACCGCTTTGAAGAACTTCCTGTAACCCAACCAGTCTTCTGTCAGCGGACGCTTTCGCTCCCTGCCCCGCGCGGCGGTACGGTGAGATGATGGTCGGGAACGTACTTGGGTCCCCGGTGGCCGTCGTCGATTTGGCGCGCGAAGCGCAGGGTTATCCTCTTGACCTCCCTGGGCATCACGGCAGAGCCGGGTCCGATCCGGATTCCGAGAAGCTGTTTGGAGGTAGGAACATTGTCTTAGTCGAGTGGTTTGCGGAGGTGATGCGGCACGGGAGTGCGAGGAGTTACCTGCTGTAGATTCGCAGGCGAGTTAGCAATTGCGGGTGAACGTGGGGGGCGAAACCCATGCTTACTTGCTTCAACTTGAACATGCGCTGTCCTATCGTCGGCATCTTGGCGGTTGTGTGGAGAATTGGGGTACTGGGTGGGTTGGAAGCTGTTGTTTCGGCGGAGCCGATCAGAAGGTTTCCCATAGGCCGTCGGAATTTTGGAACGCCGGTATCTTATCTCTCGCTGATTCATCGGCAGAAGGCGCGCTAATGGGTACAGAACGCGGTCGCGTCATAGCAACAAGCTATGAAATCAACGGGCGCCGCGTCACAGTGGTTTCCGGATGATTTTGTCATCTTGTGCCCTATGAAAAATATCATACTTCTTCTCCATGGACAGTTCAAGGAGACAACTAGATTAAAACGTACGCCTTAGAATGCACAGCAATGACTAGACATAGACTTCAGTTACCAAAATAAGTAGCATAATATCTCTCATGAGACTCATAGGAAGCTTCAATTCTTTTACAGCCCACTCGGCCTGTTCTGCATATTCCTAGCGCCATCAGCCACTAGTCTGGAGGCAGGGCCTCCATCAACCCTCATTACCGAGTTGTCTTGCTTCACCACCAGTCTGTGTAAGTAGGAAAAATCAATTGGCCATGAGACCGAACGCCCCGCAGTCCCAACTACCTAAGTCCTATAGTAGTACCCATGACGTTTCGCCGTACGCTTCTGTACTCATAACAGTACTCGTGACAGGTATTTACACCCCATCTTATCCAATAATCTAATATCCCGAGAACCTGCGGAAGCTGTTGCATCGCACTTGCCGCAGTTGGAGCATCAAGTTCGTGTAGCTTGTTCTTGTTCTGAGCTGTTCATTTACTGCGCAGCGGCAGGTGCAGCAGGGCGCGGGCCACCGGGAGTGGGTCCACCTCTCCGGCTGTGAGGAAGTTAGTTTAACAGCCGACCTAGAGCATACCCGAGCCGAGAGACGGAAAGGAACTTACACGAAAGTCCTGCTGAGCATGGAGATGGCGATCATGGGCAGCCAGCTGGGCATCTTAGAGAAACCCCAGATGGCGTAGGCGACGGGGACCGCAAGGCCGTACTTGACAAGGGCGCCGTCGAAGGGGTGGAAAACGCCCTCATAGGGCTCGGTCTCCTTGTACTTCTCCTCGAGAGAGATCTTGGCGATGTCCGTGGCGGTGGTGGTGGTCCTGTTCAGGCTGATGAAGCGGACGGTGGTGGCCGGGGTGGACTGGTCAGCGAGGGGAGCCGGAAGAAGCACGTGCAGGATAGAAGGAGGTCCGGCGGCCCAGGTGTTGCAGAGGACGGGCTCTTCCTCGCAGTCGACCTGGCCGAGGCTAGGGGACTTGGGGCTGGCAGCGAGGAGAGGAACGGATTTCTGCAAGGCGGCACAGTTAGCATTGCATGTCCAATTGGCGGGTACAGAGCTTCCGACGTACCGTCCAGGCCTCAGTGGTGTTTCCGCACATGCCGAAACAGGTCTTGTTGCCGCCAGTAAGGTAGATCAACCACTCCTCGGGCTCAGAACCGGCAGCGGAGACGCTGGGGGTCACAACGTCACGCCAGTTCTCCAGGGTCAGGTTGGCGACGGCCTTCTCGACGACCTTGGAGGCGCCGGCATTGATGGGCGATTGCACGGCGGGAATGGCAGTGGAGACGTAGCCTTGAGCCTTGTTGAACCAGCCCTTGACCTTCTCGGCCAGAGGCACTTGCTCCTCGGCGAGCGCGAGTGCAGGGAGGGCGACCAGGAGAGTCTTGGAGAAGCGCATTGTGGCGGTTCGCGGGGTGGTTGTGGGCAGAGGGTGCGAAGGGAGAGAGACGGAGGCGAGGGACGGCGCGTGGTGGTGTGCGACGATGTGGTAATCGTGCAGATAATAAGCTGCGAGGAATGTGGCGGAGAGCAGGCAGGCAGCAGGACGGGACTTAACCGGAAGCGCGGCCAACGGTATGCAAGGCTAAGGATAGACGAATTGTAAAACACTACTGAGCGACGAAGGAAAGGGTCGCAAATGACCTCCAAAAGATGCCACAATTCGCTAAGTACGCGTCGCTTCCGGGTCCCCTGCCCTCCCTGCCTCGCCGCAGCGGATTAAGCTGGAGGAAGCCACTAAGCCGGATTGGCCGTAGGCTGCTCCACGGTCTTGCAACTTCTGGTCAAAGCTCCTCCAACGGCCGTCGCACAGTCGCGTCCCGTCGCACGCAAAGGGTGCTGTGAACCTGGCCACAACGCCCTTCGTTGGGGAGTGCAACCATGGCTTTCCGCTGCCAATGGTGCCCGCCGTTGTTGGGCCTCGTCGCGGCCTCAATTGCCAGCGTCGACCGCCCATTACTTTGACTCGTCGTATCTCACTGACCCGCACGTCGCGCACTGTATCATCCTTCATTTCTGAAACTGGACAGTGCGCACCATGCATCTTACGCCTGCCAGGTTTGCCGCGCTGCTCGCCATCGCCGCTCAATCGTCCAGTGTCGCTGCCGGCCCAATTGAGAAAGGAGCTGGTGAGTCGTGATCTCCGTCGCCCAAGTCAAAGCTTCCTTCTCCGTCTGGCCCGGACTGACCATCTGCAGACTCCACCTTCTCGGCTGCATCAATCGTCCCCACACCCGCTCTTGTGGAGAACACGGGCATTGGAGCTGTCCGACCGACTATCGCTAGGCTACCATCCAACGCATCAAGCTCGCTGGTCCCTAGCGGGGATTTCCCCGTCTGCCGTGATGATGCTGCGAAGCCATTCTGCCTGCCGGCCAACAACACGGACCTCTACTTTGGTGAACGCTACTACGTGACGTGGAATGCAAAGTACTTCAAGCCCAACTCGACCATCAACATCCTGCTCAATTGGTTCAACGACACGAGCAGGAATGTGTGGGCAAGCGGACCCGTCCAGAGCAAGCTCGGCGCCACAACCATCGACATGAAGCAAGACTGGCTACAGGGATACACAGCTTACAACCTCACCTTCTTCGCGCAGCACTGGGATGCTGCCGCTGGGACTACCGCGAACGTCTACGACGGACCGACAGTGCAGCTCAAGGCAAAGCCCTCAAAACACTTGCAGCCGCAGGGGTCTACGAAGTCGCACAGCGAAATGGGGCTGAAGGTCGGGCTGCCGGTTTGCTTGATCTTCACAGCCCTCGTTGTCGGTGGATTGGCATATGGCATGCGCAAGCAGAGGCGCATTGGCCTCGGCAATGTCATGGGCCGCAAAAGAGGCTACGGGAGCCGGAAATCGCGATGGCAGCGCCTGGGTCGGGGCCGGGCTGGCAAGAGGGATGTGCTCTCGCAGGAACATGAGCTGCTTGGTTCCGGAGAGTACAAAGACAATCCGCCCCCGCAACGGAAGCAGTCGCGCGATTCTAGTTTGGACTCTCCTGTAAGTAGGTTATCGGTGGATGAACGAACTGCGTTCAGGCAGGAGATGGAGAGACAGGGGACGGGTGGTCGGCAGTAGATGGAAATGTGCTTGCCTGGCCGAGGCGCGTTGGAGGTGGAAGAAGGATGGCGTTCGTAGTCTGTAGTTGTACTGTACCTACTAGCAGCGTCTCGCAAGTTGAGGGTGGCTGCAGCTAGAGAATACCAGATTGCTGAACGCTGCCAATCACGAAGTTCACCGAAGCCGGCTAGTCTACCGTTTGGCTGACCCCCGCAAGCCCCCACATGACTTGTGCGTCGCTGCACCGACTCGGATCACACCACGAGTGCAGCTTTGCTGCCATTCCACTGAACCATCGGCAAATTCTCCAAACAAGTCTCATCTCAGCCGGGAATGTCAAACTGCGCCACCTGACATGTCCGTTATCTGTGAAGCCACCAGGACGAGTTATGATATCGACGACAGCACGCCTTCTTTCCCCGCATCCACGGTGCCCCGCCAAGACGGCCTGTGCAAGCGCTGCGAGGTGCTGGCCCTCGATGACGGTAAGCAGGGTGGCCAGGTCAAAAGCGAAAATGGCGAAGACTTCGTATCGTTCGGAGATAAGAGATGGCTGGACCTCGACTACAAGCTGGAAGACCGCCTGCCGGCTTTACCCGCTCTCAGCGAATCCGCGAACGCCGGTTGCGGCTTCTGTCGACTCCTGAAAACCGCCATCTTGAGACTCGTTGGCGGCGAGAAGACGCCGGTTCCACCTGACAGGTCACATGTCCTCGCCAAACACCTCAGGTTCCTGCTCAAACCAGGCCACAATCACGACCATTTCCGCTCCAACCACGAGAGAGATCAAACCGTCCTCGATGAGCTTGCCGTGGAGCTGTTCTTCTCGCGCGACGAGCACATCGACGAATGCCGGAAGCCCAGACCCAGGTTTGCTATCGAGGAAACCCTGTTTTTCGAAGTGCATGCAGCGCCAGGTATTTCCTGATCAGGCACATGCCTTCTACTCACTGCTGATGCGCTTTAGGTCAGTGCGCAAGGTGGTTAGGTATCGCCCGACAGCCCGTCACTCCGTCCGCACTGTCCGCACCAGGGAAAAGGAGACTCAATGAACTTGTCGCCAACTGTTCTCCTCCGCAGTCCTCGAATTCGTTTGTTCCTTCGAGGCTAGTAGATGTCGGTGGCAGAGTGGGTTCTCAAGACCCTCGTCTTATCCTTACCTCGGACCGTGCCAATCTGGCCAATGGGAACTCGTCGGACGTTCGTTACGTTGCCTTGAGTTATTGCCGGGGTGGAAGTCAGCCGTCATTCACGACCAAGGCAGATTCTCTTCCAGCTTATCTCCAAGAAATTGCGCTGAGGAATCTGCCAAAGACTCTCTGCGACGCAGTGCTGGTCACGCGTGCCTTGGGACTTCGGTACCTCTGGGTCGATTCCCTTTGCATCATTCAAGATGACATTGAGGATTGGGAGAGAGAATGTGCACAGATGAAGTCCATCTACTCAGAGGCATATCTCACCATCTCGGCCCTCGCAGGAGATACCTGCCACAGCGGCTTCGCCGACCGCGCACTGAGTGAACCGGAGACTTCATTGCAATTCAAGTCATCTCTACGGCCGTCGATCCGGGGACAGTTCTATTTGAAATTACCACATCCGGCAGGGATTGACGAACGAAGTGTCTTCTCCAGCTGCATGGATCCTTGGGATTTCCCTACTTCCCGTGTGTCACTGACAACACGTGGATGGTCGCTTCAGGAATGGTTGTTGTCACCAAGAAAACTTGTCTTTCGAGATGACATGGTGTACTTTCAGACGGGCACACATCGAGAAGCGGAGAACGGATTCATCACTCTCGACGAGTCTCTGAACGAATGGGCGAACTCTCTCAAGAATACGGACACGGCAATGCAGAGATGGTACGAGCTCATGGAAGAGTACTCTCAGAGGGGCCTGACCTATGAACAAGACCGTCTTTCCGCCATTTCCGGGTTAGCACGAGACGTGTCCGAGCGACTCGCTTTGGACTATATTGCCGGTCTATGGGCTTCTGACCTGCAGAAAGGGCTATTGTGGACAACCTTGGCGGAGGACGACGAGGACAAGATTCCGCTCTCGCAGCGCCTTGCTGAGCTGACATCCACTGACGGATACATGGCACCATCATGGAGCTGGGTTTCGTATCCCCACGGAATTCTTTGGTCTTTGCCTGGACTCGACCTATCGAGTTCCCACGTATCTCTGCTTCCCAGCTGTGAGCTCATCTCGGCAATCACCACCCCTCGCGGGCTGGATTCCTTTGGCCGCATTAAAGCCGGACACCTGAAGATCCGTGGCAAGTTCATCCAGCTGCCGTCACCGAAAATCTACTTCGCATCAAAATCTCAATCCAGACTATTGACTATCCGGAGCGCAAAACCGGACCGCGATATTGCGACAGTGGAACTTGACTTTCGGTTCGACCACCACATTACGTATGAAGGATTTATCACACCTATCCCCTTGCGTGATACGCCGCTGGAGGGCCTTTCTCTGCTCATGACGTCAAAGTTAGACGAAAAGACAGTGGGTGGACTCATACTTCTGCCAACAGGAGTTGAATCGGAATTCCGAAGGGTGGGAATAGTCATCTCCAACCCAAGAGGCATGAGAGCTTTCGACGAACTCGAGACTCACAAAATCCGGATTGTCTGATTGCACAAGGTGTTGAGTATTTCGAGTCCGTAGTTTCTTCCATAATCGCAAGAGGGTTCCAGACCGAAGCTTAAAGAAGTCTGCAGCGGGAATGACGCAGACCATCCCTACTCATATCCATGATCGCACCTCAACATGTTTTCCAGTTCCCTAAACGCCCTAGAAATGCACATCTTGGCCTTCTCACCTCTTAAAACTCTTGTCTGTGTGATCGATGCGGCCCAATGAGCATGAAGCATCCACCAGGAGCAATTCGACAGTGATATCGGAGTGGTCCATATCTTGGTACATTTTTACAATAGCCTCAAGTGCCCCGTGACCTGGTTGATGACGCTCACAGGGCCAGGGCCAATACCAAGCACGGTAGCGCTGCCGGCAGCAATCTGAGTGCGGCCCGCGTCGTGGATGGTCTGCGCGCAGAGCCCCAAGCTCATGGCCTGTGCCTGAAGTAGCTGCATGTCCTCCTCGCTGGTGCACTTCAGCGCCACCTTCATCTGGCCGTATCTCTCCCAGCGACGGAGGAGGGGCGATTCGGGCGCCTGGCGGAGAAAAGCCTTGTAGCAAGCGAGGGTGGCATGGCCGCACTGCGCCGCGATCTTTCCTGTCCAAAGTGTCAGCCTGAACGGCGGTTCGTGTGGTCCCAGCAAATGTTTTCATGAAACGTACCTGAGCCCATCTTCAAGTCCGTCCGCACGACCAGCACCAGCTTGCACTCCTCGTTGCGGTCCGTAAACGGGTCGAGCTCCTGCCTCTCCACTTCATCCTCTTCGTCCTCGGAGTCGCTTTCTTCCTCGGAGCTGCTCTCCTCCTCGTCCTTCTTCTCGCTCCTGTCCTTCTTCGCTTTCGCGGCCGCGCGCCCGGCTTCCACGCCTTGCAGGTACCATTCCTCGGACACGCGCTTGCCCAGCCAGAGGCCGCCGAAGATGACGCCGCCGAGGGTGCCTACGAAGGCGGAGACGAGCCAGGGGAGCGGGATGGAGACGCTCTGACGCATGAGCGACATGGTGGAGGCGGGTGGTCGAAAGAGGGACTGGCTGCGCCGGGTTGCGTTTCTTTTTTGCTTGATCGGCGAGTGTTTTCAAAAGAGCTCGGGCAGGCAGTCGACGTCAGTTCGGCAGAGCTGGAGGCAGAAACATTGTGGCTACCCGACGATACAAGCTTACCATAGCTCTTGTTTGCGCAATTGAGTGGAGAGTATCTACCACAATTGCTCCAATTCGAACCCTGTGCTAGCGAGAGTAAAGTCCACTTTGATTCGGTTCCCTCGAATGCTGATGTATGTATATACTGATACAGGATTTTGTTGTCATCCAGATTTGGCTTCCTATTCAGCAGGGGAAAGTTTTTTTTTTTAGAGCATGGCCAAAATGAATAATGTCAGCTGTTGTTTCTTAACATTATCAGCGCTTTTCATGATAGAACAGCAGCTAGAAGCATATGTGCTCTCAATTGCACTTGTACAATCAGGCACGGTGAAGTGTGCGGCGGCGAAACGACCTCCGGCCGGCGAACCTTCAATCTTGCATCGCCGCGGAAGTCGCCCTCCAGCACCGCCGGAAACACCACAAACCACCACCCATCCACACCACATCTTGGGCGCACCGCCCACCCACCACCGCCACAATGGCTCTTCGCGCACCATCATCGTCATCGCTCGCCCTTCTCGCCCGCCTCACGAGCCCCACGACGACGCAAACCCACGCCCGCACCTTCGCCAGCAGCGCCGTCCTCAGCGCCAAGTCGACCAAGTCCAAGCTGCGCGACGACCACGCGGGCGTCCCTCGCTACCCGTACGGCCCGAATCTATGGTACAAGCAGTCGAACCACGGCCTGTACGGTGGGACACGCATCCAGTTCGGCAACAACGTGTCGCACAAGACGGAGCTCAAGACGCGGCGCAAGTGGCGGCCCAACATCCAGCGCAAGAGCTTGTTCTCGCGCGCGCTGAACCGAAACGTGCGCGTGCGCCTGTCGACGCGCGTGCTGCGTACCGTCGACAAAGTCGGCGGCCTGGACGAGTACCTGCTCGGCGAGAAGAGCGCCCGCATCAAGGAGCTCGGTATGGGCGGCTGGCTGCTCCGCTGGCGCCTCATGCAGACCGACGCCGTCAAGAAGCGCTTCGCCAAGCAGCGTCAGGAACTTGGCCTGCCCCCGGACTCCCTGGCGGACGAGCAGACGCGGGGGATGGGTGGAGAGAAGGTCTCGGGGGATCAGATGGCGGAACAGGTCAGGGCGTACGACGCCATGCTCGATAAGCAGGGCAGCACCGTGCCGCTGAGCGAGGCGGATCAGGATGCCGTCATGCAGGAGACGGATCAGGATGCCGTCAACCAGGCGGCGGAAGAGGCCGAGGGCACGACGAAGGAGGCTCCCAAGGTGGTGGCATAGATTGGGCTCTGTGTTGGGGAGGACGGGCAGTTTGTACGCATGTTGATATCACGGATTTCATGGAAGGATACTGTAAAATTATGATTGCATTCAGCGGACGTGGCGCAAGCGCAAGCTGTTGGGCTCTGGGCGAAGGAGAAGTCATCGTTCTCCAGGCCTCCATCCATTAGACGGTTGTGCATGAATAGACCTCTCAGCCAATGAAGCGCGAGTTTGATCAATTCTTTGACAGCCGCAGACTTGGATCGTCTTAGTGACGCCCGCGCATATGCAGCATTGGCTGATCATAAAGCTGAGCACAAGACGACGTCGTCTAGCTGCGGCGTGATACAGACATCCAAATGCTACGCAGGTACACACATTGGGAACTCAAATGCACTGCTTGAATCTTTTCCTGGACCAAGCCTTGGGCGTGCATTTAATCAACACAAGCATCAAAAACTATCTAGAAAGTATGTACGCTGTTACGGTTGTGTCTCCTATCTTCAGCCTCCAATGGAGTAATTCTGTGGAAACTAGGAATGTAACGCGCCGCAAAGCCGCCCTCCCGGCTCAACTTGAAGCAGGGCCCCAAGGAACCGTTTAGACGACCCGCTGTGGTTCTGAAATACCTGTCGGCCGCACACAGGCACGTACACCAAGGTGCATTGTCTCCCATGTGCATAGCCGGCCGAACTGTCGCAGCACTCGACCTTAGACACCTGCAAGACTGTTAGTTGCGACTCCGAGCGGAAAAACTGCGTTCTGACATACCGTTAGGTGTAAGGGAGCGCCGGACACAGGTTTGTGTTTTGGTGAGGAAGAAAGTTGCGGCTGCCAGAGATTTTTATGCGCGCGCCGCGTCTGTGCGTTTCCCGCTAACTTCATCCGGCCAGGCGGTGAGCGCGGCTCTCCAGGTCAACTTCTATCGCCGCCGCCGTCGATGCCTCGCGACACCTCCGCGGCATCGTCAGTCACCTTCGGTCTTGCCACAACACCGTCGCATAGAGATTACCATCACCATCTCTAGACCTAGCGCCGCATAGCTCGCCCACCATGGACGCTATTTCCATCGAGGAGGCCAACAAGATCCGGGTGGCCATGGGCATGAAGCCCCTTCCGGTCCCCGGCAAGGAAGACACCTCTGGCCCCGTTTTCAAGGAACCTAGTGCCGACTCCGATGACGATCCCGCCAGCACGCTCGAGACGCGATCCGCCGCCGCGTTCGACAACTGGAAACAGATCGAAGAGGAGAAGGCGACCAAGGCGAAGCTGCAGGCTAAGAAGGATGCGATCAAGAAGGCCCGTGACCAGGCGCAGCGGTTCGCCAAGCTCGAGGGTCAGGGCCTGGGCGAGGGTGATGATGTGGACGCGAAGACGTGGCTGGCAGGGCAGAAGAAGAGACAGAAGAAGATCGACAAGGCCCGGAAGCTTGAGCAGGAACTCGCCGAGCAGGAAGCCCAGCTGCAGGCGGAGTACACTGCGAAAGACTTGGCCGGTGTCAAGGTGGCGCACGAGTTTGACCAGCTCGGCGAGGGTGAGGAGCACATTTTGACGCTCAAGGATGCTGCTGTCGACGACGAGGATGCCGGGGATGAGCTGGAAAACCTTGGTCTTGCCGAATCTGAGCGGGTGAAGGAGCGCATCGACTCGAAGAAGAGGAAGCGCGCGTATGATCCGAACGATATCGACGAATCGGGCCAGCCATCTATCCTTGCTCAGTACGACGAGGAGATTGACGGCAAGAAGCGAAAGGTGTTCACTCTTGACGGCCAGGGTAGAACCGTGGAAGAGACTCAGAAGATCAAGAATGATGGCACCCTCGGCCAGTCGAAGGTCAAGATCAGCCTGGATCTCCTGCAGGACGATACTCCCATCTCGGACTATATTGACGCCTCCGAGGTCAAGATCAAGAAGCCCAAGAAGAAGAAGGAAAAGAAGTCCAGGAAGAAGGCCGTGGATGATGACGACGTCTTCCCGATGCCGGCGCCCGCTGCACCCAAGGAAACCGGTGGAATGGACGTCGACCACACGGGACCTGCACCAAAGAAGAAGATTGTAGAGGATTTCATTGACGACGAAGACCTGCAAGCGAACCTTGCCATGCAGAGACGAGCTGCTTTGAAGAAGAGGAAGAAGATGAGGCCTGAGGACCTTGCACGGCAGTTCCGTGAGGAAGCCTCCGCAACCCCGGATGTCATGGACACCGTCGAGGCTCCGGAAGATGAGCCTGGTCTCGTCATTGATGAAACTTCGGAATTCGTTGCCAATCTTCAAGGACCAGCAGAGCGACCGGAGCGGCAGCGTAACAAGTCCTCCCAGCCGCGGAGCCGTGCAGTCTCTGAGGCCGCCAACGGGGTGGATGAGGAGGGCGATGTTAACATGGATCAGTCATACGCTGAGATTGAGGAGGCACAAGAACGGGCAGCTGGCGAGGCAAGGAGTGGTTCAGTACCAAACATCACCACCACTGGCCTTGACGAAGAGGAGACCGTCGACCGCGGTATTGCTGCAACTCTCAACCTGCTCAAGCAACGTGGCCAAATCACGGAGAACAACGGCGGCGAGCTCAACCACAGACACATCGAGCACCAGCGCTTCCTGGCCGAGAAGTCGAAGATGGAAACTGACGCCGAGGTGCGCGCCAAGCTGCAGCGTGAGCGCGATCGTCGCTCTGGCCGTCTCGAACACATGTCCGCGCGCGAGCGTGAAGCCATGGCTCAGAAGGCCAACCAAGATCGTGACCGCCTCGAGTCGCGTAAGATGGCCGATATCTTCAACAAGGAGTACAAGCCGAATGTCGAGCTCAAGTACATTGACGAGTTTGGCCGCCGAATGAACCAGAAGGAAGCCTTCAAGCACCTCAGTCACCAGTTCCACGGCAAGGGCTCTGGCAAGCAGAAGACGGAGAAGCGCCTCAAGAAGATCGACGAGGAGAAGCAACGGGATTCGATGAGCAGTTTGGACTCGAGCCAGCACACCGCGATGAACACGGCCATGGACTCCACGGCGAAGAAGAACAGGCAGGCTGGTGTGCGCCTGCAGTAGATGAACGCACAGTGGTCTGCCGAGAGAAAACTTACTGGACTACAGAGGTATTTGTGGGATGATGATCGGGCGTGGGGGAACACCGGCGTTATTCAAGGTTAGTATGTACTTCTCTGATCAGCGTATAAATGGGAATAAATATTAAACGAAGCCATTCTTTTAGTCCACGTGAGTTACGGGAACCGCCTCCCAGGTATGTTGCCCGTAAGCTTCACGTCCTTCACACAAAGGTCACATCTACGCTTTTCATGTGCTAACCATCGGCGATGCTGCACGCCTCTTGTACTTCCGTGTCTGTCAACTGTCTTGGGCTGCAATGACTTCATCGCTTGAACGTGCTGATTGTTGTATCCCATGATTGGACCGAGTTGCTAAGCTACCTAATACCCACGCAGTGGAAGGCTAGAGCTTGATGTCATAAGTATTATGGTCCAACCGTTCCTGTCAGATGAGACCATGTACCGAGTTCCTTCGACAGACGACATACAGTACTCCGGAGAGCATGATGAGTCAATTGTTTTGTGGTGGGCGACCCTTATCGGCATATAACCTACAATATTATCCAAGCTATCAATTGGCCTCCTCCCATATTCATCTCGCAGGAAGACTCAAGAAAAACACATCTACTTCTGAACATCTGCTTCAACTGCCCGCGTGAGAGGTCTCACCAAAGAAAGAGAGAAATGTTGCATTGCTAATAGGACCCCCTTGCACCATTCTTCATTGCTAACGCTGTTAGACTGCTCAATTGAAAGCCCAGTTAAATTATTCGATGTCATCGATGAATGGAACTTGGTCGAATGTTCTGCTTTCCATGTCAGAGTGCTTTGAGCCTTGCTGGATTCCCGGCTGCAGAAAGTGACTTCTTTAGGATCCGTGTGAGAACAATGCTCGTACCTGTCTTTCAGAGTTGCGAAGACATTGCCCAGGATTTCTTGAAGCTCTTGGCCATTGCCGAAACGCTTGTGTTCCAAAGCTTCCAGCGCTTCGACTGCCCTACGATCAGACCAGTCCCATGATAGAGTCTGAGGATTCATTTGCGAAATGCTTTGGAAGACGAACAAGTCCCACGTGATGGCGATGGAAGGATGGGTAAGAAGGCCATGCATCACGGTGTCTCTTGTCCAGGCAGTCTTCGGCATACCGCTCTGTTGGTGGTTGAGCAAGTGTTCCTGACGCAGTTCAAAGTCGTCAAATGCAGCTGCGCAAATTCCGCAGGAGTACAAGCCCTTCTTATCACTGTGGTGTGTCGACTCGAAGCTCTGGCCGGAGCAATCGGTTCTACGGATGTGACGGGAGCGGCCGAGCTTGGTGTTCCATGTTTTCTGGCATTCCAGGCATCGATGGTGCCTCTGAGGGCTGCCCAGCCCGCAAAAGCAACGTGCAGCAGACCTCAACTGCCCGTTCCCCGATTATCGGGATGTCAGCATTGGCTTCCCCGGCCCGCCGAGGCGACACCCTTTTGTCGCCTGTAAGCGCGCCATTGGCCGCAGCCCATGCAGTCCTGTGATAATGGGTTAGCGCACGGATGCTGCCAAAATTATGGCAGCTCCACTAACTGAATTGCTCAGTATACACCTAAGGTTGCATCAACCCGCCCGCTCTAGGCGTGCGTGCGGCCAAGCCAGGCTCCCGCAAGACCCCGCCCCCGGGTCAGCCCGGCCGCAGTTGCAGGGATAGCGTGCCCTATGCACCTATCCCGGCATTTAGAATGCTGGCACGGAAAGACACGCTACGGAGTTAGTAAGGACTAGATACGCATTGCGGACATGTACAGACCGACAGCCTTAAGCTAATGTTTATCTTAACGCGCCTCCCCGAACGGCGGTCTGCTTATTCGATAATATTAACAACTTTTTCCAAATACCCTTCTCGATTGCTACATTGCCTTTGCATTCATGTCAGCACCTCAACTTCCCCAGCCGCGATGGTCCCAAATTTTTTACGATGAAACGGACCGACTTCCAATTTACATGTAATACCAAACAAGCAGGATTGTAATTCCGAGGCGGATCGCCACCGGCCACCAGACCAGCCCATGCCTCCCGTACTTCTTCCGAACTCATGCAAAATCGTACCGTTGAATGAGGAACTTAAGAGTCGCCGCTCCGAATACGTAAAGTACAAGGAAATTATATTTAACTAATTAAATCTCCAGTTGGAGTACACACGACCAATTTCAATAACAATCCAAGGGGCATTCACTAGAGAATGGCTTCCCCATCTAGTATATGGAATATGAATATGACTTCCGCAAATACCATTCCAAGTACGAATAGCGCTAATGGGTAAAGATCGTCTTTGGGAGCGTTCCTAGTTACTTGCTGTTGTGCCCAGCGTACCATCCGGTAGCGATTCCGGGGAAAGTTGAGGAGTGATCGAGGCCGTTTATAGTAATCTTAGATAGACTAATCGCTCGATATTCCGTATGAGTGTATCTGCATAGGCAATAACGAAAATTCACTGGTAGAGTCCATTTACATCTTGTATTTTCTTAGTTTTGGACAGATTTAGTGCGGTCAAACTAGCTTTATTGACACGCAAGGCTCTGTCATGATTAACTAAGGTACGAATTCCGCGACCTAACCAGATTTGAAGACCCTGGTTCGGTTTCAGCCAAGATATTTCATTCTGAAAGAATATGATGTCATAATGCTTGATGTCTACTCTGAAGGAGCTTTACTATCTAAGCTCTTTGTAAACTCGTGGTATCATAAACCAGTGGTGCGAAGATCTGCGGCTCTATTCCACATAAGCAGTGAATATTTGAAGCGCCTCTTTGGCGCTGTATTCGATCTCGACCCCCTGACCAATAAAGAAAATGTAACCCTCCTTGATCTCATGGACTTTTCCGTCGACCTTCAGCTCACCCCAACCTTGGGTGCATACCAGCGAACTGGGTCCAGAGATGGCAGACAGAGTTTCGGTGGCTCCACTGGGTACTTCCGTTGAGAGCATGTTGAACTCGCTCATGGGGGGAGCGTACACCTTCGTATGGCCGTTCTTGCTACGTTGGTAAGGCTTGCTAGGCAGGATGGCCTCCTTGGCGTTGTGGGGCGTGAATGTCAGACAGGACATGAATGTCTCGATGTTGTCTCGGTCGGCGCGCGGGCAGAAGCCGGTGTTAAGAACGTTGTTCGACCGCGCCATGCACTCGATGATATCGCCAGCAAGGTAAGCGTGAATTCCGTCAGCCGGGATATAGATGCTCTCTCCTGGCTGCAGAACCAGGTAGTTCATGGTGATGAGCGCAACCAGACTGCCAGGATCCTGTGGAATTGAAATCAGCAATGCGTTTGAGATCAGAAAAAGGCTTGCCATACCGTCTTCCCATACTGGTTCTGTAGGCGCGGCAGCAACTCTGGAATGTTGGTGTACTTTCCAAAAGCCGACTTATCCACCTTGGCCAGCGCCTCCTCCACTTGCTTCACTTCAGACTCGGATGCCTCAAGCATGCGCTGCACAACGTACTTGAGCGTCTGGTCGTCAAATGCAGGCTTCTTGACCTCGGGCAAGAACCTCTGTAAAGGTTCAAGTAGGATCAGCTGCTCAATGTCGTTGAGCGGCTTGAAGCCACAGAAGGCTTCGAATTTGGTCAGAGCAACGGCAATTTCGGGCTTGTGGTTTGGGTCAGTGAAGCTCGAGGGGTTCCTTTTATGCAGCTCGGAGGCAAGGCTCTTGTTCTATGGAGCATCAGCATTGACTGCGTAGAACATGGGCTGGGAGAGACCAACGGGGTGCAGTTGAAGTGGAAGAGCTTTCGCAATGGACAACACCTTGGGAAGGTAAGGCAAATCCTGGCCGAACTTCTGGATTACGGTCTTGCCTATAAGCTCGTCCGGAGTCTTGTTGATGAAGTCCTGAAGGTTTTCACCCGTCTCCAAAACATAGGCGGGCAGATCTGGGTAGGTGCCATACCACCTGAGTCTCGTCAGCACGAGCAGCGGGAGCAGACCAGGGGAACACACATCTCGGCGTAAGGCTTGTTCTCATCGAGCTTGAAATCAGTTCCGGGGGTCTTGGAAGCCAGTCGAGCAGCGACAGACTGGGAGCCCTGCTTTCCCCACGGATACTCGTTGCAGTAGCATTTCAGCTGGACAGCTTTGGGGGCCATTGTGCGGGAATTTGGCGAAGATGGAAGCGCAGTTGGATGAATTACAGGCGGCAAGGCACAAGGAAGCAAAATGGAAAGGTACTGTTACAGTAGCGAAGGCGTGGGAAACGGGTCAATTATGGGGGGAGCGCAGCAGAGCTCGACGTCATAGTCGCGTCGGCGTATCGGGCGTGCAGGTGGAAGGTGCGGCAAAAAGAATCAGCGGGAGGGCCGGAGCCCGTCGCTTTGTGGAGAAAGTCAGTGCGAACGTTGATTGATAATTGCCAGAGTGCCGTCACTGCGCGCGCTTCGCCCCCGCACTCGAGGTTTCGTTGTGGTGGCGTGGTGCTCTTGGATGATCCATCGCCACAAACCTGTGACGGGTTCTGTGCGCTTTCTAGACCCAACCCCTTCCCGAGAGCTTAGCTAGAAGCGGCTTTGGCTACAGGGCATGCGGAAGTCAGACGGTGAGATCAGCGATGAGAGCATCGACAACCGAGAGATGGGCGGGGCGGTGACGCAGAGCGGCGGGTGGGCGGCAGGGATGGCGGGAGGACGGGAGAGGTCACAGTGGCAGTAAATCACGGCTGCTCACCGCCCGGCGCGCCCCAGCACCCAGGGTCCGCAGCGGGTGGCAGGAGATTGCGAGCCTTCTTGGCTCCCTCTACGCCGCTGCATCTCGTATGCCACCGTGGTAGCTGCGAGTGCTGACAACACCACGCTCCTTCGGCTTGCCCTCGCCCTCGTATCTGTCGCGCCCTCGCCCGGGATCATGTCGTGCTGATCGCCCTCTCGTCCGCCTACCAACACCACTCCTTGCGTGCCCGCCGATCCGCCAGCTCTCTCGTTCCAATCTCCAAGCGCCGCACTCCTCCCCCGACCCATCCTCCGCCATGCATTTCGCTTTTCCTCCGCGCAAGACCTCGCGCCCGCCGCCCTACGTCGCCGCCGCAAATGCGCGTAGCCAAGGTTCCTTTCTCACCCGTCGCATGGCTCGCCAACTTGCTATCTACGCCTTGATCGCCCTGACCTTCCTTTACCTGCTGAAGAATTGGCTCTTCAATGGGCCGCCTCCGGAATTCATTCCCGCCGGCACCCCGCGCGTGGTGATGGTGACTACCTTCGATGCAGCCCTGTCCGACTCGTTCAAGGAAAAGCTCAGAACCAACCGGGAGACGTACGCGGCCAAGCATGGTCAGTCCAGCCAATGCGCCGCATATGGCTCGACAGAGCTGACTGGTATTTAGGTTACGCGACCTTCTTCGCCAACTCGTCCGACTACAACGTTGGCAGCAACCCGCTTAGCTGGGCGAAGGTTCCCTCGATGCGCCACGCCATGACGGCTTTCCCTCACAGCACCTACTTCTTCTACCTCGATATCAACAGTCTCGTCGTGAACCAAGACATCTCCGTCGAAGATCACATCACGCAGAAGTCCCGCCTTGAGGACCTCATGATTGTTGGCCTGCCAGTGGTTCCTCCGGACAGCGTCATCAAGACATTCGCACATATTTCTGGGGACAACATTGATCTGGTCCTGACCCAAGATTCCGATAATCTGTGCCAGAACAGCTTTATTCTCCGGCGAGGAGACTGGGCTAAGTTCTTCCTGGATTCGTGGTTCGATCCGCTGTACCGATCATACAACTTCCAGAGGGCTGAGGGTCACGCGTTGGAGCACATTGTTCAGTAAGTTTGGAACGGATCTCAATGACCACTTCGAAGATGGAAGTAACCGGTTTTTTAGGTGGCACGGCACTATCCTTGCCAAGCTTGCTCTTGTTCCCCAACGCATCATGAATGCCTATACACGGGCCGAAGAGGGCACTAAGGAAGGCGTGTACCAAGAAGGTGACTTTATTGTTGCCTTCCCCGATTGTATCGACGATAAGAAGAATACATGCGAGGACGATATGGCGCCCTGGTGGGACAAGTCTCGGGAGAGTGCGGACTCCTCGTCTTGATGGCTTGATTATTTTAATTGATGGCGTTCAATGGGTATATCCGTGTTCATGGAGACATGATGTCAGCGCGAGGCGTTCGGATTTATATTAGCATCTTTGGTCTGATGGCTGGTTTCGTGCTTCGTACAGTACTATGTATTAGTATCCTGATACCAAAGGCTCCAGGCCTAAACTCTTCGTAAACACACGGATTCCTCCTGCAGCGCATGAAGCGAGTTTGTGAAAGTCGATGAGTTGGACCGCTTTCATGATATCCGAAAAATGCTCTCGGGTAGTGACAGAAAGCGGAACGAGCTCTCCGCTCGCGAGTTAGCCGGCGATCCTCTTCACGCCCAACGCGTCCAAGCTCAGCCTACCTCAAACCAACCGTCACCACCTCTCCAGCTCCGCCTGCTCACAACTCAACCTGACACCCGACTCTGTAAAAATCGTTTCAGTCTCGCTATGCTACCACCGATAGCTCCTGCAGTACTTGAGCGTAACCCGAGATTTAAGCTTCTCTACGAGGATATCTCGCAAAACAAACTCAACTCCGACGCGTCTACAAAAGATGTCAAGCAGCAGCGCCTGGTCGACGAGGCGAGAAATGTATGTGACGGCTTCTGCTGAAAGCCCTTCAAAGTTTGTCTCTAATGCGGCTGAGCCTTTGCTAATCCGTGTAGGAGCTGAACATCAAACGGACCGACCTAGCAAAGACACAAATCTTGAAATCTTCACTCGAGAGCCTCAGCGCGCGAGCAGCTGATCTTCCAGACGAAGTATGGACCATGTTTTCCCATGTGAGCATCAAGTCCCATCACTGACGCCCGCTAGCTCCACGAGGTCGTCACCATCGTCGCCGCACAACTCAACGGTCACATCCCTTCAACTGACCGTGAGATACTACAGGAAGATGTCGAATACTTCACCGTACGTTTCTCCCAGTCATATGTTTCAGAGAACCAACTGACTTCAGATCGTCTTCATTAGGAGCACATCGTCCCCATCTCACGTGCCCTATCAACGCACCTCAAGTCCATCGCTCTCCAACTCTGCAGAATCGCAACTCCAGAAAGTATGTCCCCCCCCCCCTGGCCCCCTCATCCCCTCCTCCTCCACTAACCCCCAATTCCCAGCCGACCCCACCGCCTCCACGATCCCGGACCTCCCAGCCATCGCACAGGACCAGCAAGACGACCTCCACGAGTCGACCGCCGCACTCGCAGCCCACCGCGTCACCCTCGCCGACCTCGCCGCCGCCACGCTCGACGCGCAGACCCGCCTCGTCGAGGTCGCCGTGCGCGTGCTCGAGCAGACGGTGCACGGCAGCGCGGCGCGCGGCGCGCGCGCCAAGGCCGAGCACCTCGCCGCCGTCGCCAAGGGGTTGGAGCTGAAGTTGAGCGTCGTGATGCTGACGTCGTCGGGGGAGGAGGTCGGGGAGTTGGAGCATGCGGTGGAGGGGTATGGGAAGTGGTTGAGGGGGGAGCGGGCGGAGTTGGCACATCGGAAGGCGATTGCGGAGGATAGGCTGAGGGAGTTTGAGGAGGCGGGTGGGGCTGGGGCTGGGGCCAGGGCCGGGAAGGGTGGGATGCTGAAGGAAATTGCGAAGAGATATGCGGAGGTGGAAGAGGAGATCGCGAGGGTGCAGGGGGAGCTGGGGAGGTTGGAGGGGAGGTGAATGGGTGAGGGGAATCGGCTTTGGGAGGGGGTCTGGATGTCCGGTGGCGGCGTTCTTGTGGCCTGTTGCTTTCATTTCAGAGCTTCTCCTCGGCTGGACAAGCGTCTTGTGTCTCGAAGCTTTCGCATATCAAAGATTTTGTAATTAGGCTAAAACAGTGGAACGTTGAGATCGCTCACCAAGGAAGCTCCTGGCCATCCCTATGCCAGAACTTCCCAGTATCTTCGAGATTCTTGCTCACCAGGACCTTGTACAACTTCCCGGCCGCCTCGTCCGGATCCACCATCCCAGGGAGCTCGCGCAACACGGCCGTCATCCCTGTCCTGACCATGCCCGGGTGCAAGATTACGACGACAACGCCCTTGTCTTTCAGCTCAACGGACAGGTTCTTGCAGATCATGTTCAGCGCCGTCTTGGACGAGCGGTAGCCGTAGGTACCGCCGGAGCTGTTGTCCGCGATGCTGCCTACGCGGCTGGAGACGTAACCCAGGCGCGGGGTCGAAGATTTGAGGATGTTGGGCAGGAACGCCTGCGTCAGGAGCAGCGGGCCGAAGGTGTTGACCGCAAAAATCTTGGAGAGGGAGCCAGCGTTGAGGGTGGTGAGCGAGTCGTGCTCTGCGTCGAATACGCCTGTGGCGGAGAGGGATTCTCTCAGTATCAATGGCAACTGCCAGAGTTGGTGTGAAGTTTCAGCGTACCGGCTACGTTGAGAAGCAAATCCAGCGGGCCGTCGCCGTATTGCTGCTTGAATTTGCTGATGGCGTCTTCGGATGTCACGTCCAGCTGAGACGTCTTGCAGCCCAAGCTCTTCAAATTCTCGCCATCCTGAACATCAACGGCGTGCACCTCGTATCCCTGGATGTTCTTTGAGTTTTAGTTCTTTTCGGTTGCAAGAGTGGAGCCTACCTCTTTGATGAGGACTTTGGCGAATTCGTGACCAATTCCAGAATTGGCTCCTGTAATGATGGCAGTCGGCATTTTTCTTTTCAGTAGTGTAAAAAGATCTTCACTTTTCATTCCGGAAAGGCTCTCTGGGAATTCCTGCATATATAGTGTTTGAATGAGGGGAAGAGCTGACAAATGCATGGATGTGGGGGCCATGGTAAAAGTCGTTGCCGCTGTAAGTCTACATGCCAACTTGTCAATGTCTCATGCGGTATCCGAGAAGTTATTATTTTCTCATCAATAGTACAGCTTTACTACGAAGAACTCATGTTTCTAGCGGATAATGCAAAGGAGATGACGGGAGCTTAGACGTTAGTTTCTGATTGAGCTACGCTTGGGTCGTGAAGCGGATAATGGATCGAGCGATACGGGCGTAGGCATTTCGATGGTTAGGGCGCTTCTCGGTTCAGCCAATCGATGCAGCGAAAGTAGTGCACTTGGAAGACGTTGGAAATGCCGCGGCGATGCTAGCTGGATAATAGCGCAAATGACGCTACCACCGAGGCACAGGGTTCCTGGTGAGGAAGCTCAGACACAGCTCACGTCAAGCTCGCCATGTTTCTTTCCTCTTCACTCCACTGCAACCACCAATACCCCAGCACGCAAAAATGGCCGATACGCGCAAGACTGTCCTGATCACCGGGTATATTCATCCACCACAACTTCTCGCGAACTTGTTTCTGACCGCTCGTGCGCACAGCTGCTCGTCTGGCATTGGCCACAGCCTTGCCAGAGAATTCCATGCGAAAGGTTTCTCTCCAAGAGCCCATCGCCGCATCTCTCGCGTTCCCGGCTGATACAGTGGCCTCCCACAGGCCTGCGCGTCTTCGCATCTGCCCGCCGTACCGATGCTATCGCCGATCTCGCCGAGCTGGGTATCGAAACCGTTGCTCTCGAAGTCGACAAGCCCGACAGCGTCCGACAGGTGCGCCGCGAGATTGAGGAGCTCACCGGCGGCAAACTGGACGTCCTCGTCAACAATGCCGGCCGCAATTACACCGTGCCCGCGCTCGACGTGGATCAGAATGAGGTGCAGCAGACATTCGAGGTCAATGTGTTTTCGGTCATGCGCATGTGCCAGGAATTTGCGCCGCTGTTGATTGAGGCCAAGGGTACCATTGTGCAGATTGGCAGTCTAGCTGGCGTCATGTGAGTTCCCAGCGACAATTTGCCATCTCTGTAGGTGCTGACGATTTGCGCAGGCCTTATGTTTTTGGAAGTACGTCGACCGCATGCTCTGCCAGTCGAGCCTGCTGCTAACATCTGATTAGGCGTCTACAACGCGTCTAAGGCCGCCCTCCATGCGTACAGCAACACCCTCCGCGTTGAGCTCTCGCCCTTCGGCGTGCGTGTCGTCACCATCATTACTGGCGGCATCAAATCCAACATTGCCCGAACCGACCGCCAGCTTCCAGAGGACTCATACTACATCCCTCTCAATGAGGAGTATCAGAGGCGATTGAAGCACAGCCAGGAGGGTGCTATGCCCAGCGATGACTATGCTAAGAGCGTCGTCTCCAAGGTTCTGAAGTCCACACCCCCAAAGTGGGTATGGGAGGGCAATAAGTCCTGGGCGGTGTGGTTCCTCAGCACGTTTCTCCCCAAGGGCGTTATGGTTAGTTTGGCCGAGTGTCTAGTGGGGCTATCGCTAACAGGATCTCATAGGATGCTGTGTTTTTCCGCATGTTCAACCTCTGGAAGCTCATTGGAACGAACAAGTCGAAGAAGACTGCGTAAGAATATTGTCTTTCATATGTCATTCGCTTTCTGTGCTGCTGTACAATATCCACTGTGTCGCACGTTTTACTCGATGGATAGGGAGTCGGAGTTAAAGGGAATATGAACCAGTACAAATGCGATCATCATTACTTGGGACCTTCGTTGGATGAAGTATGCTTTGGTCCTTGTATTTCTTCACTTATCCCCGCTGCCTAGTATCTGCGCATACCAAATGGCAACTTCGGCATTATCTTGAAAGTTATTGAACGGCTTACCCACGACTTTTCCACCGCTGTCGAACTTAACGCCCTCCGTTGCCAGGAGCCTCCTCTTCTCGGCGGCGTGCTTTCCCTGTTCTCCCCAGTCACCGCCAAACCCACCGATCCGACCGTCATGTGCCAAAACCCGGTGGCAGGGCACAGTGGGTGCAAAAGGGTTGTTACGCATGGCGTTTCCGATGGCTCTCGCACTGCACTTGTGGTGGTTGGCTGTGATGTATGAACTCATGGCTCCGTAAGTGCTGTAGCGGCCGGGCGGAATGTAGGTTAAGAGGATGAGAGCAAAGCGTCGGAAGGGGGTGAGATCTTTGGAGGAAACGATTGTATTCCTGGCTTGGAGAATTTCAGGCGTTGGGGATGCGGTCTTGGTCGATTCAATCTTCGGGCTATCGCTGAAGAAATGGCTCCGGATATCCTCCGTACTTGATGCCTTCTTCGACTTCTTCACAGCCCTCGGAGACGTTTCTCTGCCCGGCTCGGAAAGCTTCCTCTTCGGGCCGCTCTTGCCCCTCAGCTCGAGGCTCCGTTGGTTTAGCTCGTCAAGATTTGCCTCGCCGGTGGCTATCTTCCGTCCAAGAGCCAAAGCAGCTTGGAGCTGTTGTTCTGACATGTTCTTGATGGCCGGGGTACCGACGCGTTCCACCCATGGTTTGTCTTGTCCGACAGCATTGTCCAAAATAATACGGGCGAAGCAGTGGTCCAGCACAACGGGCCATTTCGACTGGGCTTTGTCACGAGCCTTTGCCAAGCGTGGAAGCTCGGCCGTATAGAGGGCAGACCATTGCTTCTGAAGCTGACTCAGGCCTTCGGTTTTCGAGACGGGGCCCATTAGTGGCAGGTTGCGGTGTGCAGGTGCAGTGTGATGCGCGGGATTCGGGGTGCAGCTGGCGGCGCGATGGATGACGCGCACGCTTGGCCTGACTCGCGGGAGCTCCTCCTCCCCGCGCTGTGCTGCATGCTCGCGCGGCTCTCCGAGATCGTCCACCGCTATTGCTTCCGCGATCCGCGTGGGCCCTTCTCCTGGCTATTCTCTTCTCGGCCAAAAGGTGCCACTTGGAGAGGCCACCCGCTACCTGCATGTAAGCGGTCATCTGTTTGCGGCGGGCCCTAACAGGCTACATGACAGAGAGCACGGTGTGATGGATTCTGTTGGTGCAAGCAGGCGCGGCCACGGCTCCTGCCCGCTGCCCGCGTGCGGCAGCCTCGCGCCTTCCCGCAGCTCGAGGACACGCTTCAAGGTAACACAGCGTCGCCGTTTGCTGCCAGGGGTGCGCCATCGAGGTGAAAGTGAAAATTGCGCTGGGAACCATTGTCAAAGGCACTCGACAAACTTCCCAACGCACCGCCACTGATGGAGCTGCCCACACGCCGAAACGGCAGCTTGCATACTCCGCGCCTTTCACCGGTTCCAGAAGCATTGTTCCCTGTAGCTTCCGCCACACATATAACCCCAACCCTCTTGGCCTTCCCCTTGCACTGTCCCGTCCACAAACTCCCTCCTCCACTCTCCACCGAAATGGGTGAACTCGGACTCCCAAACTCAAGGCCTTCGGTCGCCCATGCTCGCTCTACATACGACTCCTGGGCAAGATTGAAGGAGCATCTCGACCAGTCTGCCGTGGCTCTCGACGGGGAATCACTTCAGATTCCTGCTCTCGTTGCCGTCGCCAGGCATGGCTCCAAACCGGTGATTGACAAATCACCACACCTCGTTGCGAGGATTACGGAAAGTGTCGAGATGCTCCAGCGTCACCTTGACAGGGGTGACCTGGTATACGGTAAGCCCATCTCTCACCCAATCTTGTTCGCGCAAGAAGAAACTGACATATCTCCAGGAGTGAACACTGGCTACGGTGGCAGTGCTGATACTCGAACTAATGATGTCGTCTCCCTTCAAAGTGCTCTTATTCAACACCAGCAAAGCGGCATCATCTCCAGTAACGACACCGGAAGGCCCTTTCTCGGCCAACAGCAGAGCGCCCTTTACCATGTCGATGACTACGGCACCTTGTCCATGCCCACTTCTTGGGTGAAGGGCTTGATGCTTCAGCGTGTGAACAGCATTGTACGTGGCCACTCGGCTGTTTCCCTTGCTGTCATCGAAGCTATCATGAGCCTGCTGGAACACGACATCACTCCAGTCATCCCTTTGCGTGGAAGTATATCCGCCTCTGGAGATCTGCAGCCACTCTCGTATGTTGCCGGCGCCATTCAGGGAAGCCCGGACATTTTCGTGCGTGTCGGAACTCCCTCCCATATCATGCCTGCCAGCGTGGCACTGCAGTCTCATAACCTGAAACCGGTCGTCCTTGCTGCTAAAGAAGGACTTGGCCTGCTAAACGGCACATCTGCATCCGGATCAGTGGCATCACTTGTGATGTACGAAACCAATCACCTGGCTGTTCTTACACAGACTCTTACTGCAATGGCCGTGGAGGCTCTTAAGGGGACCGCAGAGTCCTTCAGTCCTTTCATCGCCAGGGTACGGCCACATAGAGGCCAAGTAGAGGTGGCTTCGAATATCTATGGATTCCTCCAGGGCTCACGTCTATCCTCGGGTCTTGACGGCGAAAAGGACATGCACCTGGCCGGATTGTGCCAAGATCGTTACCCGTTGCGCACCTCGTCCCAGTGGATAGGACCGCAACTTGAGGATCTTCTCCTCGCCACCGAGCAGATTTCAGTGGAACTGAATTCAACTACCGATAACCCGTTGATGGACGTCAGCACCGACCTCATTCACCATGGCGGCAATTTCCAAGCGGCTTCTATCACTTCGGCCATGGAGAAAGTTCGCAACTCCATCCAGATGTTCGGCAAGCTGCTCTTCGCTCAAGGAACGGAACTTCTCAATTCAAGCTTAAGTAGAGGTCTTCCCCCCAATCTCGCAGCAGATGATCCCAGCTTGAGTTTCACCTGCAAAGGCATTGACATTAATCTTGCCGCCTACATGTCTGAGCTCGCGTATCTTGCCAATCCTGTTAGCAGCCATGTGCAAAGTGCCGAAGTTCACAATCAGGCTGTGAACTCGGTGGCTCTCATCTCAGCCCGATACACTTTTCAGAGCATCGAAGTCCTCAGTCAGATGTGCGCCGCTTACCTCTACGCCCTCTGCCAAGCTCTCGATCTCCGCGTCCTACAATCAAAATTCCTTGAGGAGACGTACGAATCGTTCAATGATATCATCATCAAAGCTCTGGACAATGCTGACCCTAGCCACGAGAGCTTTGTTGACCCCAAGGAAGTTCAAGAAGAGGTTTGGTCTGCGTTGAAGGAAAAGTGGAACGCTTCGACGAACGAGGATCTTTCGCCTCGTGCTGCCAGTGCCGCCCGCGCTGCTGCGATGACTTTTTCGTACCGAGTTTCCAACTCTTCCGTCGAGGCTCGCGCTTTCGAAAGGTCTATTGAGAGTGTATTACAACAAAAGTACGCGGAGCTGCGCACGCGCATGTTTGAAGAATACAAGGACCTCACGCCTGCATACCTTGGTCAAGCTTCGAAGAAGTTGTATCGCTTCGTGCGTGTAGACCTCGGTGTTCCTTTCCACAGGGGACTGACGGATTGCCCGGAATATGGGGGTCGCAATGCTGGTGATGGGGGCGACGGCAGGCGGAAGATGACGATTGGCAGCTGGATCAGTGTCATCTACGAGGCGCTGAGAGGAGGACTGCTGCATAAGCCGATCATGGAGGCGCTTGTGGAAAATGGTGTCTGAGGAGGTCTTTCTGAGAAGAAAAGAAAATGCACGGAAAGTTGAAGGAGGACAAGGTTGAAGCTAGCAGGCTGGCTGAACCTGAGGATTTTGCTTGACGGCTTAAATGGATAGATGGTTGTGGAAAGGGAGATGTATGGATGGTTGCAGTAGCAAGAGAGAGGCTTGCTTTACGGACTGAGTTCCATAAGAGGTGCCATGATTAGAATTTACTTCTCAGAAAGAGGGCTTCTGTATTTCTGAACAGCTTGCTCGTCTTCGCCAAAACTCGCAAGAGAGTCCTGATGGTTACACGTGACGTCATAATGGCCTGGTACTTATGTGGCCATTCTTATCCTTTTTGAGATTTACCTCTCTTTGCAGCTATGGAAAACTTAACTATGTACATAGCTACTTTTGAACGGGAGATTACCAGTAAGCGGCGCCTAACCACTCTAGCGTCACAAAAGCGTAGTGAGGAAACGAAGAATATACGAGGGGCAATACCTTCTTCCAACGGCACGAGAACCACGGAATTTCCCCAGTCAGCAGCTCGTTTAGAGATGCTGGAAAAAATGCCAGGGAGGGGGGCCTCAGAACGGAGCCTACCGTCCCCTTGCGGACAATATGATAAGTCGAATTCACTAGCACTTCGGCTCCAATACCCTCGTGTACCGAGATGCTGCAGTCAGCGACGAGAGTCTGCGGAGCGAGCCGGTGCGGCGACAACTTTATGGTCTTTCTTGCTGAGCTGCAAAAGATCCCCTCGCTGAGAGGATAAATGGCTACATGACTGCCTCTCTTTTTCTTTCACTCCAGCAGCCTTTTCTTTTTGACTTTGATCGTTTCACAAACACATTTACGGAGTGAGCGATCAGAATTAATAATTTGCTTTACATTGCTGGCTCGCCCAGTCCTTCCTTCTTGCTCGCAAGGTTTTCGCACTCCTATCGAACCGTGCCCAGTGTCTTTACAGCTCACTGCCAATCAAAACGTCAATGCCTCTCGCAATATATTGGTGTCCGTTCTGTAACGGAAAACTTTACAAGAGCAAGGGTAACGTCAACAACCACATCATGCAGAACCATGAACCTCAGAAGCAGCACTACTGTTATGGGTGCAACAAGTCATGGAACACTGCTCTGAGTTGCACTCGTCATCTTCGCAAGTCCAGCTGCTCAAACGGCCACCTCGAGACAAGACACCATGCAGCAAAGAAGAGCCTTTACGTCTGTGGCATATGCACTAAGGTCTTCGACGACTTCGGCCTTCGCCAAGATCATCACTTCACTCACCAACAGAACGGAGTGCAGAAGGAATCGTGGAGCATGGACATCATGATGCTCGGCTTGCTTTCCCACTCGTCCATCGTCGATCGATGGAGCGCTGCGTTCCAAAGGAACTCGAACAACAGCCCGGACATGAACTTTCGGTGGCAGCCTTGTTGGGACTGGAGTAACCCGCAGGTGCGCGAAGTTGTCGCAGCACTTTAATACACGCGCTTCGACAACCAGCACGACCTCGACAAGCTTCTTGACACCGCCATGTCGACGCTGACCCCCGCGAGTGAGCAACAGCTCCGAGCAACCGACTACGTGGCGCTGCCGAATCTCGACACGGAAGTGGACTTTGGTGTCTTTTCCGAGGAAGATCTGGAGAGCTTTCTGATGCGTCAGCTTGAAGAAGACTCTTAGTAAGTTTTATCGTTATACGGGTTCGTGTTTTTGAAGGCTGCTTACCGTTGAAGGTCATTTTGGCTATCCATGATATGCATCGACAAGAAAGAAAAAAAAAGACGCCGGCATGAAATCTTGTACTTGGCGTCATTTTCCTTGAGTGAACCCCGTTCGGATATGTCTCCTCATAGCTGATGAAATGAATCATGAATCTCTTTTGGCAAGAACGCCATGATCGAACTGACTTGCATGTTGATTGCTTTCCTTAGAGGTTGGCAAGTGAAATGAGGAGTATACGCTTTGTGGTACTGTGGTCTTCATCAAGCCCGGATTTCCACACTACCCGCGGTTGTCCTGCCCAACCCTTCCTTCGCGTAGAAATCCATTGGGTACACATCCTCGCCAACATCTTCCTTTCCAGCCTTTTCCATCCACTTTCCTTCTCGGACGCCCAGCGCCACCAAAGCCTCATACGGGCTCAAGAGCGGCCGGGGAAAGGCGTATCCCCAGTCAATGCTCAATCTTGGGCAGGCGATCTGGACCCATGCCTCCACACCATCATCCTCCGCGTTTGCATCGTCCTCATCGACACTCGCTTTCCTCTTCTCCTCTTTAGAGGCGCTCATGAGCTGCAGTTTGCCCGGGAATATCTCGCTCAGCAGAATCTTCATGCATGGGATACCCTTCTGTTTGAGGTGATTCTCAATCAGTGTGAGGGTGTGCGGATTGCCCTGGCGGCCCAGGGCACCGAGGATCAGTCCCCATTTGCGGGCCTTCCGTGCAGACTGAATAGCTGATGCGCGGAGAGAGTACATCTCAGTGTGCGCATAAGTCTCGTGGGTGAGGCGACGACTATAGGGGTCATAACGGTATGAAGGTAGATGTGGGTTGTGAATCTGTGCAGACTCAAGGTGGAAGCGACCATCTCCAAGGTATAGCAGGCAATCAGCTTCGATGGGACCATCCTTGGAGGCGTTTGCGGTGGCCGAGGCTGCCAGAGATTCGGACTTTTGCTTAGGAGTAGAGAAGCGCGGGGATGTGCAGCCCAGGATTTCTCCTTTGGATAGCGGCATGATCTGGGGTACGATTATATTGTAGCCTTCCCGCCGCAGTTGTGGCGCAATGCCATGGATGGTTGCATTGAATTGAATTGTTCCTACCATAGCAATGGTCTGTCCTGGCTTGAAGTTCCCGACAATTGTGTCGCAGAGGTGCTGCGTATCGATTCCAATGCTGACGAAAACGTATAGGGTTGCAATCTTGGTGACCGCAACGGGTATCAAACAACTATGGGCGTAGTGAACCAGCAGGTCACAGCCCAAAGCTCGCGCAGTAAAATCGTCGATACAGCAAGCGCCGTAGGTTACGTCGCCCATTATTGTTGTGGTTATTCCGGGGCAGAATTGAGTAAGAATGTCGGATATTGTCGTCGCGAAGAGTAGAAGGCCCTCGGGGAACTGAAGTGCCACGGACTTGTGGCCATTCTGGCGGATGCGATGGATGGTCTTATGGATTTCGAAGTTGTAATTTGAAGGAAGCAGCGAAATAGCAGCGTTGATGTCTGGGTTCTCCAAGATAGAGGCAGGAATGTTGTTCAGGGCGCGTGCTGTTCTCCGGGGTCGCGCTACTGTAAGACGACTGTTAGCACTTGCCGGTACTGAAGCCGCAAATTGCCATAACAAGCCCGCCTTAGAGCTCTTTCCCCGGTCAACTACGCTCTCTCGAGTCGCGCAGGCCTGCGAAAGCCCAAGCAATCCTATCGCCATCCGTACCTTGTATTGCGCCGCTGTCCTCGATATTCGCGTTTGGGTCGGCCTTCGCCTTTGCTGCTGCAGCGCTCTCTGCTGCTCTGCGACCGACAAATCTCTTCTTCGGCTGTTTAGGAGCAATGGTAGGCTCGCCATTCATTTCCTCCGCAGGAGTGGGCCCCAAATTCGTGGCAGCGCGGTCTTCCTCCATGTCGATGGCGGGGTCGTAAATTTTTCGGCGGCGGTGAGATGAAGGGCGTGGGGTGGGAATGCACCCGAAAAGTGTATCGTACAGTAGACTCAGGAGCCTAGAATGTTCACAGGCGCTGTGAGTAAGGCTGGCCGGCCAGAGCAGGAGTGAGTGACGGTGATTGTTGCAGGTTCAATATTTTATTCGGGCAGTCGGGCGATCAGGCGGCGGAAAGCGAGTCAAAGCGACGGCGATTACCTGGTTTCAGCCTTATCGGCTTAGGCCCGGCTGAACGTTACCCCACACGATGTCATTCCACAGGTACTCCCTGACCAGAGCTCCAAACAGCTTCCGTCCCACTTCCGTACCTGATTCCTCTCACAATGTCATTCATCGCGCGGAGAGCTTGCCGGGGGCTTGCTCATCCCACGTTCCCCGCACTTGCCCGCCGTGGTCTCTCGACACCAGTATCAGATCATGTCCGTCTCGTCGAGGTCGGCCCACGCGACGGCCTCCAGAATGAGAAGACGAGCATCCCCGTCAACACCAAGATAGATTTCGTCAACCGTCTGGCAACAACCGGCCTGAGTGTGATAGAAGCTGGCAGCTTTGTCAGTCCGAAATGGACGCCTCAAGTTAGCCAACCTTCCCCCACCAGCTTCCCCGCTCGCCGGCTAACCACCGCCCACGCAGATGGCCAATTCCTCTGAGATACTCGAGCACGTCCTCAAAACTCCTCCCAAATCAGTCGAGACTATAGTTTACCAGTTTCTCATGCCTAATGAGAAAGGCCTAGACAATTTTCTGAACGTCTACAGCGCTCACGGCGCGTCCAACACAGACAATGGCCCTGCACTGAACACCTCATCGCAAGACCCCAACGCCATGCCCTCCGCGCCCTCCGGCGCCGCCGCCACATCCACAACCCCAGAGATCGAAGTCTCCATCTTCACCGCCGCGACCGAGACGTTCGCGCGCAAGAACACCAACTGCAGCGTCGCCGAGTCGCTGAAGCGCTTCGAGCCGCTGGTGGCGCGCGCGCGCGGGCACAACCTGCGCGTGCGCGCCTACATCTCGGTGGCACTGGGCTGCCCGTACGAGGGGCCCGACGTGGATCCGCATTCGGTGGCGGAGCTGGCCGTGTCACTGCTCGAGATGGGCGCCGACGTGATCTCCGTCGCCGACACGACGGGAATGGGCACCGCGCCGCGCACGCGCGAGCTGCTGCGCACCCTCGCCGCCGCCGGCGTCGACCGCCAGGACCTCGCCCTGCACTTCCACGACACCTACGGCCAGGCCCTGGTAAACGCGCTTGTTGGCCTCGAGCATGGTGTGCGCGAGTTCGACGCTGCCGTCGCCGGTCTCGGCGGCTGCCCTTACAGCCCTGGCGCCACCGGTAACGTCGCCACCGAGGATCTTGTCCACTTGTTTGAGAGCTTGGGCCTGCGAACGGGCGTCGACATTGAGAAGCTGTCGAAGGTGGGCAAGTGGATTTCAGGGGAGATTGGGAGGCCGAACGAGAGCAGGGCAGGGAAGGCGACCCTGTCGAGGATCGCTAGGGAGAAAGGGGAAGGGCGTTGAGGGGAGCGAATGGCTCTCCTGAAATGGTGAGGGGTGGAGTTACTTGGGTGGGGATTGAAGATCTGTATTGTTTTAGCACAGCATACATTGCGCGGCGAAAAACCTGGAAGTTCCAAGTCATCATTGTTTCATGAAAGTTGTGTTGGGAGAATTGTGCGGGCCACAGTACTCAGGGTAGGTATTCGGATACATGTCCAAGTTAATTTGTCATCTACCCAGCCGCCTGTCTCGAGACGAAATACCACCAAAGCAATGGTATCTTTTCCCCTACTCCGTGCTTGAGAAACCAATGCAAAACGAACGCGGGCAAGGAGCCCGCTCGTCCCAAGCTCTCCCGAGAAATGCTCAAAGAACACGAGTGCGCGTCTACGCATGAGAACCAAAGATAAAAAAAAACAATACCGTACAACACGTGCCGTACTCGAGCCGATCGTACAATAACATAAAGAAAACGTGGCTTTTCTTCTTCGACGGAAATCCTACATCCTTACTCATTTCATGTCCTCAAGCTGCCGCCACCTTCGTTGGGGGCTCGTCGTGGCGCTCCGGCTCGTAGGTTGTCTCACCCAATATCGACGGACCGGACGGCGCTGCGGGCACCGTTGGCTGCTGTGGCTTGTTTGCAGCGGCTTGTAACCTCTGGTCTAGGACCTTCAGCGCCAGCGCCCTTCTCCGCTCGGCCTCTTCCCTGCGGCCTCCCCTCGCTCCTCTGCCCGGGTTCATAAGGCTCGGCAGGCCGCCCTCGGCGCGCGCCATGGCCTGCTCGTTACCGGCGTCAATGTCCTCGTGTGAGAAAGGCGTGCAGATCCTGATCGCTATCAATGCGTTGTATGCCTGGTCCGCGAACAGGCCGACCGGGGTCTGCAGCGGCTCGGGGAAGAAGTGTGCGAAGGAGAATGTATCGGACGCGTCACCGCGGACAAAGGAGTCCTCGCCGGTGGTGGCGGAGATAACCGAAGGAGACATGCGGTAGAAACGCAAATAGATCCACGCGGTGAAAAAGCCGTACCACGAAAGGAAGGTGGCAGTCTCGGTGCCGAAGAGGAGGCCGGAGAGCGTGTTGGCGATAAGGAAGATGATGGGGAAATGCTTGACGCGCATGCGGATCGCGCCTCTGGCGATGGAGACGGTGTGCTCCGGGACAAGCTGCTTCAGGGATACGAGGAAGCCGGCCTGGATAGCGATGCCGCCAGAGATGGTCGCCGACCTGTGAGATAGTTAGTCGGTTGAACGAGGGCTGGATGAACTGCAGGCGGAGACATACAAAGCTTCGTCGTTCTTGGAGATAGCATAACCAATGATGTAAAGTAGATAAGTCAATATGTTGGGTATCATGGAAACGAAGAGAATGAATTTGGCAAATTCAGCGGAGCTCCAGGCGCGCTCCAGGTAGCGGCCGCCGTAGAAGATGGTCAATCCGGTAATCAGCAGACCGAAGACGTTCTCCTCCACGAGCGTTGCAATCAGGAACACCCATGGGTAAACAATAGCGGTGGCAGGAATGATGGCCAGGTATGGCGCGCCGTCCCCAGCGCTCACGAGCGGCTTGCCCACGCCCTGCACCCAGTCGCTATAGCCCGGCCGCAGGATCCAATTGAGCAGGGTAAAGATGAAGAGGCAGACCAGCAGGCCGCGTGTCAGGGGCGGGACGTTGATGCGCATGGCTGTGGCTCTGGAGACTGCGGCAGGGACACGGGGAGCTTGGGGAGCTGCAGCTTCTGGGAGGTCCCTGGATTGCGGGGCGCCGAGGAGAGCGGCGGCTTGGAGAGGGAACAGGTGCAGCGGCTTGGTGGGAGTGCGGTCGGCGGAGGTGGCGCCTCGACGGGCGCGCGCAGAGGGAGCGGGACGTGGTGGTGGTGAGGCTGGGCTCCTTGTGAGACGTGGTTTCGGCTGCAGGGCCACAGGGCCCTCTTGCACAGACGGCTCGCGCCGATCATCCACCCCAGGGCGCGCCAAGCAAAGCAGCAACGGGCCCATCCAGCGCCGCACCCAGGCCGCGAGCCTCTCTCCACTCCACACCGCAGACCCATTTCCAGACAGGTCCCTACACACCCCCAAGTTCCAGGAACCCACCCCCGGGAGCCCGCTGCGCGCGCGCGACATCATGCGCCATGACCGAGCACCTCTCCTCCAACGTCGTCAACTACCTGGTCTGGAGGTATCTGCAAGAGGCTGGTACGTCACCGTCCCGGATGCACGCGTTTTCTCCCCAAACACAAGCCCCCGCCGGACCATGTCGTGTCTGGATGCACCTCTGCCTGCGCACCCTGCTCGCGCGTCGAGGCCGAGCTCGGCTGCTGCGCCGCCACCGCGCGCCGACCCTCCGCATCCATGAAAGGCCTTCACCACCCGCCCGTTCTAATTTTCAAAAGGATACGCCAAAGCAGCGCTGGCGCTGGCGCATGATTGGAACGATGAGCCCGAGTCGCTCCCCTTCGCCGACAAGGTCCAGACGCACACTCTTCTGCGCATGCTCCAGGATGGCCTGTGGCTAGATGATATGCGCGCCGCCGCCTCCAATGTACGTGCCCGTAGCTCTCCTATCGAGAATGCATCGTGCTAAGATGAACAGGGCACCGAGGACCGTCGCTACCAGTTCGGCCGCGACCACGGTCGCCCGTTTGCCCGTTATAATGGCGATGCGCGCCGTCGAAAAACCCTGTCGAGCCGCCGCGTGCGCAAAGTAGACGTCAATGGAACTGGTGCTGATGGAGACGCCCCCGCACGAAAGAAGAAAAAAGGCAGCAATGAGGTGCAGGCTCGGTTGAATGGCGACATGGAGATTGAAACTAATGGCGCTCCCGCCGAGTCGGAAGCCATTGTTTCGGATGCTGATTCAGTCGTCGAGGAAGAAGTAGCGCCCTTGGTCACCACCTTGAGCCTCGGAGAAAGCAGCGTGCTGCAGACGGAGAAGATGATCGACCTTGGACCTCAAACCACATTCCTGCGGATTAATGAGCCAGGCGCCACCGTGGTGCATACCGAGTGGAGCCCCACCGAGCCTCAACTCCTCCTGACTGCCGGCGAGTCATTGTTACGCATTTACCACATCCCGAATTCATCGCAAACGCAGCAAGACGCCCCGGCAGAACCCGTGTCGCGAGACCTAGACATCGGTCTGAACCGCCCAACCGTTACCGCTGTGGCTTGGACCTTACCTGGCGAAGCACTCATTGGCACGCTGGAAGATATGACTGCTGATAGTGGCGAGAAGATGACCAAGGGAAAGCTCTACCATCTGAGTGAAGGTGGGCTGCAAACTCGCTTGGTCACCGCTGTGCTTGGCAGTGTGTTCGCTCTGCGCTACAATGCGCCGGCGAACCTCCTCCTTAGCGTCTGCAGCACAGATGTCAACTCGCGCATTTGCCTGTGGAAGGAGATAAAACAGGAGCCCCTCTACAGCGCACAGACAGATCGGCCCGTCTTCGCCGCTGAGTGGATGAGCGACTCGACGTTTGTCGTGGCCGGCTATGGAATTCTCGAGGTCTACGAAATCACTGCTGAAAATAAGCTGGTAGTCCAGAAATCATTCACAACAAGCACGCGCTGGGAAAACCTCCGCTACGACCCCGTCTGCAACATCATAGCCTGTAGCAGTGCCTCCGACGAATCCCATCCGCGACTCGGACTCATTCTGCCCGGGGACACCGAAATACGCACGCATGAGTTCGCATCTGGAGAAGATATTACCGGCCTTGAATTTCAACCAATTACCAACCCAGCCTCACATGGCGCCGAATCGCCCCGTTTGCTTGCAACATCCTCGGATTCCGGCTTCTGGACGGTTCAATTCTGGAATGCGAAGAAGCCATTTGAGAACGTGCAAAAATTCTCAAGTGGCTCTGTGATCGAAATTGCTTTCTCACCAGATGGCTATCTTTTGGCCGCCGCTGGGACTGACACGATAACGTTCTGGGACCCAGAAGCCGGAATCTCAAAAGCCAAGTGGAAACCGGTAGACAGCGACGACCAGAAATGGGACACCACCTTGCCAGATGCACGAGACACGGAGCTGGACCATCTGTTGAGATGGGATGCAGATGGCAAGAAGCTGGCGTACAAGTTGGGAAACCAGGTGAGTTTTTTTGCACTGGCGTGAGATCTTCTGGACGCTAACGGTGGGGTGCAGGTTGCGATCATCAATTTCTGGTCGATGAATTCCACGACGCAGAAAGTGTAATAATACCACGAGAGCGCAATTATGCATTCAAGATTCACCACGAGAGACACTTTGGGCGCACTGTTTTGGCGGCGTTTCTTTGCGTGCGGCAGGATTGGTAAGGGGGCAAACGTTCATGAAATTCTTGGGTGGACAGAGAAGGGTGGACAAGAGACGGGGCGTGGAGTTGACCTGGTAGGAAAACATGTACACCTGTTGCACTGGATCAGTCAACGGAGGCTTGAGACCAATGCATTCGTTCCGAGTCCCACGAGCCTGGTTCCGTCGTCTGGCCCCCAAAACAAAAGTACGGGACGAACAATTGCGACATTGACGCAAGTTGGAGCCGGTGAGGAAGGTGGAAGGGTCGGACTTGTGCTCCAATGACGGCAAGCTGGTGCCTCTCCCCTCCTGCAGACAGTTACCTCGGATTTAGGTACAGCAGACGCCACTCAGCCAATTGGGAACTGGCCTGACGTCGACGGCGAGTCATTGGCGCTTTCGGAATTGGAGCCGCTGCAGCACCGGCCAGCACGTCCGACAAAGCCTGTCGGCAATCTTTTCAAGTGCCGTGGCCACTTTCGCCCCGACTCGCCCGCATTTCTCTGGTCACAACTTTTAAAGGTCGGCCCACTGCAAGAGCGATCCTCCAAGCGGGACATTGAGACTACGACCGTTTCGGCAATTTCGTAGCAGCAATGCCGAGCACAGAGCAACCCCACAACGCCTCTTTGTGGGGAAGAAGCTTGAGGGGTACGGCGCTTGTCTATACCGCTCCTCCTGAAGTGTGGAGCAATGGTATTACACATGCTCAGCAAATCATGCCATTCCTCTCCACTGCGAAATTCCGGGTCTCCTACTGGCTGTTTGATCGTCGGCAGCGCCTCTACCCCTCATTCGGCAATGAACTGGGATGAGGCTCCGACAGCGGACCACTGCCGGTGGTTCCTACCGGTGTCCCCAGCAAAAATGTCTGGCGCCCCTGGACCCATGTGCGGCTTATCGATGCGGGTTGACGGTGTGCGGGATTGTGCCGCGCTGGTGCTACTCTTATGTTGTTGTGCCCCCTCCTTCCACAGCTTTCTAGGAAGCATTCGTGTTACATATCATCATCGCCCGGTCTCTCTCTTTCGCCGAGCGCCATTTATCTGCTTGCTCTTGCTTTGCTTTTCTCAATTGTCTTCTGTGACGTCCTTGCTTGAGCGCCATGTCCGCCGTACCCTCTCTCCCGGAATCACTCACGGCGGGGAGCAACGCCCCGCCCGAAGACGTCCTACGCCGCATCGACTCCGCCAACCAACCCACCAACGGCGTGAACGGCCATGCCAGCAAACCCACGACGGCCAACGCCGAGCCGTCGTCGTCTTCTTCCCCTCCCTTGTCCACCTCCTCCTTCACCCTCCACCAAGCGCCCGTCGAGAACTTCCGGCCGCTGCGCGTCATCGTGGTGGGGGCGGGGTACTCGGGCGTGTACCTGGGGATCAGGCTGCCGGAGCGGCTGCGCAACGTGCGGCTGCGCATCTACGAGAAGAACTTGGGGGTGGGCGGCACGTGGTGGGAGAACCGCTACCCGGGCTGCGCGTGCGACATCCCGTCGCACTCATACCAGTACTCGTTCGAGCCGAACAAGGAGTGGTCGAGCCTGTATGCGCCCGCCGCCGAGATCCAGGCGTACATCGAGCGCACGGCGAGGAAGTACGGCGCGGATCGGTTCGTGAAGCTGGGGCACGAGGTCAAGGAGTGTCGGTTTGATCGGAAGGAGGGGTTGTGGCGGGTCAAGGTCGAGGAGGTGGGGACTGGGAGGGTGTTTGAGGATGAGGCGGAGGTGTTGGTTAGTGCGAGGGGCAACTTGAATACGGTGGCGTGGCCGAATATCGATGGGTTGCAGAGCTTTGAGGGGGAGGTGATGCATTCCGCAAAATGGAACGAAAAGTGAGTTTGCGGATAGCTTGGGAGTATAACGCGGTTTGCTGACGGAAACAATCAGGTACGACTTCACGAACAAGCGCGTAGGAGTCATTGGATCAGGAAGCAGCGCCATCCAGATAGTACCGAGTCTGCAGAGGCTCCCCGGGACGCAGCTTTCGTGCTTCATTCGAAGCAAAACATGGATATCTCCACCCTTTGGTCAAGAGATGTGGGACAAGCTTGGTCTCACCGGCTTCACAAGTACAGTAGCCCCCCTTCTTACATTCAGGGGCACGACTTACGATTCTGCCTTCCAGTTCCCGACGACCTGAAGGCCAAGTTCAAATCCGACCCGGAGCACTACCACAAGTTCCGGCTCGCCGTCGAGGAGGACGCCAACTCGATCCACGCCGTGACCATCCGCGGCACCCCCATGAACGTCGGCGCCAAGAAGGCCTTTGAAGACAACATGCGCCAGCGCCTCGCCGCCAAGCCCGACATCTTCGACGCCCTGCTCCCTTCCTTCTCGCCGGGCTGCCGCCGCCTGACACCCGGCCCGGGCTTCCTCGAAGCCTTGACCCAGCCCAATGTCTCCTTCGTCACCGACCCCATCACGGGCATCGAGCCGCGCGGCGTCCGCACAAAGGACGGCAAACTCCACGAGATCGACGCCCTCGTCTGCGCCACCGGCTTCCACGTTTCGGCGCCGCCGCCGTTTCCCGTCATCGTGGACGCCGACGCCACCGCCACTGGTAGCAGCGGTGGCGCGAACGGCGGCCAGGATGGCGCGCCGACGAAGTCGACCACAAAGTCGACCCGGACGCTGCGGGACCACTGGAAGCAGCGCGCGACGTCGTACCTCAGCCTGGCGACGGACGGCTTCCCGAACCTATTCATGATGCTCGGGCCCAACAGCGCGATCGGGTCGGGCAGCCTGACGATGATGATCGAGAGCACGGGCGACTACATCGTCCGGTGCGTGCGCAAGATGCAGAGGGACAACGTCCGCAGCATGGCCGTCGACCCGCGCCGCGTGCGCGACTTCACCCAGTACGTCGACGCGTACTTTGCCGACACCGTCTTCGCCGAGGAGTGCAGGAGCTGGTATCGCAACGACGAGGGGCGGATCACGGGGTTGTGGCCCGGCAGCACGAATCATTGCATCGAGGCGCTGAGGAGTCCGCGGTGGGAGGATTTTTCGTATGAGTATGTTGGGGAGGGGGAGGAGGGAGAGGAGGTGAATCGGATGGCGTGGTTGGGCGACGGGTGGAGCCAGAAGCAGAGGGATGGTGAGGATCTGGCGTTTTACTTGTACCCGGAGTTCTTGGATAAGCCCGTGCCCGGGAGGCCGGAAGAGAAGGAGATGTATAAGGTGCGGCCGTTCTCGTATTGAGAGCAGCCGCTTAGAAGTGTAGATGGCATGGGGGAGGACGAGTCGAGTATACCACATTGCAGTTGTTTCGCTTGCCTGCGCGTTTGGTAGAACCGGAGATCAGATTGTGTTGCAGAGCTTCGCAGATATCCCGCTCATATGAGACAATGTATTGAAGGTACTCATTGACAGATGCACACACCATTTTCGCTGCCCTCTACTTGTGGTTCGCCCGCTTCAGCCATCCTCCCGTCAACGTCATCCCCAGCCTCCTTATCACCGACGGCTTCGCAAAGTCCCGCTTCACCTCCGGCTTCTCCACGTGCGATATCTCAATCTCGGCTTCCTCCTCAAAGAAGATGCTGGACTGCGCTCTCCGGCCGGCCTTGTAGAACTTCCCCAGCTGCGCCTGGCCCAGCGTGGGCATGTCGTTGAGCGGGCTCGCCGGGAAACAGTCACGCTCCTCTTCGCTATCGATCGTCTCCGGGAAGCTGCTGTGGAAGCGGCCAAACGGGTCGGAGTTGGTCATCAGACGCGAGATGTCGTTGAGGACGTCGTTCTTGAAGTCTTCCGGTTCCGAATCATCGGTGGCGTCCTCGCGCGCCTGGTACTTCGAAGGTGGTGTCGAGTTGGGGACGGCGCGGCGTGCGGTGCTGGAGGACCTCCTGGTCCAGTTCCGCTTGTGTGTCGAAGCTTTCTTCATCGGAGGCACTTCGCGGTTTTTGGCCGAATTCTCTATCCTGTTTGGCTCTGGTGGACCTGGCGAGACGGTTGCTGGAGGATTTGTGGATAGAGGAGACCTTTGAGTGGCCTTTTTGCTACTGCGGCGCGTTGGTATCGGGATACCGTAGGACGGCGAAGCCTGGGTTGCCGGTGTCGGTTTCTGAAGTACCTTTGTGGGCGGGATTTGCGGCTGCTTCTCCAGCGGGTGGTTTCCTCGATCTCGAGAGACGTTGCGCTGCACTTTCTCTGGTTGGTGCTGAAGCAATGCCGGCGATGACTTTTGCGGCGGCTTTTGAGACTTCTTGAGTGAAAACCTGCGCTGTACGGGAGCCTTCTCCGTCCTTTTGGGCTCAGCTTTGCCCTTTTCGTTGAGGGTCGCTGTTCCTTGCTTTACGCCATCTTGGCGCTTGGTTGGATCGAGGTAAATCCACACTCTTGCGGCGCGGGTAGATGGAGGGAGATAGATGTCACTTTCCTTGGGGGCCGATGGGCCCTCACACGAGGGTCTCCTCTCGCGGCCTCCATTGAGGCAGACTTTGATGACGGAGCAGTTCCTGCTGTCGTCCAGGACGCCCCGGCGGATTTCCTTGGATACGTTGGGGTGGCCGACGGGCCTTTCGTCAATCCAGAAGCGGATGGTCTCGGGGCGGTGCTCGAGCATGAACATGAGCTCGTCGGTGTCCTTATCACAATCGGGGGATTGGCCGGGGGCGTTGGAGCGGGCGATGTTGGTCATGTAAATCAGCTCGGCGGAGCCGTCGAGCGGGCCCGGGGGCAGCATTTTGTTGCGGAGCGAGGCGTGGACCTGCACGACGGCGTTGATCTCGTTGCTGTATCTGGGGCGCTGGTCGGGGTTAGGCGCGGGGTCGATGAGTGGCAGGTCCTTGAAGACGGTCCATGTCTGGTGGTGCGGCCGGCGCAGGCTGGCGGGGGTGTTTAAGGGTCGCGCCTTCCGTTGTTGTTGTTGTTGTTGTTGTTTTTGTTGTTGTTGTTGTTGTTGCTGCTGCTGCTGCTGCTGCTGCTGCTGCTGCTGCACGGGAGCTCGTGCGGGCATGTCTGAGACATGGCTGGACTGCAGTTTGTTTTGCGAGCGACGTGGTCAGCTGATCTGATTCCGAAAAAGGCGAGGGCGGGCGCGGGTGCGGGTGTTGTCAAAGTGAGGTTGGCTGGGGAAGATGGGGAAGGTGCACGGGGGGCAAAGGGAAAAAGGTAAGCACAGTGAATTACGGGCTTGTCATGGTGGTTCAGCAGCTGAATCTTGGTGACGATGCGTTGAGACATGCTGGGAAGTTCACAGCTGAGGCAACGCAGATGGAGGGCGAGGACGAGGGCGAGGGCGAGGGCGACTGATAAGCTGCTTCTCCTCGACAGCGTTACACACGCCGTCGCACACGCCCTGCAGGGGCGCTAGGTGCAATTAAAACGCCCCATATAATTAGGACGCAATTTAAGGAGGCACGCAATGTGCAGTGTTGTCTTGCCTCAGCCACGTGAGACTGCCCGCTTCCCTGCACCCCTGTGCATTGCCTACCCAATCAAGTAGGTGCCACCGCAGCTGTCACTCTACATGCGTCCAAGGCCACATGAACCTCTAAACCGATTGCCATGGTTTGTTGTTGTGGAATGGTCCCAACTGAACACCAACCCTACCAAAAATGGAAAATAAATGAACATGAGTATATACTAAAGAGCCGTGTAATACTGGCACTTGAAGCTACTAACCACGTCGTTGAACCCGATCGCCTTGAAATCGTCTATTCCCGGCGCCTGGATCTGCCGCCATGGCCCGGAACACCGCTGGTCCTTGTACACGGTGCAGAATGCCTGCGCAATCCACATAGACGAGCCCTGGTCGTTCATGTAGGACGGTAGGTAGCCCGTAACACTCCTGGTTGGCCTGGATGCGCTGCGTCAGGCACGCCCCGCTCAGATTCGAGTTGGCACAAATTTTGAATTCACGCCAAACGATGCCACGCGGTGCGATGGAAGCCGAATCGGCAGTGATGTTGACCGGTGCGGAGAGGGAGGGGACCTCCAAAGCCAAGGCCGTGGTTGAAGGGTCGGCAGCGGGCAGGGCGGTGGAGTAGCCGGCCGAGAGGACGAGCAGCGATGCAATCGCGGTAATCTGCATTTTGATGATTGGGTCTCTGGTTGATCTGGTCTCTTCTTTTTCCCAACTCGGAAAGGTGTTTCTTGCGAAGAGGAAACGGTGCCTGATATGCGGAGAAGGTGCCGTGGTCTGGACCGTCCGCCGCTCTCTGTAGGCGTCGATTGTCGTCCGGCAACTTCTTTGTACCAGCTCTCTATTGAATCTCTTCGTCTTGCTTTCTTCTGGCGTTCTAGAGATAACGAGCGTTCGCTGTTGTGCGCCGCAGCTCTGAAGGGGGCCAACCATGGAGACAAAGCGCGATGAAAAGATATTGATCGACAAGTAGTGCAAGGATGGATCATTCTGGCAGACAAGCCATTGTGAAATGCAATCTTCATTGTCTTCATTTGCCTTTATCTAGTCTCAAAGGCAAGTGGTGTGCGTTTGTGGGGTGCAGGGAGCCGCGCGCCGGGCCGCAGTGCAGACCGCTCCTTTCCCCAGCAAGGGCAAGTGACTACTTTTGCGCTGGCGAGTGTACCCCAGTGGTTCCCTCGACAAGTTCGGATGGGCTGCTCCGGGATAATCATAGTCGGTGGGCGCTTTTTCAGGTTGTTGATGGGGTGTTCAGTTCTTCCTCGGGTTCCCATTGGCAACACGGCCAGATGAGTGACTCAACGAAAAACCTCTTCGCGTCAGCCAGAGGCAGTGCAATACTGGCGACACTGTGGTCGGCGACGATAGGCGGAGCCCAGCGCGCCGCTCGGCCGGGTTCCAAAAACTAGTTTAATCAAAAGAAGTGCCCCCGTAGGGGCGTTCTAGAGATTAAACTAAAAAGAACAGCTACTACACTTGATCTAAGCCAAAAGGCAAAGAGAGCTGAAGAAGAAAAAAAGGTGTCTGGTCGAGGAGGCAGACGGCTTAAGTAGGGGCCAGTCGATGGTGATCCGGAGCATGGCAGCTGATGGTGGCGGGCGGGCGTACTGCCCCAGCAACGCAAGCTGAGATTTTCACCCGGTGGAATTCCGGCGTTTGGTGGCAAATCACTAGTAAACGGCGAATGGCTGGCGGTTCCAAATTTGGGTCTTGTTTGGCTGGCAGTCAACCCTCATTGTGGCACTGATCAAGCCCAGACAAACCTGCACCCACGGCTTCCTCACCCTGCCTACGCAGCTTCTTTATCTAGCAGCGTAGCAAGCAAGCTTATGGGACTGTGTATGCTAGTCATGAGAGCATCGAACGACACTATCATGATCACTCGGCAAGCATCTTTCATATTCTTACAGTTAGTTCATGATGAATCGAGTAATGATAAAGCGTCTTTTAAATTATTATAATACTATAGATCTATTCAAGTGTGCAAACAGGCAGCCATGTCCAGCACGGCCGTTTGAAGCTTCACTTGTTGCTAATCATCGCTCTCCCGATCTTCCTCGCAACCCTGTGCATCATCCCGGTCTCTCTCCGATGCATCAGCCCCATCTCCTCAAAAGTCTTCGGCGTGAAGCCCTTCAGCCACTGCACGGGGCTCTTCACCTTGGCCACCGCCGCTCGGGCCGTCGGACTACCGCAAGAGGGATTATCATGATCCGGAGCGATGACCCAAGTGCGCCGCACCTCGTCGCCGCCGCTGCCCGTGTCGCCGCTGCCGACGTCGTCCGGGCCCCACGCCCCGCTCGCGCGCGCCGCCGCCGGCCGGAACGCCTTGTCGCCCAGCGGCCGCCGCGGGATCGTCGTCGCGTTGCTGTCGCTCGAGTTGCGGTGGTCCTCGGCGCCCCGCAGCCCCACGTCGATGGCCATGTCGTACGGCGTCGGCGGCAGGGGGGCCCGCAGGCGCGCCGCGACGACGGCTTCCGAGTGCCATGTGCGGGAGCGGTTGTGGCCCCGGAGGCGCTGGTGGCCGGGCTTGCGGGTGAGGGGGTTGGTGCCGGGAGGGAGGACCGAGTCGGAGATGGGCCGGGAGACGTTGTTGGAGAGGCCGAGTGGGGTGGTTGGGGTGATGGGCGAGTTTGTGGTGGACGGTGCTGTCGAATAGGGGGTCTTGTCCGAGGGCGTGGTGGGAATAGTCGGGGGGACCGGTGAGATTGGGGTGGACGATTGCGGCGAAGAGGGGGTACTTGCGGAGTCCTCTGTTGGGACCTCGCTTTCAGGCTGCGCTTGTGTATCGATGGTGGGCTTGATAGTGCCTTCCAGCTTTGCCCGGGTGATGCGGAGAGGTGCCGGGATCAGATCATGGTCGAGGGGCTTCTCAGTGCGTTGCGGGCCCTGGGGCGTCTTGTTACTGCAGTCCTCGGTCGATGGCGAGCCCTGCCTACCAGGCCGAAGAGCATTTGGGATCCTTCGCTTTCTTTGCGCTTGGTAGCCGCTCAGCAAGACGCTGTCCAGCTCACTGCTCTGGATTTGTGCGAGTCCGGTAGCATGGGGCGGGCTTGTTTTCGACAACTGGCCCTTGGGGGCTTCGGCGCGAGCTTTAGGTGGATAGTTGGACTTTACAGATTTGCTGTTCATGGTGAGAACTTGGAGATCGCGTTGGTGGAATCGGGCATATGGGACGTACGAGGCAGTCTTGAGTTGCACCTTTGCGTGTGTATTATTTGTGTCCTTAGTAGATGTGGCGCTCGAGGCTGACGTCCTGGGGTTCCAGGGAATGTACTTCGGGGCGACTGATGGAGTTTCCGGCGGCGGCCTGCGAATGGCCAAAGGCGTTGGGTGCTCAACTTTCGAGGACTCGTGGGAGGCACGCTCAACCTCTGCAGTCTCTGGGAAGAAGAACTCCGGCAGCACCGCTGTACCACCGCGGCCTGCTCGAGGGAGAGACGGCTCGTGGTCCTCGATTAGTGGTTCGGAGACCAAGCTTGCAGTGCCATGAGAGCGTCGTGATCTGCATGGGCGAGCCTGCGCCCAGCCAGAAGGCTCTTTCGAGAAACGGGCCATTGCTTGGTAGTCGGGTAGACTGCCCTCTGCTATGCTGTTTTGAACGTAGTCAGTGAGAGCCCGAACCGTGTGACTCGAACCCATATCTCCTCCGGGGGGATGTTGAGAGTGGAAGTGGAGGCTAAAGTAGCTTGACTTGTTGGATTCTCGAGGCGCATCGAGGCGCTCATATAGGTGATTCTTGGTTGTTGTGTTCCTTTACAACTACATTGTCATAATCTCATCGTTTGTGAACAATGTTCGCCTTGGTACTGTTGGTCCTGCATTGTACACACATTGGTAAACGATCACCGCGACAAGAATTGCAACAAAACAACTCCAAAGAATCATGTAGCGAAACAGCGGAGCTCCGACGGTGGGTTTGAAAATACTCAAAGTTTTATGTGCATCCAGACATCGGATTCGGCTACCCGCACAAGTAGGGTGTAATATCTCAGTGGCATCCCCATCCGGAAGACTGCTGCCACTCCCCTGCAGTATTCGATTCCCACGCCCTTTCGTAGTTTTTCTGGAACAATCGCTTACACCAAAAACGACGTGGCGCAACTCTCGTGTACCAAAGCCGGCTCAGGTAATCTTTGCAGCGACCCGTGCAAATAAAGTAGTGCACGTTTCCTTTAAGTCAGTATTAGTCTCTCAAGCACCCTCATCAAACTCCACACGCGGGTTTTGGCGTGCATGCGCATAGTAATCCACCGTTCAGGAATTACCAAGTAATAAGAAAATTTCTTAGAGCAAGCCTCGGCATGAAAGCTTTGAAATGCAAGTAGCGCGCCTCGTGGTGAGCTTTCGGGATGACCCTCGCCGTTCACGTACCTGGCAAATAGCGGAAAAGGGAGTGAAGTAGCAAAAGTAAAGTAATATACGATTCAAATTCTCAACGGCTAATAACAAAAAACTAAAAACGATAGAGCAAGAAATCATACAGACATACCTCAATCATCACCATACAGGTCGATAACCTCCTCCAAATCCGCCTCATACTCATCATCCGCGTCGTCATCGTCATCATCATCATCAGAAGAACAATCGTCATCGGAGCTCCAACATCCACGCAGCTCCTGATGGACCAGATGGTTCAGCCCCGGGTCTTGACGGGGTGAAAATGGAGCATTGGGTTGAGGGTCTACGGGGCTCGTGATGAAAGTAGCCACAGAACCCATCCTCGACTGTCGCAAAGATGCACCCTTTTCATCAACAGAGCGAGAGTGGGCGATGGGAGAGTTACACTTACCATCATCGAGGTGTAACTCTGAGAAGATGCTAAGCCTCTCCTCCGGGAGGTTGTAGTCCAAGTAGCTTACGGGTCGTGATGACGCAACTTCACTCGGAGGTGCAAGAAAGTTTGACCTATGCGTGGACTTGTGCTCTGGTCGCGGAGGTCGCGGAGGTCGTGGAGGTGGAGGAGCTTGATTTCTGATACGAGGAGACCGTGGCTCTGACCTTCTTGTCTCTGTGACAAAGCTATTGTGAGTCGAATGCCGGGTAGACTTAGCCGCCGAATGAGCGTCAAAGACAGAGCTGGGGCGCTCAAAGCGCTCATGACGTTTGTGGTCTTGGGAATCATGGTGCTCGGGATCGTCGCGGCCATGGTGTCTGCGATGCTCCGGATGCTCCCAATGCTCCCGATGCTCGCGGTTGTCTTGATGTTTGAGGTTCTTTTGACATTCGCGGCACACGTGTCTCTGCCTATGACGCTCTCGACGCTCCTCGCAGTACTGGCAGTACGGTTCTTGGTGGTCGTGACGGTGCTTGCGACGACTCTTCTTGCTAGAGCTGACCGAAGCGGTGGCCGTATTCCTGGATGACGCCTCGGAACCATCCCTCACGGTGCCTTTCTTGCATCTTGACTGTCGCTTCTTCCTGGGAGCCATGACGACTTGGCCATCAGCCCGACACCTGACAAGGTATGACAAACCTGTGTCGCGCAGGACGCACACCATCTCCAGCAGCTTGTTGCTGCGAAAGTGTTTACGCGCGCGCTCTCGGATCTCCTTGAGAGAGGAAACGTATTCGCGAACGCGTTCTTTCGCACCTCTCTTCATCTTTCTGTGGCGGGTTTCGTCCATTGCCTCGTCTTTGGTTAGAAGTGCCATCATACAAAAGTGTAAGGGCAGAATTGGCTTTTGGGACCTGCGTGAAAAGCCAACGTTAATGTAGGCATTTCTCAGCATAATGTGTTTCTGGACAATGACTTGTGCATTTGTTAGGTGGAGGAACGGTTCACAGCTGAGACCAGGGACTCAGGAATCATAACAAAGAAAAATGTGACACATCTCTGGAGGTTTTACTGACCACAACGGCCTAGCCTCGAGTGACTACCTTCAGTTCCGCATACGCTCAGTTTTGAAACCATTCTATTGCAGGACCAATAAGCCTGATCAACTGGTATGAGTACCGGTAAGATCTGGCCAATCAAAAAGGCGACAATTGAGGAAATAAAGACAACCCAGGCTGGTATACGAGACAGAAGAAAAACGGCTAGCGCCGCAGCGAAGACGCCATCGATGAGCAGTGGTATGGACTGCTGAGCGTAAGTACAGGTTTGGTAAGGCGCCAGGGGCCGATTACCTGAACACAAAGTTCCATCATTGTTATACCACGAAGACGGAGGAATTGAGGTAAAGAATACTTATAGGAACATGCCAAAGTTCATCCACCCGCAAGACAAACTTAGCATGACGGCTGCAAATGCTGGCTTGGTGAACATCGACATGGGCATCACAGGCTCGGGAACTCGATTCTCGATGATGGCGAAGAGAGCCATCAATATCAGTCCAACTACCAGAAGTGCGGGTACAAAAGCTGCACTCCAGCCGAAGAGAGGTGCCGCGCTTCGCCGGTCAGTATAGTGCCTCCCTCAATGATTCGGAGAAGCGAAGCTTACTTGAAAGCAAAGAAGATGAGGACGAAACCGGACACGCCAACCGCGCTTCCCAGATAATCAAACGAGCTCCCTTGTGCTAGGTTGAGCGCGTCTGGTATCACAACATGAGCGAGCGCACCAGATACAAGGCACAAAATGCTCATGCTCCAGTAAGTCCATCTCCAGCCACCGGCCAGCTGCGTGAAGATGCCACTCCATGCCAGGCCAGCTACATAACCCCCAGGTGCGATGGCTCCGAAGACGGCGAAAGCGAGGTTCTTTTTGAAGCCGGGCCTGAAGGCACTGGCCAACAGCGCGGATGCATTGGGCAACAACATTGCGGAGTCAATGCCTCCAAGGGCCCGGAAGACATCGAATCAGCATCGGAGTCGATCCAGCCGATGAGCCACAGCAATTTAATGCCGTGAATATCACCAAGCCGGGCTGTCACGAGAACAAAGGCACCTACAGTTATGTTGCGGCCTTTGTCAGCTGAGGCCAGAACAGTAGAAGAAAGAAGAAAGCGAACGAACCTGTAACTGGCCACAAACCAGGACTCCTGAGCGGCGTCATCGCCAATGCTGAGGCCCCGTGCAACACTGCGCACCTGAACTCTGGTGTTCCCAAGGTTCATTTGCTGAAACAGAGATCAATCCGAGAATTTCCTCTTGCAGTTACGACGGAACGCCTACCGTGACCAATTGCGCCATCACAACGACCGAGATGAAAGCAACCTCGTGCCAGGCTCCGCCAAAGACTCTCTCCTCAACAGATCTCCCCGAGTCATCGACGTCCAACGCACCCAGCGTCCTTTCAGAAGGTACTCTGCCTCCATCCCCAGGTTTCGTAGCTCTTGCATTGCTGTCCCGTTGATGTGCGCGTTGCTCCTGCACGTCTTGCCTGTGCGGCGGATCGCCGTGCGCATCCTTGCTGTTCTCGCTCTGCACATCACCCATGGTGGCTGGCTCCGTCGTTGTTGCTGACATTTCGATAAAGACTACTGACTTGCACGACTCAACAGCACCTCAACGGAGGGGGAACCTCGATGTCTCCCTTTTATCTCATCCGCATGGAACGGAACGGAGGTGCAGCGCGTCCCGCAATTCCGATAAACCCGAGCCAAACCGAGCCAAGCGCGTATGCTGTCATGTCGGATAGGCATTCCGACGCAACCATGGGACGAGCATCACGAAGTTGCTTGTTGACGACGCGACAAAGTAGTGCCAACTGCGTATGAAATCATCGGAATCCAATCCGAGTCTTGCTTCGAGGGTCGGGCCGAAAGCTCTTGTCGCCTTGGCTGGTCCTCCTGTTCTTCCCGTCAAGGCTCCACTGTACGCTCCTTGCACGTGACTGTCCTGTGGAGCAACCCCAATGGGCGGTCTGCAGACGGCATCGCTCGTGTTCCGAGTCGTCATCTATCGCCCTTTCTCTTAGCACATGAACAGATACGCTCAGAAACAACGGTACCTCCTCAGTGTACAATGTTGGACTTAGCCAGGGGCGCATGGCGAGCTCGTCCAGAAATTGATGGCTGTGGAAATTTTTATTTTGCCCGCCTCCCGACTACGAGTCACCGAGAAGTGTATCTAAGACCAACGCTATGCAGCCCATTAGCCAAGCGGTGCTGACCTAAAGCCAGCAAGCAAACTCCGCCCCCACCCAATGAACGCCAGGACATCATGCCCACTCATATCCTTGTGGCGTATGATATCAGATAATATATCCAGAAAGACGCCGCTTTTTTTTGTGAGAACGCGGTACGCTCGTCGTGTCGGGGGAAATTCGAACAGAACGGCGATATACATTTTGTGCAGGGGTACGGAATGAACCCCAGAACGATGAATTCGACGCGAGTGCATCCCATGCAAGTCTTCAACGGCGTCTCCTGCCACTGCCGAATCCCATGCGCTGCGCAGCTGCAGAGCGCTTGGTCGGTCTCGGCGTCTCAATGTCGTCCTGGGAAAGATCTTCGCCATCATCGTCATCAACTTCCTCCAGGTCGTCCGCCGACTCGTCGTCGCCAGTATCATTATCCGTCTCCTCCGCTTCGTCATCCAAAACATCTTCATCTTCGCTACCTTCATCATCATCCTCCTCCTCCGCATTGAGGTTCATTGCTCCATCTTCGTCGCTACTCTCCGCACCCTCCAGGTCTTCGTCATCGTCCAGCTTCCTGGCACGCTTCTGGGCTCTGCCGTTGGTGATGGCCTTAGTGTTATTGTCGGCGGCCGCATCCTCATCGGAGTCGCTTTCGTCCTGACCCTCAACGTAGATTACACCTTCTTCTTCGTCATCCTCATCCATGGTGGCTGCCTTCTGCATGCTTCTCCGCAGTTCCAACTGTGCTGAGAGCATGTCGAGTTTGCCCTTAAGAGTGAGCAACGGCTGAAGACCGCTTGCACGCTCCTTAATAACGCGGTTGAGGCTGCCGAGCTCCTTCATTATGTCCTGCCTCCCAGCGAGGTATCCACCATGCGAAACAATAGACCATTGGACCCAAACCATGAGGTTTCCTGCGCGGCCCGGTCTCTTGTGTAGGCGCTCAGCGAGTCTGCGGAGGAGGTTGGCGACAAGCGGGGAGGGCAAACGCTCGATGGTGGACCGGACGCTGTTCAGGTCGTTCATTTCGAAACATGATTCGAGCAGCTCTTTGTCGTTCGTCTTGAGCGCTTGCGTAAGGACCGTGCCGAGCGAGGTCGCTGAGGGCGCCGACAGGGCCCTGTTGCCGCTCGTTGGCGCCAATGCGCGAGAATCCGGGTTGGGATCCTGGAAGGTAGCCTCAACGTCGACAACTTCCGGTGCATTAGCCTGGAGCAGCTCGCCAAAGGACGGCGGTTCGACCTCGCCGCCAGCGGAGTCATCGCCGCCGGCCATCTCAGTATCGGCGGCACCCGCCTTTGCATCGGCAGCCTCGTCCTTGTGCTCGTCTGCGGAGTCTTCAAGCTCGCTTTCCTCCTCTTCACCGCTGGAGATCTCCACAACTTCCGGGTCGGCGCTCGCATCGTGCATGTCGACGTCACCGTGGCCGACAACGGCACGCGCCTCGTCGACGGTATCCTGCTTCGCGCCCTTCACGCCATTGGTGGTGGTTGCTTGGACGCACTTGCCGTCAGCGGACACAAGGGCGGCAAGGCCGGCTTTGCGCGCGGAAGTGCCGTTGGGCTGGGCGGATGTTCGTGCTTTCTTCGCGCTGGGGGTGGGCAGGCCGGCGGCCTTGCGACGCTGAGCCACTGCAGCAGGCATGGTGAGGCTCGCGCGGGATTCTGGACTCGGACGGGTGAAAGGGCGGTTGTTTTGGAGCGCGCCGTGTGCTGGGTGCCGGCAAATCGAAAAATTATCTCAGCTTTTTTCGAGCGGCATGGATTAGATAACGCGCACGGGGGCGCGCTAGGCCGCGAGGGGCAAGGCTCAACCGCGTCAGGGGGCCACAGCTTCGGGCCCGGCAGAAGCCCTCAGGTTTTTTTTAAGCCGGCGTCTGCCTCCCTCGCCGACTGAGTTTTGGTGTTCTGGCTCGCACCTTCCTGCACGTCGCGCGCGCACACACCCTCTCGCCGCCCGTTACTCGCGTCCGCTGATTGGAGCACGCTGCGCAACCACTCCGAGGCCTGCAACAACAAAAACCATCGCGCCCTCGCTGCACTGCTGCGCTGCTTGCGTGCCGCCTGCACCCGACAGCCACTGCCCCGAGGCGCCGGCCCAGCTCGTCCGCGGTTCGCCGCCGCCCCGTCAGTACCGCTGAGTTTGTTGCGGAAGGCTGCCAAAGGTCACGTGGCCTCTGCGCTCCGACCCTCTAGCGGTTTCACTCGGCCCGGAGCTATTTAATGCTTCTACCGCCTTGAGCCTTTCTGAACCTCGATTTTTCCGACCTCGCAAAGTCTCAAGCGCGTCGCAGCCACCCCCACGTCACCGCGTACCCGCCCCGACACTGCTCCGTCAACCACGCGTCACCGCCCTAGCGCGTCCTGACTTTTGCACCCACAACACCACCCCCCGGCTCGCTTGTGCGCGCATTAATCCTGCAACGCGCTAGCTTCCACGCAACAGCCCTGTGGTGTCGGCGCGTCGTCGCGTAATCCACAGTGCTGCTGTCCGCCCCCCACCTGCGTCGCATGGCCGTGATGACTTCGCCCGCAATGGACAAACCGTCCGTGGAGCCAAAACCCGTTCCATCTGCAGACGCGATGGCCTTGGATGCAAACATCAACGGGTGAGTCGCTCTTCCCTGCCTTCCTGCCTTGTCTGCTCTTTGTTTTCCGCTTCCGCCGTCTTTCAGGATATCCTGGCGCATGTAGTTTATTGAACAAATCATTCTGCAGAAACGCAAATGAGCATGACCCGCTGTTTGATGAAGACCCCGCGCCTCACCACGTTGACATTCCTGCGCCCGACGCCGATGCTCCGTCAGACGCCCTGCCAACGCCTGCTACAAACGGCGACGACACCGTGAACGGCGCCGACTCCCATCACGACCAAGACCCCTTCGCCGACCCCATTACCGACGTCGACAGTGGCATCGCGCCCACCGCGCCTTTCGTCCCCGATCAGCCGCCGGAGCTAACGCCACTTCCTGACGCGCCCGAAAACCTCGCGCCTACTTCACTCCCGCCTGCAGTCGAGCCCGCAGCCTCGGACGTTGGCGAAGATTCCGCGTCACTACCGCAAACATCTGCGCCTGCCACAAAGCCCGAAGGCGCAATCGACGCGTCCGAAGATCTTGCGGCCCCAGTGCCGGCGCAACCCAGCGCGTCGCCCACAGGAGACAAGGAAGACAAAGAAGACAACAAGATGAACGGAGCTGCCCAGGCGCAACCTGCGACGACCGACGCGTCCGCTACTGCAGATGTGCAGAAATCGGATGAGCCTACCGATCCTGTTCCCCCCCCGCCACCTGCAGAGGACGCACTGCAAACGCCCGCTGCCGCCGCGCAGGGTCCTGATGCCGCGCAAGATTCTGATGTTGCGCAAGACCCTGCTACTGCGCCGGCGACGACCGCCACCGCAGACCAAGAGATGACGGATGCGCCGTCAGCAAACAAGACTCGCCCACGCGACGAGGATGATGACGACGACGACGATGGTCCTTTGGCGAAGCGCGTGCGCACAACAGATGGGTCTTTGGAGTCTACTGGAGGTGGTGAGGTTAAGCCAAAGCAACAACCAGCTCCCCCGGCTACCAATGGCGACGTGCGGCTTCCTCCGAATTCAGACATCGGAGCGGCTCCCCCCGCGATCAGCAATGCGCCCGAAAAGAAAAAATACGATTCGCAGACTCTTACTGGTGCGCAGCACAAGTTTCTGATGGATCGTCTACGGGGCGCAAAGAAGACCAAGCCCGCAGCACCTTTCTTGCAACCGGTGGATCCCGTCGCATTGAACATCCCTCACTATCCTCAGATCATTACCAAACCGATGGACCTGAGCACGCTAGAGACAAAACATAAGGAAAGGCGGTATCAGTCGGTGGATGCCTTTATGGGCGACTTCTACCTTATGATTGACAACTGCGTTGTGTTCAATGGTCCTCAGCATCCCATCGCGCAATCAGCTTGGAACTTGCAGATGTGGTTTGAGCGCGGTATGCACTTGATACCTGGGCGTGACGCACACGTGGAAGTCACCAAGAAGCCAAAGAAATCAGGCTCCGTGAAACCGCCGCGCCGCGAGTCTCGTCCCAACATTCCGGTACACTCTCCGACCAATTCGACCTCCAACAACGCCACTTTTGCTCTTCAAGCCGATGGCACCCCTCTCATCCGGCGAGATTCGTCAACTGGCGATGGGCGCCCGAAGAGGGAGATTCATCGCCCGCCGCCCAAGGACTTGCCCTACTCGAACCCTCGACCGAAGAACAAGAAGTCTCAGCTAGAGCTAAAGTTCGCCGAGACGGTCATCAACGAGATGCTGAAGCCGAAGCATCGGGAATTCTCGTACCCTTTCCTCCAGCCCGTAGATCCTGTTGCTCTGAACATCCCGCAATATCTGAAAATCATCAGGAAGCCGATGGACCTGGGCACTGTCCACGGCCGATTCAAGCGCGGTGAATACACCAGCGCGAAAGACATCAAGGCTGATCTTGATCTCATCTTCGCGAATTGCTACAAGTTCAATCCTGAGGGTGATGACGTGAACAAGATGGGCAAGATGCTGGAAGAGGTGTACAGAAAGGCGTGGGACAAGAAGGCCGAGTGGATGGATGAGCACGCGCCTGCGTCAGAACCGGCCTCTGCGTCGGAGGATGAGGACGATGACGACAGTGAAGAGGATGAGGATGAAGAGGAAATCAGGCGGAGACAGGCCCAGATTGCCGAGCAGATCATGCTTTTGACACAGGAACAGTTGGCTCTCCAAGCCAAGAAGGGCAAGTCCCCCAAGGTAGCAGCCAAGAAGACGTCGAAGAAGGAGAAGAGCCAGGCCAAGTCGAAGAAGCCTTCGAAGACGTCCTCAATTCCTGCGAAGCCCAAGAAGAAGATGAGGCAGATCACCTTTGAAGAAAAGCGTCTGATATCCGAGACGATCAGCAACTTAGATGAAGTCCAGATGGCGAAGGCAGTCCAGATCATCCGGAATGGAGTGCCTGCTCTTCAGGTAAGGAATCTCCCACGTTATGCTTTCTCGCCAGTGATGCTAACTTAGTCGGAGGGTGTCAATGATGATGAGCTCGAACTGGACATCGACACCATTCCCAACGATGTGCTGCATGATCTGCTCAAGTATATCAAGACGGTCAACCCAGCCGCGACTGCAGCTACAGCTGCCATACCAACGTACGATGATGACTATGAGCCACCTTCGCGTAAGAATACTGCCGCGCAGCCCAGGAAGAACAAGCCCATGGGCAAGCATGAGCAGGAGCAGGCGATTGCGGAGATTAAGCAGCGCCTGCAGAACTTCAACAATCGTGGCTCGAGTTCTGAACAGTCACCAGAGCCCGTCCAGACTACCCAGAGGGACGAGTCGAGTGACGACGAGTCGAGTGCATCGGAGAGCGAAGAGGAGTAAGACGGCCACGCATTGGTCTGAAATGCCGCCGAATGCCTTGCGTGATCCGTTTGTATTGGCTCTGCGAACCGATTCAGTCGTCTGGGTCTTCGGCGGAGCTTTGCGATGGGAGGTGCCTTGGTGAAGCGCCGTCGGGCGTCTTCCGTGTACAACACCTTTTCTCGCGCGGCCCTCCCCGATTTATTCCTTCTATCTCCCTTTTTGCTTCTTTTCTGTTCTTGTGCATAGGTCGAGCAGCCCCCTTGCTAATTTTCCAGCCTGGGGATGATGGATGATGACGTTTACGAGGTTTGGCCAAGAAAAACTAAAAGTCGGGTTGTCACAGAGAGTGACGCGGGTGCGGTGAGAAGCTCTTTGGGTTTGGAATGGGCAGGGTTGGGCGTCTTCGACGAGGCTCAGGTTGCGCTAATTCTGGCACACATTAGCAGTCTGTACAGTAGAGCGGGTATTGGGGCGATATGGCATTCATGGAATAGGCATGCTGGATTTGCGGATTGGCGCATACGGCGCGAGTGAGGCTGCAAGCAGAAATGGCGCGAGGCGAGTGGAAGGTAGAAATAGTGGTTTTATGATGAAGAAAAGAAGAACAGCGGAACAGCCAAAGAAGTAAGCATCTTAGAAGTGTGGTGAGTGTGTGTTGTGCCCGCGTGACGGCGGTGGTGGTCAGTAGGAAATTTGACTGTGAAGCCGAGCAAAAAGCCGCGCCACAGGGAAAAAAACGGCAGCCGCAGAGCACAGAGCGAGGCGTCAACCTTGGGAGGGAAGGCGAGGCAGAGGCGTGTGATTCGTCAGCGGGGAGGGCCAGGAAAAAGCGGTCTTGGCGTGGGCAAGCAGCGGAGCGTTCGCGATCCGCGTCTTGGGCCCCAGCTTCGCCGATTTTCTGAAGCTTCCCAGCCAGAGCCCGCAACACCAAACACACCCTAGCTCCGCCCGCGCCCTCTTTCCATCGCCACAGCTTTCAATCCCGCGTCGCGCTTGTCGACGAATCGCCCGAGCCGAATATCGCACCCACATACCCGTAGCTCGACTCCGCTCGCTTTCGAGCACCTTACACATCCGTCGTCGCAATGGCGCCCGTCCAGATCAGCGAGGTCAAGGGCAGCGGTCGCGAGAACCGCACCGCCGCGCATTCGCACATCAGAGGCCTCGGCCTGCGGTCTGATGGCCTGGCCGAGAAGGTCAGCGGCGGTTTCATCGGTCAGGCTGCCGCTCGAGAGGTAAACAAAACACCCCAACGACATAACCAACGACATAACCACCAACCCCCGGAGGAGCTTTGGCAGGCGCGGTTCGGGGAGAGGGGAGGTGGCGATGTGTGGCTGGTGGCAGATTTGCTGACGCGTTCTCTATCTTTCAGGCGTGCGGCGTCGTCGTCGACCTGATCAAGGCGAAGAAGATGTCCGGAAGGGCGGTGCTGCTGGCTGGTGGGCCGGGGACGGGTAAGACGGCGCTCGCGCTGGCCGTTGCGCACGAGCTGGGGACCAAGGTGCCGTTCTGTCCCATCGTCGGCAGCGAGATATACTCTGCGGAGGTCAAGAAGACGGAGGCACTGATGGAGTGCTTCCGGAGAGCTATCGGTACGTGCTGCTAGATGCTTAGTAGGCTTCGGTCTTGCGGCTATTTGAGCGCTGGGGCGCTGGGGGGCACATCTGGCGCGGCATATTCGGGCTGAGTTGCTGATGTGTGATTTGATTAGGTCTGCGCGTCCGCGAAACGAAGGAAGTGTACGAGGGCGAGGTTACGGAACTCACCCCCGAGGAGGCTGAGAATCCGCTTGGTGGCTACGGCCGCACCATTTCGCACCTGATCATCGTGCTGAAGTCGGCGAAGGGTACGAAGAAGCTACGCCTGGATCCCTCCATCTACGAAGCTATCCAGAAGGAGCGCGTGCGCCTGGGAGATGTCATCTACATCGAGGCCAACACTGGCGCCGTCAAGCGTGTCGGTCGCTCGGATGCCTACGCCACGGAGTTCGACCTCGAGGCCGAAGAGTACGTGCCCGTGCCCAAGGGTGATGTCCACAAGAAGAAGGAGGTTGTCCAGGATGTTACGCTACACGACTTGGATATCGCGAACGCGAGACCGCAGGGTGGCCAGGATATCATGAGCATGATGGGCCAGTTGATGAAGCCGCGCAAGACCGAGATCACGGACAAGCTGCGGGCGGAGATCAACAAGGTCGTGAACAAGTATATCGACCAGGGTGTGGCGGAGCTGGTGCCCGGTGTCTTGTTCATTGACGAGGTGAGCATCTCTGGTTCCGCAACGCCATGTACCGAAGTTGACTTTTCTTCTATAGGTCCACATGCTCGATCTCGAGACCTTCACTTTCCTCAACCGTGCCCTCGAATCTACCATCTCACCCATCGTCATCCTTGCATCCAACCGCGGCCTCTGCCCTGTCCGCGGCGCCGAGAACATTCTTCCTCCTTCCCCCCACGGCCTTCCCCCGGACCTCCTCGCGCGCCTGCTCATTATCCCCACGCACCAATACGGGCCCGATGAGGTCCGCCAGATCATCCGCACTCGCGCACGTACCGAGAGCCTCAAGATCGACGAAGCGGCGCTTACCAAGGTCGGCGATCTTGGCGTAAAGGTCAGCCTGAGATACGCACTTCAGCTTCTCTCGCCGGCTCAAGTGTTGGCGAAGGTTGGCGGAAGGGAGGAGATTGGCATTGCAGATGTGGACGAGTGCGAGGATCTGTTCCTGGACGCAGGCAGGAGTGCGCAGGGCGTGACTCAGATAAGTGGCTTCATCGCTTAGAGCAATCTTGCAGACTGCGGGCGTGGTAGACGTGATAAGAAGGTCAACTATTCCGTCGACGGAGTTGAGTGGAATGGGTCATAATGCATGTAAGAGTACCCCTTTTTTGCTGAAGATCGGAGGTGCGCGGTATGAAAAGCTGGGTCTGGCGTTTGAATTTTCCTTTTATTTGTAATGCGAGAGAAATGAGACATCACCTTGGATTGCCTTTTCCCTCTGGCATGATGCTGGACTCCAGAAAACCGAGATGTGGGTAAAAAGCGGCAATGCTTTGTAGCTCCTTTCTCTAAACTTGGAAGGCGCTGCAGGTAAGCAGCAGAGCTGATATAATAGGCCGCAGAAGCGCTACCTCGAACCATATATTGCTCTCTGACATCATCTTTTGCCTGGTTCCCTTCATACATCGGAATTGTAGGTTTTCTGGGCGGTTTGTTTCACCTCCAAACTTGCAGGTTCCTCCACCAACGTCGAAAATAACACTGAAAAAGGCAGTAAGTGAGGCAGTGTAGAGCACAATACTCGAGACATATGCAAGGATGATGGCCAGCTTTGCAGGAAGACACATCTCCATCGAGTTTCATGCAGCGTGCAGCAGCTTATCGTATGCAGCTACGCCTTTACCCCTCTTTCAGCCTCGACGTAAATTCGCTCTCTTATAGCTTGGGGGCAGACGAGCTGACAGTCTCTCGTCCACATACCTTTTCCTATAATTCTTGGTATCGGAATTCAACTGGAACCTTGACCAAGTGGCTTGGCAGTCCTAATGGCCGAGCCACTGTCGCTAACACGATCTGTAGCTGGTTGTTGTCTTATTTTCACTGATCGAAAAGCATGTTTGGTACACAAAGCCTTGACATTTCCAAGGTAAGGCGGCTTGTACTCGGAGCTGAAGAAAAACCATGTCTCCTTCGGCGCTCTCTTGGTACTTGGCTCTGACCGATCCGAGCTCGACTCATTGGACGGCGAAAGCCGCATTTATTACCAGCCTGGTCGATGGTGTGTTGTCGGTCTCTACGCCAGCATTCTACAACGAAAACAAAAATTGCTCCCTCATGAGCCCAGACGACTACAACGACAGAAAAGTCGTAGAAAAACTGATGACGAAGATCCCGTTAAGGGAGAAGCAAAAGGAACCCGAAGAGGCAGCAGACGAAGATCAGTTCTTGACGGCTGAGAAGAAGCTCCTCGACGCAATGAAATGGAAGAAGGTATCAACACAATTCTGCTGACGAGGATCCAAAGTCTGCTTTTGGACTACTCGGTGAAGTCATTCCTTATCGGCTCAGGCATTTACCTTGGCCGTGTGACTGCCACGACTTTAGTTCTTCTATGTTCCAAGGGTGCCAAAGGAGCTTGAGATTGCACCAATCCGATTTTCAAGGCAAAATTGGAAGATAGTTTCTTTGGTCAAGACAGGGATGGCGAGAGTGCTTCAGCCAAGGAAAACGCACATGCACGGAGAAGGGGTGGAAGAAAAAGACGCGGCAGCTGAGGGTGCTCCACATCCCGAGGGGTATCAACAACCAACGTTGGAAGAGTGCCTTAGGGCCTCGGCACAGGCCCAGGATCGATGCACGGTAGCCCTACGGAGGATCCTGGAGGAGTTCCAGAAGGTCCACGGCAACAGGGGCGGATCGAGCTGAGACGATCGGACCCAAAGGATCAAGGGAAAGCCGCGCAATGGACCCACTTGGGCGGAGGGCTAGCGATTGGCCGCAAATCTAGTCCGGACGTCCAGGGAGCTGTGAGTTGTTTGTTTGTTTGTTCGTGTGTCGGCTGCAAACCAGGTTCAATCGTTTGTTCCCCTCCAATGCGCACTGCCGGTAGTTGGATGCGGCAGGGTGGAAATGGATATACTGTGTGTAGGGCTCGATGCAGTGTACAGTAGCAGAAGAGGTGATTGATGATGATTAGTGATTAGCGCGTGAGCGGATTAGTACGCACGGCTGGAGAAGCAGCGCAGGTGCAGGTGCAGGTGCAGGTGGGGTTGCGAAACCGAGCACCAGGTGGTCGGATTTGGACGAACACGTTGCAGGCCGCCACTTCCTGCGCTACCCGGAGCTTGATTGGAGATTCCACAATTCCTCCCGAGCCACATGACCGTACCTTGGCTCGCTCTCGCGTTCGCTTTCAACGCTTTTCCTCCATCATCAGACAACCGCACCGTGACACCGGTACAACATCCACCAACAGACAACCGTTGTACATTACACCGCCGCGCCGGGACCGGCCTTGTGCCCTCCATCAGACGGCTGTCAGCCAACGTCAGTCAAGAAGAGAAGAATGCGTCGACGAGCGGACCGGGGAATGCGGGCATGCGGGCATGCGGCAGCTCCCGCGAGGTGACGCCAGTGACGTCCTGGGCGTATATAAGGATGCGTGGTACCTGATCGGTCTAGGGGCCAGTCAATCACCCGGCCACCGGCGCACTCTGGGGCCAAAAGTTGGCGGTGTCTGCGGGCTGGAGCCTGGCGGCGGCTGAAGCTTACCCCACCCCTTCTCCTTCTGACTTGCCCAAACAAGCCGATCCGAACCTGCAGCCGTTCAGATCTGTTAGCCCTGCCGCTTTTCAGCCTCACCCCGGCTATAAGACTGCAACAACCCGGCCGTGCATAGCTCCGTGGATTTCCAGCGCCTTCTGTTGTTTCCGTTTTGCGACATGATGATACCCGTGTACCAGCTGCCCGTTCCTGTTTCTTCCACCTTTCAGCACAGGCCCCTCGTCGACTCAAGGCAAATCCGCCTCCTCAGATTACATCCGGGCCACTTCGCCTTGAGGAAAGACGCTCCATGGCTCATCGAGTACGAGATCGTGCATGTCAGCCTAGATGCCGCACCCTCGTTCGAGGCTGTTTCGTACGTGTGGGGCAGCTCGACAAAAACACAACTGGTCCGCATCCTCCCCACCAACCGGACGCTGGCCATCACCGACGCCCTGGCCCAGGTGCTCGCCCGCCTCAACAAAAGCTCCACTACCGGATATCTCTGGATCGACCAACTGTGCATCAACCAGGACGACGAACTGGAGCGCAACCACCAAGTCTCCATGATGGGAGACATCTATAGCAGAGCCAGACGAACCCTTGCTTGGCTCGGAGAGCCGGATGCAGATTCCAATCTCGTCATTGGGACCCTGGACATTATTGGTGACCGCTCAAAAGACTTTGACTTTGGCCGGAATCGGAAAGAAGCTGCGGTCCAAGGAAAAAGGGATGTCGCGAAACTGCGTATGCATCTCCGCCATGCGCTTAATCACCCTTGCTCCGTACACCCCGCTCCCAACGGCGAAATGATGGACATGGATGGACAGGATGAATCAATGGATGGGGAAGACCACTGCCACCGGTGCTCTGAAGAAACAGCTACGGACAGGGTGAAAGCAGCCTGCGGAGTGATGGGTCGGCCCTGGGTGAGCGTCCCCCGGCCCGGTTAATATACAATGGCTGACATACTGATCTGAAGACGTTTCAAGTTCAGCAGATGCTGGATTGTGCAGGAAGTTCTGTTGGCCAAAGAGGTCTACATGATGATCGGAGACACCAAGCTATCACCTTGTGATTTCCACCGAACCATCTACACGAACCTCCAGGCTCCGAGGAGCATCTTCAACAAGGTCGAGTACAACATGGGCGAGGCGCCCGGTCTGCGACCGCTCAGCTTCCTCACCTATTTTTGGGACTCGCTGGACAACAACGACCTTCCCGTATTCTCCTGCATTCTAGACGACCTTCGAGATGGTATTGCCAGCGGATGTTTCAAGGCCTCAGATCCAAGGGACGTCGTATACGCCTTTTTAGGACTCCATCCCCGAGCAACCCAACTCATCAGCCCACATTACTCGTGGTCTGTGGAAGACGTATACGTCGACGCGGCCATGGCAGTCATCGAGGAAAATGGCGATCTCGGTATCCTTGGTGTCTGTGATTCCTTTTACCAGAATGGCACGGCCAAAAGCCTCCCTTCATGGGTACCGGACTGGTCCCGAGCCAGCCTGCCCAGCTCCCTGTTTGGCCCTGGTCGGAAGATTGGCTTTCGCGCATCCGGCCCTTTGAAGCACGCTTTCCAACCAGGACCTCGATCCCGGACCCTGCTGGTCATGGGCACGCCCATTGACCACATTACCGGCATCCATCCCCAACAGTACCCGCGGGAACGGCCCGGCTATTTGATCCACAATGCAGGTGATGGCGGGAGGAGAGACTCTCAGGCACCCGATTACCTAGAGCTAGGGAAGACGGCGGAGGAGCTGACAAGGGCGCGATCGCCGCAGTTTGCACCGGTCACAATGGGAAGAATACTGAACCTATTGCTTGTAAAGGAACAAAGATACCCAGATGATTACCAATACACATGGCGGGACAGGGAGGAAATTCTGTATTACGCAGCAGGCCGACAGATTGCTCAAGGCGTGAGCGACCCGTTAGCGCTGGTGCCGTCACCCTCTGCTATTGGGGATGTGATATGGCTCTTGAGAGGCTGCCCGACACCAGTGGTGCTCCGTTCGGCAGGGGATGGAAGTGGTGCATATTATCTGATAGGCGCATGCTACTACGAGGGTGCTATGCACGGCCACCAGGCCCACGTACTCGAAAGCGCTCGCAACATTCAATTGATCTGAGAACAGAGTTCCTCTTGGGTCTTGTTGAAACAATTGATACTTTTTGGCTCGAACAGCCTTGCTATACTCCGTACCTCACCTCGATCGTCGTCTTAGCACCAGCATCCACAGGCACCCACACAACGGTTGCTCTCCTCACCTCATCAGTCTCTTCCCGCGTCCCCTCCCCCACAACCTCCACCCACACATTTCCCATGCTCTCTCCGTCATCATGCCATATCACAACCTTGTATTGCGACCCCACATCCCTTTTCACCTTTTCATCATCGTACAGCTCATCTTCCGTGATTCCCACCACACGCTGCGTCGCATCCCACCCCGTCGACACGGTGATCATCCTCGTCATCACGGCACCGTCGGCCCCCTCACTCTCGGAGATGCGCTGCTCGACGTCGACGCGGCGGAAGTTGCTCTTTGCCTCGGCATCGTCGCCGTGCGCGTGGTGGTGGTTCGGCCGCACGGCGGAGGCGTGGTGGCGGGGCAGGGTGGCCATGTACGTCCCCTCCGGCGCGCTGTTGCGCGAGACGCCGTCGTCCAGGTACATCTTGTAGGTGTAGCCTTTGCCCTGCTTTCCTCTGCGAGTCAGTGATCGTTCCCTCCAATTGCTTGATGGATGTAGGGAGGCAGATGGGTGCGGCGGTGGCTCTCTTACGTTGGCTCGACCGGGATAGATGTTGATGGTGACGGGGTTGGCTGGTTCGTCCGGCAGCTCTGCGCGCGTCCGGTCCGGGACGGATTGGCGCACTTGGATCTGCGGGATGATGGCGCCTGGAAGGGGGATGGTCAGCTTAGTTGGGACGTTCAGATCCGGGGGTAGTATGCAGCCGGGGGTCTCCATACCTTCTCGGATGTACATGGGGCAGACGAAGGGGAGCTGGCTCTCCTCGGCGCTGATGCGACAGTCGTAGTCGACGTGCGTTGCACCAGCAACTTTGGGCTGCAACGCTTCGCCGATGCTGCCGCCGTCCTCTTGCGGGCGGAGGTTCATGGGATACCAGGAGCTCGTCGAGGGGAGGTAGATTTCGCGGCGGGAGCGTTCGCTTTCTTTGTGCAGTGAGGGGGCCACTAGGAGGTCGTTGCCGGCCATATACTGGTTCTCGGTGAACCGCTCGTTTTCGGCGAGCAGAGAGCTATCGAGAGCGTCTGTGGTGACGACCGCTCTTGCAATGGGCAACCCGGTGATTGTGTTTTCGAACATGGCATCGTAGAGCAGCTGCAGCAGGCTGTACCGGAGCCGCACGATGTACCGGCATGCGGGAAGGACGGCCTCGAATACCCTCCTCTGCTCTTCTGGAATCCTGTCTTTATTCTCTCTGTAGTACTCTTCGTACCTGTACGGTTCCTGGAAGAGTTTCTTGTCCGCGTCGCGCACATGGCTGGGGTTATCCTCGAACGGCTCGTGCCTTCCGCTGTAATGATTCCTGCGAAAGCGTGAGTGATTTGAGAGTGTGTATACAAGGAGGTCGTGCCTACCGAAACCATGGGAGGAGACTGTTTGCGCAGTACCAGCGGATCAGCAGCTCTGGATTGGCGAAGTCGGACTCGCCATACGCCAGCTCGAACCCTCCAACGTCGGCACCCGCCATGGTCATGCCGGACATGCCTAGGGAAAGAACTTGCACGACGGAGACTCTGAGAAACTCCCAGGTGGAGGCGTTGTCACCCGTCCACAAACCCGCGTAGCGCTGGGCGCCGGCGAAGCTACCCCTGCCGATGATGAAATTCCGCTTCCCTCGGCGGCTGTCCAGCTTCTTCAGGCCATTAAAGGTTGCTTTGTGCAGATTGAGGCTGTACAGAGACCAGAGCTCTATGGCCGTCTTCACGTCCTTCTTGTCGTCCACTCCCGCGTTGCTCCGCTTCCTTTGCCTTTGCTCTCCCTGTCGGCCATCCGAATCGAGCAGGAGCCTGAATGGCCATGACTTCATGTCTCCGTAAGCCTCGCCGATACAAGGCGAGGTCATGTCCTGCCAGACAAACTCGAGACCAGCGTCGAAGAGGTCCTTGTACTGTTTGCCCCACCATTCTCGAGTATGCCTGCTGTTCAAATTCGGATAGTGGCCCGGCGCTCCTTGGCCCTCTCCGTAAGAGACGCCTCCATGGAACGGCACTTCCTTGTTGAAATGTGCTGCGAAGTCGTAGGGGTCGGGGTAGGGCCGTCTGCCGATGTCGTTCGGATTTGTGAAGTACAAATCTGCGTTTCCATACTGCAAGTATCGTTGGTCGTAGCAGGTCGGCGCTGCGGGATCGATCAACCTGCGGTCCAGGACAAAGTGGTTGCCCGCAAGACCCTGGTTCAAGGACGCGTAATCGCCATCCGGAGTACATCTGATGACGGGTGTGATGTTGGTGCTGCATCGGACGCCTTGCTTCCGCAACTCTAGGAACATCTCCTCTGGCTCGGGAAACCTGTCGCGGTCGATGGTGAACGTCCGATAGCCTCGCTGCATGTCGATGTCGATGTGCATTCCGTCCAGCGGAAACCCACTTTCGCGGTACTTGCGGGCCGCCTCCTCTACCTTCCACTGACGGTCGTATCCATAGCAGCCTTGGTGGTAGCCAAGCACATACCGCGGCATCAGCCTCGGTTTTCCGATAATGGAGGCATATAATCTGGTTATCTCAGCGGTGTTGTTTCCGGCCATGAAGATGGCTTGGAAACTGTTGAACCTGGTGGCTATGCGGAACAGGCTGTTATCGGTCTTGCCGATGTCGAGGCAGACGTGAGAATAGTTGTCTACAAAGCTTGCCACCTGTGATGTGTAGCCGGGATGCCTGTTGAGTTCTATCCAGAAAGGCTCCGAATGATACAGTGGTTCCGCAGCTTCTTCCGGGCCTTTGGCATAGATGTTGTTGTAGCGCATGTTGTCAAAATCTGACAACATCATGTTAGCCACTCGTCGTATGTTCCGCCACATGAGCTCTTACTGAAATAATTCATATAGACTTTATCCTTGAACAGGCTTTTTCCACCCTGTCCTCCGAAACCCGTGTACTTTGCCTGCCGGTGTTTTTCCACAGACAATATGGTTGAGCGCTCGTCATACTGCAATGGGTTCTCGTTTGTCTGCCAAATGACAGCTCTCCCAGAATGTCCGGGGATATCTACCGGGATTCTCGTGGAGGGGGGGCCAGCAAGCGAAGCGGCCTTGATGTTCCGGACTGCTGTAATTCTGAAAGGGCTCCGTTGGATCCACAACTCAACGACAGGCAGGCGTTTCCCTTTTAGTACAACCACTGATCGAAGAATGAAGTGATTGACATGAGTTGGATCAAACTCAACATCCCAGACGATATCCTCAGCGGTATCCAAAACTCGGATCATCTTAGACAGCCGTTCCTCCAGCATCGTCCGCCTGTAACAATTAAGCATTCCGGGCTGCGTGCTTTCGATTTGAGACAGGACTCACGTATTCCAGTCCGTGAAGCCCGATCCATGGGTGCAACCAGGGTTGAATTGTATTTTCCACACAAGAGGGCGGATGAAATGAATGAGTAACACGGCATCATCGTTCAACCGGAATATGCGGCCGTGAGAGCTAATGGAGTTCCTCGTCTTCTCCTCCGTGAGCTGATCTTCAGGTTTGTATGCGACTGAAGTAGGTTGATGTTTCACCGCGAAGTTCTCAAAGAAATCTTCTGCGGGTACGAAGCGATATGGATCGCAATGCTTTGGGTGCGCTGCATCTGCTGAATTTTGCGTGTTGTCTCGGCCGGCCCACGGCATTGCGCTGGTTGGAGTAGAGAACGAGAGAAAACCAATATGGTTTGGTAAGAAGAATTAATGCAAAAACTCAAAGGACCGCGACGCCGACGCTTGACGCTTCAAAACCAAACGAGTGAAGTGAAAAAGATGTAGCAAACTGCGCGAATAAAAAGGAAGCGGTGAGGTAGCACCGTGATATAGCAACTTCTCTCAGATACGCTTTGACTCGGGCCAGGGGGCCGCTTGGAGCGCTACAAGAGCAAGCACGCACGTGTTACTATCCTCTTACAGCTAGTCCCGCTGGGCGAGGCCGGTTGTGGTCTAGAATCGCGGCCACAATTGCACACAGGCACGCCCCTGAATATGGACCGTACCGGCCCGCAGCCGGCTCTCCCGGAATTTTTATCTGGGTTTCAACAAGTGATTCTCTGCTCGATTTTGCACTGATAGTAAGAAAAGTGACGTGTGGTAGTTTTAGTTTGCTTGCAGCTTACTTCTACTGCTACACTAGACCCGTGCGACGCACGGATGGGGAAACACGATCCCTGCAACGGTTCATCGAATAATCGGAACGACGACCACTTCTCCAACACACACACACACACACACACACACACACACACACACTTGCCCCTGGACCAATTATAAGCTAGGGGCAAGTGAAGTCCGTGTGACGAGTACGTAGTAACAGAGCTCTTCCGGAGATAAGCGCAATGGCGCCACGAGCGGCAGATGATGCAAAACGGGCCGGCATTCGCTTTTTTTTTAAGCGTGCTTGATGGGTCTCAGCAAAGCCTCCCCAATTTCCAGACCGGTATATGTCTATCTCCGAAGCAGGGTTTTCGGACCCGGGACTGGAGCATTGCGGTCACTCATAAGAAATGGATATACCATCATCACTATTCACACTAGCATGGGTGGAACGGCACAGTCAGGACTGCTTTCGAGAGAATGCAGGAGTCGCCGCTCGCCAGCCAGCAGCCGGCGAACAGAGACTCCCCCGAAGAGCAGGACTTTCATTTCAGGGAGAAAGAACTAAGCGTCGAAGCTAAAACAAGGCGAAGCGGGTCATAAAGGGGCTATCATCATCCATCGGGTATACCTTGCGCAATTTGTTCTCATGGTCCTTGGGTGGTGACGGATGGTCTTATCAGTCGCCACGGATCAGGCCAGCGAGCATCTGCTTGAAGGTTCGAGGCTGCTGGCGGTCGTAGAGTGGCTTGTGCTCGTCGTGGACGCTGTGGTCGTGCTCGTAGTCGACGTGGACGAAGGCGCGCTCGACGTCGGCCAGGCCCTCGAGCTTGCGCTGCAGTGCTTGGCTCACGTCGTGCGAGTCGCGCAGGCGGATCTCCGGGTCCATGACGATGTCGACCTCGACGTAGAGCCGCTCGCCGGCGTGGTAGGCGCGGCACTGAGAAGAGAGTCAGCTCGGGCGGCTTTGGAGGCGGCGGATGCTTGCTTACCGTGTCTACCTTGCTGATGCGCGGGTCGTGGGTCATGGTGACATAGATGACCTTGTTGATGAACTCACGGGAGGCCGACTTGCCAACCAGCAGCCAGACCTGGTCGAAGGCCTGCGAGACCCAGGAGAAGAGGATGAGCAGGCCGATGCACATGGCGCCGACGGGGTCGAGATACCAGACCAAGCGCTCGCCGACGATGGACATGGTCAGGCCGAAGACGTTGACGACCAGGTCATTGCGGTGATCGATGAAGAAGACGTGGGCGGCAGGGTAGCGGCGGAAGGCGAAGCAGTAGCAGAACAGGCAGAACTTGGCCCCGATGGCCAGCGCCACGCATATCAGCGGCACCAGCTTCAGGTGGCCGTCGGTGCGCGCGCCCTCGCCCAGCGCGCGCGCCGACTCGACCAGCAGCTGCACCGCGACCGTCGTCATCAGCGCGCAGAACAGGATGATGCCCACCGTCTCGATGCGGCGGCGGCCCACGGGGTACTTGACCGGGTTGGGCTTGTTGGCCAGCCGCGACGTGACCAGCATCACCACCGACGACACCAGGTCCATGAAGGCGTCGGCCGCCGTGGCGAACAGCGACAGCGACCCGGTGGTGACGGCGGCGAACAGCTGGATGCAGAACAGGCAGAAGTTGACGGCGAACGAGGCGTTGACGGCGAACTTGACCTTGCCGCCGTTCTTCTCCTGGTCCTCCTCGTGCAGCCGCTCCTCGTCGGCGCTCTGCAGCAGCTCGTCGATCAGCTCGTTCTGCTTCTCGTAGAACGACTCGACCTTGCGGGCGCGCGACCGCTTCCAGAGACCGCGCGATGCTTTGATCTCCGGGCGCGACATGGCTTCGTTCTTGCGTGCTGCCAGCCCGAACGGATCGGGGCCGTAGTGGTCCGACACTCCGATGGATGCTTCCTCGTCCCTAATCATCGTCATGGAATCGATGGTTCGCCTTGGTGGTGGCAGAGGGCTCGCCATGCTTTGGGAGCTATCGACCGGGCTGGTACAAGGCTCCTCGCTCTCGCTCTCACGCGCGGGAACGACGAGTTGAATCCCAGGCGCGGGCGCAGGTGTAGGCGGGGAAACGCCTTGGGGTTCGTCGGATTGGGAAGCGGCAGCAGGGCGTTCGGCAATTTCGGCAGGCGGGGCCTGGCTCTGGACGGGGCTGGCAGGCACCGCACCCAGCGCGCTCACCCGACGAAGGTTTGCAGCAGCAGCTGATGCAGAATGCTCCGAAGCCTCGGACGCCCTCCTCTCGAGCACTCGCACAATTGACCGCACGCTTTCGTGCTCGGATCCCGCTCGAGGCCTTCCGCCACCCTGCGCCGGGCTTGCAGGAGCAGCAGACTGAGAAGAGGCGGCATTGTCGTTCTCGTCGGAGGCCATTGTGGGTGGTGGCGGCTTGGGAATGGAAGCTTGGACAAGGGAAATGATAAGTAAAAGCTTAGATCGACCTTGAGGCTGGGCAATGGTTGATCTTTTCCTCCAAGGATTCCGCCTGGATTTTGGCGCAACGAAGTTGGATATGCAGTGACGGGTGCGCGTGAGGGCGAACGGTAAGCCCAAGCCGGACGGGAACCATGGTTATATTCTCGAGCGCAGATGGCGCAGAGCTCGAAGCATTGAGCAGGACCTAACGACGGAGCTTCAACGCATTGACGGGCCTCTTGGCCGACATCATCGAGCTGGGGTGGGGTGCGCCGTTTTGATACATCTGGCCGATTGTCATTCGCCCAACCATGAGCGCATGAAGCACTTTCCGCTTCAGATTGACCGCCGGCAATCTAGAACTGCGTGCACTGCCCCCTCGACTGCAAATGAGGGAATGGCTCACCGCAAGGTTGACTTGACATCCTCATGACTGCCTTGCGTCCCGCGCGATTGGCGCGGATCGTCACCATCACCACCGGTCAGCCTGCACTGTGCCCCTCAATGAAACACCTACTTATCTGCTCCGCAAAACGCATCGACCCTGCCGCTTGGTTCTGTCTCCACCGTCCATCGCAACCCGGCTCGATACTTGAGAAGATATCGTCGACGTTTTGCGTTTCGCTCTGGACTTTCTTCCTGCCCATTTGATTTCCCAACACGTCTTCGTCGCACGCAACGCTCTGCGGATTTTGAAGTCTACACCGACAATCAGTGTGCAAAATATTTCCTGTGAAGAAAAGAAAAAAAAAAGCAACACCAGCCTCTGGACAACGATACTTCGCCGCACAGTGGACTGTTCTCGTTGCGCTATGATCAGGAAATGAACGGAGACACCGTCGGGCGGTCCAACGACCATGTGGAGCTGTGCGAAAGAAGGGCGCCAAGTCGTCAACACCTTATAGGCTGCAAGTTGAAGACGTAGACTATATGGACAACTAAGTCTAGACTGATTACTGGCTTAGATACTCCACACACGGGAAGGTTTAGGTTTGGCTCGCCTACTATATTCTCACTACCACACGTCAGCACGAACCCCCACCAAAAAAAAAACTTGGTGATACTCTACTTGATTCACCCCTCTTTCCTCGCCAAACGCGCATTTGCTGTCCGATTCTGTCTTGGCCGCCCACCACTGTTCAACCCAGCATTCCCAGTGCCACGCAGTACGCTTTCGTTGGGATACTTCTTCGCAGGCAGGGTCTTGATCGGCTTGATTCTGTCCCACTTCGCTTTGCGCATGACCAGGACTCCTGCTTCCAGGGATGATGTGAGCCCGGCTTAGATGAGATGGCTGGCGGGTGCGGGAAAGCACCCTCGTGGCCCCTTCGTTGCCTCGAACGCACACGTCGAGGTCGTACTGGGGTCAAGCTCTGAAGGCGGTAGACGTTTTGTAGAAATCTTCGGGGAAGAAACTCCACGTGTGTTCGGGAACAAGCCTGCCCGTTCGGGTACATTTCTGAAGTAGGTTGGAGGTGTCATCTTGCAGCTCGTAATGTTTCCCGATGGTGAAAGTTGACACCTCAATCAGGATGCGGCGAGTTCTTGCAGAATCCTCCTCTTAAGCTGGTGAAATTACTAGAGGCTTGGAGGTTGTATTTTGCGGGTACGGCATCGTTGTTTCGTATCTCTGGCAGTGCAGCGCCCGTAGCACTGCGGGGGTCGGTAGAGGGTAGTACTGTTAGCTCGGGGCAAATGTTGGGACCGATGTAAGAACCGAGATACCCTGATGAAAGAGAAACAGCGGCGGCTCTGGACACGTGCGAAAGGATGGGATGGATGAGATTTGCTGTGTGCACTCCTGCGGCTAATCCCATGCCGAGGCACGATGGATCAGTGAAAACACCTTTGCGTTTGGACAAGTAGGCGATCGTTCTCCGAGTCGACAAGGATCAAAGGGTGGCAAACCCCTCAGACGTGGCGAAATAGGAGAGCCGATGGCTGGTTTGAATCCCTTTTCCCATGCCTCGGGACTGAGTGAACGCCAATTCCACTCGTGGTGTTGCCCTTGCCTCTGTGTAGGACATGAGACATGCGGCATCCTGGTTGGACGAATTAGCTGGCCTATGGGAGGGGCGAAAGGGTCGGATTGCGGAGAACCTTGGACCACCCCAAGACACGGCCCCAACATACCCGAGCCCGCCACGATGCCTGTGCGACTGCTTGCTCAACCTTACAGCGACTGTCACTCGCCTGAGTTCTCCAATAGCTGGCTTGTAATTCTGCCCCACACCCAGCGTGATGTGCTCAACCGTCTTCGGCCACTTGGCGTTGGAGAACCGAAAGCCTCCCCGTCTTATCGCCATGCCGCTCGCTTACCATTTGCCGTCGGGAAGCCGACACATCTTCGTCGGTTAAGCCCTGCCGTCCATGGCTTAATCATCCTTTCTTACATGGCGCACGGCGCCTCCCACCCGGACAACACACCTTCGGATACAGTCAGCGTCAGCCGAACCAGGCTTGAGGGCTGCGATAGGCTGCATGAGCGTTGATCATTTCCAACGCTTTGGTCTCACAGTCAGCCGTCCCTGCCGTGTGCGAGAGTGATAGGCTCGTTGTAGAGAGCATCTGGACGTTTTTGGTTAGCCTCTTGTGGTTCTCGCACACAGCAAGACAAGCCTTTGGCTCCCCAACTCCGATTATGCTCAGATGGCTTTCGCTTTTTCTTATTCGGCTCGTCTATTTATTCAGGTCATGACTGATGGCCTGTAGTCCCGTCTTTGCTCTTCTCATATTTAATCTTCGCACGGCACCGGATTGAGACACCGCGGCAAGCACCCCTTCCAGCCCCAAGTCTTTCCTTGCACCATCGGTCTCCGCCATGGCTTCGTCGCCGGAGAAGCAAGCGGCATCCAGACTCAGTGCGCCGGCACCCTCTGAGCTCGAGCGCGGCTTATCAACCTCGAATTCGGAGGAGCTCGTCCTCGCCAAGGATGGAACCGTGCTTGTCCCCCAGCCTTCGTCGAATCCCGATGATCCCCTGAACTGGAGCTGGACCAAGAAGCATGTTGTACTCTGTGCTTTGATCCCCGGCTGTCTTCTGTCCGACTGGGCCTTGACGTGGGGTTCTGTCCTATTCCAGCTGCAAGCTCCAGAATGGTAGGTAACTGCACTCCTCTTTGCGACGTCCGGTTCAGCTAATGTGATTCTGTAGGCACATGTCTGTACAGGCGGTTTCTCAATCCATGAGCCCTGGAATATTCATGCAAGGGCCCGGTGGCATTCTGGCTGTACCACTGTGCCAGCGTTACGGACGGTAAGGCAAGCGCCCCAGGTGCCATGCAATTTACTGACTTACCCTTCCAGGCTTCCTGTTCTCTTCTGGTCTCAGCTCCTGACACTCATAGTTACAATTGGAGCCACTTTCGCCGATAGCTACGCCTCTTTCACGGCGATGCGTACGCTTCAAGGCTTCTTCGGCGCCGCCCCTCAGGTCATCGGTCTGTCCATGATCCACGATATGTTCTTCTTCCACGAGCGGGCTCGGAAAATCAACATCTGGGCTGCATCCTTTCTGATCGGGCCGTATTTGGGTCCCTTCATCTCCAGTTTGATTATCTCGAAGCTTAACTGGCGCGAAGATTTCGGTGTGCTTGCCGGTTTCTACGGCCTAAGTCTGCTGATGGTCGTTTTCCTCGGCGAAGAGACCCTCTACGAAAGAAACATGTCGGAGAAGGCTAAGGATAGGTCTATTGTCCGTCATATCTTTTCTCTACTCGGAATTGAAGGTGCACGCGTGAAAGGCCGTCCGGGCTTCTGGACGGTAACGAAGCATCAGTACTCCCTCCTTGCGAGGCCGTACCTGTTTGCTCCCAGTAAGTTGACGCATATGTCTTTTCGAGTACCACGGAATAAACCCAGCTGACGGTCCGTTAAGCTGCTCTCTTTGTCATGCCTCTCACCATGTGGACGATTGGGCTTGTGTCTACAATCTCGCAATTCGTCCTACCGCCAGTCCAAGCTGGCGGTTACGGCTTCTCCTACGTCGCGCTGGCCATGATCCACTTCGCTCCAATGATCGGGACCATCATAGCCGAACTCTGGGGCCACTGGTTCAACGACTTTATCGCCACCCGTTACATGAAGCGCCATGGCGGAACGCACGTACCGGAGAACCGCTTGAACGGCGTCTACATCCCTGTCGTAATCGGCGTGGGCGGTCTGGTCCTTTTCGGCGAGACATTGCAGCACCAACTGAGCTGGGTCGGCCTTGCGTTTGGATGGGTAAGTGGCTCTACCAGAAGCGATATCATCGTCGCTTGCCAAATGAAGCAGAAGCTGATACCAAGCACACAGGGAATGACTTGCTTCGCGACACTGGGCGGCATGACGGCCATCTCGGCGTACGTGCTCGACTGCTTCCCGCACCACGCCGCGCTGGCGTCGGCCTGGATCAACTTCTGGCGCGTCGTCGGTGGCTTCACGGTGCTCTACTTCCAGCTCGACTGGGTACATCTCAACGGACCCGCCGTCGCTTTCGGCTGCCAGGCGGCCATCATCGCCGGCGCGGCCATCATCGGCGTCATTCCCACCCAGCTCTGGGGTGCGCGTTGGAGGGCCAAGTGGCCAGCGCCCGTGCCGGAGAACTAGTGAAACTACCAAATAATGCAGTATTGTGGGAGTGTCACCAGGGGCGTCATGGACAGACACCTGATTGGTCAAAACCAGAAAGGGCTGTCCAAATCCCGGGTTACACAAACGCGAATATGTGAATGACTCCTTCAATGTCAGTGGCAAACAGCGGTTCGGGTAGAGACAATTGATGAGAGGGATTATACGTAGTTCCCATACCATATCCTGATTTCGTCAGTGCGAAGATTGTGAGTGACTGCTCAATGGCATATTTCACGCTTTGGATGATGATACTTGCTCAGGTGTTCAGCGAACAAGGGAGACCTCTCGCGGTCGCCCTCGCATTCCCGCAGTTCCGAATGGCTGGACTGTAGATCTTTGCGATCTAGATGCGGATGGGTGAACTTGGTAGCGCATTTTTCCATCCTTTTCCACCATTATTCATGGGGAATTTCCGCAAACGGCAATGCCACATGCTAGGCCCATTACACACCTGGTGTATTGCTGGCCAAGGCCAATAATAATGCACACTTGCTGCATTTCCATTGGATGTTTCGATCGCCCTCGAATGAAGTGTTGAGGAGGTTTCGCATGCGGAAACATCAATGTCCAGATCTGTGACGTATTTTTCAATCGCAGACGCGGTAGAGTGACTGGATATCTCCGCTTGCTCTTCCAGCACGTATAAGAACCGCGAAGCATGCAGCTTTGTTGCAGTAGCATCACAACCGTTTCGGTCCACACTTCATCATTCCCATTATCTTCGCGACAACGCCGAGCACCACGATGCGCCACTCCTCACTCTTGCTTGCCTTTGGTAGCCTCTACGCTGCCAGCGTGTCGGCCCAAAGTTGTGCGTCCCAATACTCCACAATTGCAGGCTGGATCAAAGACTTCCAACCGGCCCAGAGATGGTGCTCTGCGAGACATGCGGCTCCCACGACCACAGTCGTCGTCGCGCAGACGACCCGTCCGCGGCAACAGCGCTCCCTCGCGACTTACGTCTTTGCCAACGTCGAAATTCCCAGCAAGCCGCGCCCTGACGAAGCCCGCGGCTCGTCACACCACCACAAGAGGCAGAGGCCCTCCGCTTCCAGAGCGCAGTTCTACTACGATCTCATGAACAAGCAGAGCAGGAGCGCGTGGGTCCAGGGCGTCTGTGGGTGCATGGCCCAGCCAGTTACCAGGACCTCGACCAGGCCGGCCCGCTCCAGCGCTACGCGTAGGCCCGTAAGTTTTGCCTCCTGTCCACTCCCATCAGGCGGGCCTGCTAACCCTCCTTCCACAGATCGCCAGAGCCGCCGAGGATCAGTCCGATTGCGAAGACGGGCCCTACGCGGGCACGGGGGCGTGCCAGTGCGAATACGAGGTCCAGTGCGGGTTCACGGGCGTCTGCGGGGATGTGGACGCGACAAGGGTCACGTCGACCGGGTCGTGGCAAGAGTGCGGCGAGACGTGCGACAACGACAGCGACTGCAGCGCCTGGGTCTACAGCTACGCCACCAACCTGTGCACCGAGATCACCGACCTCGACTGCGGCGGGGACGGCTTCCAGACGGTCGAGGATCCGGACTCGATGTTGGGGTTTTATACCGGCGGGTGCACGGGGGTGTGTTTGACTTGATTAAGGGGATAAAATAGTATGACTTTTTACGGTAGTGGAATGGCAACCTTTCCCTTACGAACTTGCTTGGATCCCCACACCTTCCGTCCTTCTGCCTGCGACGAACATGACGGGCGGTGTGAAGTGCTGTTTCCCGTGCACAACGTACGTGCCGCCGCTTATGACGATCACGCCCGCCCAGATGGCCGGGGCCCAGTTGGCGTCGGCCGTCGTCACCGGCGTCGAGGTCGGGAAGCAGCTGAAGACGATGACGAACAGCGAGTAGCAAAAGGCGAAGGCGTTGATGGGGAGGCCGAAGCGGCCGAGGCTCCAACGTGCGGGCGGGAGCTCGTCGCCTTTGATGCGGCGGAGCAGAACGCAGCCGATGGACAGCATGTAGGTGGAGAGCAGGGCGAGGAGTGAGAGCGAGACGATGATGTTGAAGGCGAGCGTTGAGCCCAGGTTCACCAGGCAGAGGATGCCGGCGCCGATCGAGGAGAGGTAGACCGAGTTGAAGGGGATGTCGTACCTGCGGTTCATCTGGTGGAGTAACATGTCAGCGACTGAAAGCGCTCAGCGGCGAGGAATGGACGAACGTGAGAGATCCATGCCGAGCAGGGGAATCCCTTATCCCTTGCAAACGCCCACAATTCTCGCGAGACGGTCGCCAGAGTGGTGATGTTACCGGCGAAGATGAGCAGAAGTAGAATGATGGTCAGGAAGAGGGCGACCCCGGTTGAGCCTGTGTTGACAAAGAGGTTCAGGTAGGGCGCGTCGGCCTCCAGTGTGGCATCCAGAGGCCCGATGCAGAAGAGCATGGTGATGAGCATGACAATCCCGAGCAAGACGTTGATAACGTACGACCACCACATGGCCCGTGGGACGATCCAAGAGGCGTCCTCGACTTCTTCGGCTACGAATGCTTAGCTATACATGTCTTTGCCATCTGGGCAGCGGCCACTTACAGATGTGAACGATGCTGTCGGAACCCAGGTTGCAGTACATGACAGTCACCTGGCTGACCAGGCACGCGGTCCCCATGTTGCTCCACCCGCCGCTGTTCACGAAAGTGGTGAAGACGTCGGTGGGCGAGTTGAGCGGGCGGCACATGGCCCAGCACACAATGGCGATGACGAAGAAGCCGAGCACATGGGCAAACAACGAGGCCGTCTCCATGACGGGCAGCGAGCCGGCGCCGATGGTGTTGAAGAAGATGGTGATGGCAATGAGGGCGAGCATGATGAGGGCGTACTGCCAGTTGGTAAAGCCGAAGTCTGGGGAGATGACCTCGGCGCAGATCTCGATGAGGGTGGCGACGACGAAGCAGCTGGATGCGAAGCTCGCCAGCCAGCCCAGCGTCGACATCCACCCGGCCGAGTAACTCAGGAACTTCTGATGCTGGGCCGGGGCGAACTCCGACACCCAATGATACTGGCCCCCGCTAGTGGCGGCCATGCTCTCCATCTCGGCGAGAGAGGCAACAATGGTGGCGTAGCACGTCACCGTGCCGATAAAGGTCCAGAAGAGACCTGCAAACCCGCCATTGATGAAGCCGGCGGAGAGAGAGCTGGCATGGACTCGTCAACAGGGGCAGGATTGGGCGTGTGGCAAGGCTCCATACACAAGCACGAACTCCCAGGTCGCCATGTAGATAGAAACAAAGCCAAGCGTTGCCAGAAAGCCGAAGTTCCGCTGTCGGGGCGGTCAGATCGGACAGGCGTGGAAGGGATGCAGGGTGGAGCACACCTTGAACTCCTGCTTCTTCCCCAGGCGCAGCATGTCGCGCGCATCGTTGGTCGTGTCATCGTCGGCGGGAATGACCCTCTTCTCCGTCGTGTCCATGTCCATGGCGCTGGGGAAGGGACAGTGAAGGAGATGGGAAACGACGTCCAGGGTGCATTTAAACGCAAGATTTCCTTAAACGCCTGCCTATCGGAGAATTGACGTGCCACTGAGGGTTAGGCAAGATAAGGGAGTTGGCCAATCAGCTGTTGTTGGCTCCTGTGCGGGAGTGGGGGGAGGGGATTTTCTCAGCGCTTTTCCGTGTAGCGGTAGTACGAGTGACTGGTCCAATCCGGCGTCTGGCCACGTTGCGCGAGCCTTGGGCTCACACTCACAGCAGCCCTCAAAATCAACCGCTCGTGTGCGGTGAGACAGGCTGACAAACCCTCGTCGCTGCCATCCTTTTCCGAGACCAATGCTACCTGCGTAGTCGCACCGTAGGTGTGCACCAGCTAAGCTGTCAGCCAAGCATCTTAGCACGCTGATCCGGCCAATCCTACTACCCCGCAGAACCCAGATCACCGGAATCGCGCCCCCCAAAATAGCACCAGCATGTCATGTCACGTCACATCACACACCAGAGAGCCAGATCCTCCCGTCTGAGATTTTGCAACCCTCGAGCTCGTACCCATGACGGCCGGCTCGCTGCATCTCATTTCCAATAATGTGTCTATTCTTGATCCTTGCAGCTGAGTATAAAACCTCAAGAAATTAAAAGGACGCTGCAGCCATTTCCTACCCTACCATCATCAAGTCTTCGACAAATTAAGGCAACACCAATCGAAAATGCGCACCGCCACCGTCCTCACTGCCGCTCTTCCCGTGCTCGGGGCCTCTGCCCGTCTCGTCGGCGTCAAAGTGCCCTCGACCATTGCCCCCGGCGACACTTTCACCGCCACGATGATGAACGAGAACTACATCCAGTCCGTCTACGATGTCGCCGTCGCCTTCGGTATCGACACGCCGCCCGGCCACGAGGGCTACATCGGCCAGGTCATCGGCTCGCAATACCTGGGCCCCGAGCTGTCCAACCAACGCCAGAACCTCAACCTGACCGTCACCATGCCCTCGTCCGCCCAGAAGGGCTCCGACAAGGTCTTCTACGCTGCCCTCTACAGCCTGTACGGCGTCAGCTCCGGTCCCACAATCTCCACCTTCAACGTCACCACCACCGTTGGAGATGTTACTTCGGACGACTATGTCAGCAGCCTGTAGATTTATTTCCTTTGAAGCGTTGCACGCATCATCACGGCGTAATCAACTCATGTATTGTTTGCAACTCATCGAAAAAAAAAAAAAAAACCAATTGCGTGCAAATCCCGTGACGACCAGGGCCGGATGAGCCCAAGGATCTCCCCGTAAACTGTCTTACCGCCTCTAGCAACGTGGACAGCGTCTGGGCCCGGACGGAGGATGCCATGCACCGGAAGACAGGGTTTGTTGTCCAATACTACGAGACGGAACCATCTGTCGGCCAGACATGGGAAAGGCGCAGACTGGAACCGCAATGCCAGTGAAACGTTTACGATATCCGTAGGAGCGAGAAGCCGATGAGCGCATTCGGACTTCCTACGTTGGATGTTCGCCCGTGACGCGTCGGTTTGATTAGTCGAACGGCCAGTAGCACCCTCGAGCCGATTGACGCACACTCCCCAGAGAATCCTCTCGCGCTATTTTGGAAAAAAAAGATGCAGAGACCGGGCACTCCGTAGAAAGCAGGTCTGTGTTGTAGGCCGGGGGTCCCATCAGCTCGGTTAGGCTGCGGCTGTCTTTCCCGTCAGGGGTAAGCCACGGCCGGCGCCTTCACCCGTACTCAGCCGCATTCTGATTCTATTTGGTAAATGTGGCTGGGCTGGCTGCCTTTTTCTAACGCTCGGCCTCCACCCAGCATCCTGTCGCGTGCTCAGTTACCGAAGCGGTCAGTTCCCCACCACGCCCATCTCCGCAGTCCCACTGCCTTTTGGCTTTATTGACATGCACCGTTCCGAGACCTCCTCCTGATCCAACGCTCGGCACCGCCGCACCTTGGCGTCCGCTGCACTCGCTTCGAATCATCCTTGGGACGTTCAACTGGTACCCGGTAGGGATACTGGATACTAGTGTGCCGCTGCAGCGTGAGATGGCGCTCGGGCCCAATCATTTTGTCCAGACTCTGTTCTCTGAGTCGACGTGGCAAATCCCGCAGCCGGCAAACACTCTCTGGTTCATCTTCTACACGCTAGGTAGGTCAGAAGCTTTGTTTCTGACCGGCTGGCTTGGCCTATAGTCCCCCGCCATTGCCGCATCGAGCTGCCGGTCACGACCTGGAAACATGTAAACCTTCAGAGGGAGCTGACTGTATTAATGCTCTCAACGCTGACTGTACTGCTCTCAAGTAGTGCCCATCCACCATGGCGCAGTCATTCGTCGTCCGTCTCTATTAAATTCCGTATTCTTCTCTGTGCTCTGCGTCAACAACAGCCTCTTTCTCTCTCTCTTTTTTTTTTTCTTTACTACTGTTTCGGGCGCTTGGACCGTCCACTTCAGCCTCAACCACCAAACCAAGCCACTTCTCCCTTTCTCGCGGGAGACGCCGAAGCCACCATCTAGATTACTGCGGAAGGGGCCGAGGCGCGAGTAGAATGGAAAGCCAACTTCTATTACAGCTGGTACAAAAGCCCTCGCCTCCCCCACTGCCATCCCCAAGTGAATAGTTGGTTTTGATCGCCGTCAGTCATTCGTTTACTTGTCGTGCTTTTTGATTCTTTGTTATTCAACATGTCCGCACAGAATAATTTGGTTGTGCCGTCTCTCTTTTCAGACTCGAGGACTTCGTCCACCACAGATGTCAGCTCTATCAGTGAGGTGAAGGAGAAGAAGCAGGCCGATGAAGAATGCCAAAGCATCCACAACAGCGGCTCTGATTCCGAGTCCGAGGAGAAAGAAGATTCGGATTTGGTAGGTACACTCAAAGCTTCCACGGCGTGTAATTCTTACACTTTGCATCCGGCACTGCGCATTCCTTGTCTTCGGGTACTGACTGAACTCAAAGGTCACTTGGGACGGCCCTGATGACCCGACAAACCCAAAGAACTGGAGCCAGCCACGAAAGTGGGCGGTGAGTTTCCATCCTCGGATATGGCCATCTGGGCGAAGCTGACAGACGGCAGGCAACGATGATCGTCTCCGCATTCGCCTTCGTGTCGCCTCTTTCTTCCTCCATGGCCGCCCCAGCCCTGGACCATATTGGAAGCGAGCTGCACATTCCCGACGGCTTCCAGCTTCAAATGGTTCTTTCCATCTTCCTCTTGGCATACTCGTTCGGCGCGTTCGTGTTGTCTCCGTGCTCGGAGGTGTGGGGGCGTTCCTGGATCATTCGCATCGGCAATGCGGTTTTCGTCATCTTCAACACCGCCTGTGGCTTTTCCCAGTCAAGAGCTCAGATCACAGCCTTCCGATTCATTTCTGGCTTTGGTGGGAGCGCAATGCTCGGAGTAAGTGCATCGGCCATCCCTTGGCAGTATACTTGACGACGCTAACCGGCCGAAGATGGGCGCAGGAGTGCTTTCCGATTGCTGGCATCCTTCTGAGCGGGGCAAGGGATTCAGTATCTATCAGCTCGCGCCTGTTCTTGGCCCTGCTTTGGGTCCCATAGGTATGTCGGTCCATGCAACAAGGAAGGCGAAATGCTGACGCAAGACAGCCGGTGGTTTCATCTCCCAGTACACCACTTGGAGGTGGACGTTCTGGTCCATCACCTTCTTCAACATCCTCATCCAAACCCTCGGCCTCTTCTTCCTCCGCGAAACATACGCTCCTCGCATCCTCCTCCTCAAGGCCCGCGAGCTCCGCGCAAGGACGGGAAACGCGAGTCTCCGCACCCAGTGGGAGCGCGACGACCGCACGCTGCCCAAGCTGCTCGCCATCTCCCTCACCAGGCCTTGGCGACTGCTCGCGACGCAGCCCATCGTCCAGCTGCTGGCGCTTTACCAAGCCTACAACTACGGCACGCTGTATCTTCTGATCTCCAGCTTCCCCTCGCTGTGGGAAGGCAAGTACGGGATGAGCAAGGGTGTTGCCAGCCTGAACTACATCTCGCTGGCCGTCGGGTCGCTCATCGGCGCTCAGATCTGCGGGCCCTTGATGGACGCCATCTACAGGCGGCTCCAGAAGCGCAGCGGCAATGGTGCAGACAAGCCCGGCCCGCCCGAGTTCCGCATCCCGATGATGATTCCGGCGTCGGTCATCAGCCCATGCGGTATTTTCCTGTACGCGTGGGCCGCGCAGACGCAGTGTTACTGGCTCGTGCCGAACGTGAGTCCCCATCCATCCTCCCCTGGCCAATGAAACCGAGAATGCTAACACGCCTGGTGCAGATTGGGGCCGCGCTCTTCGCCTGCGGGAGTATGATTTCCTACCAGTGCATCCAGATGTACATTGTCGACTGCTACGCGCAGTACTCGGCCTCGGCCTCGGCTGCGTCGAGCTTCCTGCGCTCGCTCGCTGCGTTTGGGTTCCCGCTGTTCGTTCCTTACCTGTTCAAGTCCTTGGGATATGGTCTTGGTGGAAGCATCCTGGGGGCCGTTGCCGTCGTGCTGGGCATTCCTGCTCCGTTGCTTTTCTGGAAGTACGGGAGCGCAATCCGGGCGTGGAGCACTTTTGAGGGTTGAGCGGTGCCGATTTGTGTGTTTTCAGCATAGCAGGAGGTGTTACTGGTCATCATTTCGCGTCGGAAAAGTCTAGTGTTACTTAATGTATATGAACCCGGTCCGGGATCAACGGATACTGCCCCAACGTCTACGATACCGACCGTTACGTGCGATGTGGTTTTGCGGCAATCCTGCGCCTCCCATCACGCACGTGGGCGGCTCAATGGCGCCAACGAAACAGTTACGCAATAGAAACCCTTTGCGCAATTGCACGGCCTGCTAGCGTTACTCCAGCCAAGTCATTCCGAACATCACGCCTTATTTAGGCTCTACCCCACACTCTGACGACTACTTGTCTGTAGCTTTTGCGTCTCCCGGCCGCGTTTTCGCCTCTCCCGCAACTTCTCTCGCGGTTTACCGGAGCCGTCAGCAGCCCCCGTCCGCTGCACACTTTTAGATCTTGGGCCCGTCAGTCATCCAAGTAGAGACGCGGTGAAGCGAGAAAAGCTTGGAATAATCTACAAGGGGAAAATAATCCACCACCGCAGTCATGGCTGCCACGACGCCTTCCGGACAAACCTCCTACCTGCACGGCAATGAGCCTTTCCACACCACGGATTCTCCATCAAACATTCCTTCTTTGACTCCCGCCAGCACGCTGGGCAGCAGCTACGATACATGTTCCCCCTCACGTCACCACACCTGCGATGACGTACTTGAAGGCAGCGTGTTTCCCGAGTTGAAGAAGAACGAAGAGAGCGACGTGAGCGAGCTCCAGAAGGAAGACCCGATAGGAATAGACATGTGGAAATTCTACCGGAATCAGTCCAATTTGCCCGACGCTGGGCGCATGGAAAACATGACGTGGCGGATGATGGCCATCAACCTCCGCAAGGCACAACAGGAGACAGAGTACGTATTCTCCAACGCCCTGGACAGCTTGCATTGGAAGCTGACCGAATCTCAGATCATCTCGTGCAGCGGTGAGACACGTCAGGGCTCCGGATGCGGAGCGTTGGTCGTCGCCGACAACGGCGGAGCAACAGACCACCACGACCGCGCACCCACGAAGAATAGCCAATCCGGGAACAGCGAACCCCCAGAAAGGCAGAACGGGGGCCGTCAAGTCCGAAGACCCCAGCGACTTCCAATTTAGCTTCACCTCCCATCTCTCGCAGCTACCTCAGGACCCCGCGCACTTCCAACCCCCCTTTGAATACAGTGCGTTGAATGGCCCACGCGGCCACATCCAAATGCCTGATGGACCCAAGCACGAGCCCGGCATAGCCGGAATGCATTCGCGCCATGTGTCATTGGGCGCGGGGTATCCCGACGATTCCTTCGGCATCAAACCCGACTTCACCCACGTCCAACACCCATCAGGCGGCAACGTCGCCCCGTGGGATCCGGGCTGGGCCGAGGAAGCATTCGGAGGCCAGTCTCTGTACGATACGCCCGAAGTCAAAAAGGAGGAGATCGAGCACGAGCCTACGTTTGATGCCGACGGCTATCTCTTGCCGGAGAATTGGATTACGCAGGGTGCCCCTCAAGGATTCGGGAGCCAAACATCAATGCTGGACCATCATGCGGCCGCGCAAGGCCTGTCGCAATGGCAGCACTTTGAAGAGAGCCACTATTCCGAGCTCTCGGGACAGAAGCCTCAGTTCCGAACGCAGCCGGACCAGTACGGGCAGATGTCGACGGCATCAGGGTTTGACCTTGGATTATCGAAGCATCAAGCAAAATGCTCGAGTCGGGCGTCAAGTTCCGGAATGGTGGGCAGAAAACGTCGAAAGGAGAGATGAATTGGGCATCGCTGCAGGGGACCCTGTATTGTCTAGTATACGGCAGGCTACCTGCGTGCTTCAAAATCACTAGCACAGCGACGACTTGGACTTCTCTCCCAATCAGTGAGTATTTCCCTTCGTTTGCAAGCTGGAACAATGACTGAAGGCTCAACCAGGCTGTCTAATCTGGCTGACTTTTGGTTGTCCAAGCCGCAGACGACTTCGCCTGGCCCCATGCCTTCCGTGGAGGCAACTGACCGCTGTCACATTGAACCAAATGCGGAAGCTCGGGGAATGCAGTTGCCGCGTATGAGAATGATTATCTCCCTTTTGCTTTCTATGTGGTACGGCTGGTACTCGTCGCGCGCAGAGCCGTTTATGAGGTCACACAAACACCCTCTCCCCGTGCAGTCTGCTTGCCCGCTGAATATACTCTACCAATCATTCGTCGTGTGTCGGCTGATGACTCGGATGACTTGACTCTATTGGCTCACGCAGGCTGAATCAGCAGCCTGTCTCTCAGTGGCCCGTACATTTCTCTCTGGTAAGGGTGTAGGCCCTCTCAGAGTGCTCCGGTCCTTCTAGTGCGAGACACAGTATGGGCGGCAAATGTTTACATCAGTGTATCACCTCTATGTATCCTGACTTGTAGTGTACGAAGATAGGCCGGGCACAACCGAACCCGGCCGTGAAGGGTATATCGAATTTTAACTGGAAATCATCAAACCATGCATGCATAGCTCGTGCATCAGCTTACCCGAAGGTGTCCCACCGGCGAATCCCCATCTCCAACTTCCCGAAATCCGTATCGCCGCCTCTCTTGGCCCCAAGCACGGCGCCCGCACGATTGAAGCAACCGTAATGGACCACCGTCCCGTCGGGATACACTCTGATTGCACTGTTCCCGAACCGCTTCCCGCAGACCCTGCAATGCCTGTCCTCCCCAATGACCACCCTTCTGTTCTTTCCACCCACCATTCCTGGCGGTCCGGTACCTAGCAGTAGGGCAGACTCGACCCCGAGTTTCTCGACAGCGCGCAATTGAGACACGATGCGTTCCTCGTTCATCACGCTGTTGGAGCTGCGAATGCGGCCGCAGAAGTAGGATTCCAAGTCCTTGATGGGGAGCACAGATGGAATAAGCTCTAGCGTTGACGAGGCCGGCAGACGAGCGCCATGCTTGGAGAGGAGGGAGAGCGCAGGCTCCCAGTTGGCTTTGTGGGGGGGAGGCGGAGTAAGGTAGAGTGAGAGAAGAGTGTGATAGATTGATGGCTCAGAATCCTCTGGGTCTTGTTGTTGCGAGGCGCCCTGCTGCCGGGATTGTGGTCGACTGGATGGTGTTACGAAAGTCGGTTGCTGAGAGGCGGTGAGGTAAACGTGGTTACAGTATCTAGATTAAGTCAGCGCGACAGCATCATGGCAGAAGGGACTCGTTTGGTGCATACTCTTCCGCTTTGTCGTAATCTTCGAGCTGGAAGACATAGATTTGAAGGGCTTGCTTGTGTTGGCCCATTTTGCTGAGAACAATTGCACGTGGCTCGTAGAAGTCGGGCACTGCGTTCGTGCGTTAGCATTTGCCTCGAAAGCCGCCACAGACCACGCTTACCGTCTTGCGGGAGTGCTCGGAAGATTCTGGCTTTATTGTACTGGTGGCTATTCCTCAGGAACGCTTCCAACTTCTCCCGCCATTCCTTGTGTTCTTCCTCGCTGTCGAACACATCGCCTTCCTTCGCCTTGAGCAGTCGATCAAGATATTCATCGACGAGCCTCTGGTGGAAATCAGGTGTCCGGTCACCGAGCTCGTTGATGATGTGCTCCAGGTATCGGACAGACAGCTTTAGGTCGATTGCATGCAAGAAGTCCAGCACGCGATCCCGGGGCAGAGTCTCCGCATTCTCTGTATCCGCAAGAAATATCTCCATTCCCTTTTCAGGATCAGTGCGAACGGGCCACTCTGCGTACTCCAAGATCAGGTCGATCAGGTCAGGCGGTAATTGCTGAAGATACGCTATGGTTCTTTGCGGACCACGAAGTGCAGGCGTGACATCTTCGCCTTCCTCGTCTTTCCCGAACTTCTCGAGCAACTCCAAAGCTTCATGGTGCATCTTCTTGCCATGCAAGAAGTCGATGAGATCCGTGTATCGGCCGCTCTCGTACAGCTTCTCCCTAACCACTTCAGGATCGCAAAAGTTGTCCAGACGGAACAAAGGACCAGCCATCCCGGGCCTGGCAAGCATGTATGCGCGGAACAAAGTCGTATCCGTGATTCTCGCCACTTTGTGCAGTCGTTCGGACCAACTGATTTCCTCCGGCTCGTCCGGGAGAAGAATGAACTGAGCAAATGGGGGCTTGTAGTTCTCTTTCTGCTGCTCCTTGGGCGGAAGAGGCTGCTTGAGTGTACCATCGTAGTTAATGAACTTCTGGAGCTGCGCACGGGTCTGTGCCAAGAAACCAAAAAGTGCAGTGACGGCTACGATCAAGTCTTTCCCTTCTGCAATCACGTGAGTATGTAGGGTTGAGCATTCCACAGGGTATAGCACTTACGCAGTGGTCTATCCTCCTCGGCGACGTTGTCAGCCGACTTCTTCCCTTTGACACTTGCCGTATCACTGTCTCCCTTGAAGGAGCGGACAGACGCAGTGTCCGAGTCTACGGTCTTTTTCTGTTCGGCCACGAGCCTTCCAAACATTGCTCTAGTAAGGGTGTTGCCAGAGTGTTTTTCGGCCGGGGCGGTCTCTTCGTCGTCTTCGGGTTCGGCCTCGGCGTCGCTGTCCTTAGGCTCTTCGACAGTCGAGAGATCACCTGCGATGGATTTCGGATAAAGGGCGATGACTTTCTCGGGCTGGGCAACGGCATCGGAAAAAAGGTCCATGGCCTCGCGGTACCGCCTCTGTTGAAACAAACTCTGGGCCTTGAGGATCTGCACTTCTCGGATGCGGCCGTCTTTGTCCTTGAGGAGAGTGTCTTCCAGCATGTTCAGGAGACTGACGGCTTCGTCATAGCGGCCGTTGGCTACCAGTTCGTCGATTTGCTCCTCGTAGTGCAGAGCACCCATGCGCCAAATACACCTATCACTAGCCACGAGGAAGCCCTTGCCGGCATGGGCCAGGCTGATGTTTGGCTGAGGGACGTGGAGGAAGGCTGCGTTGGGAATGCTGATGGTCTGGAGCAGGTTTAGCGTATCTGGATTGCGGACTTCGAGAGCGCCCTTTGCAGGAGGCTGCAGAGCCAGCATGTAGGGATACGAGTATCCAATGGCCTCGGGAGCAACGGTCCACGGAATCTGGCGCTTTTCCAAAGCTTTGCCGTCAGTGTCGACGAACAAGCTGTTAACATCCTTGGCAAGCAGCATCTCGGAGTCGCCCAGCCTTGTTGCCATGGGCTTGGGCACCCAGCTGCCCATGGCCATATAACTCATGCCCGATGTATTTACGGCGCCAAAGCGATTGAGCTGCTGGGCAGCAGAATCGCTCAAGGAGCTGGGCTTCACGATATCCATAACCTCCTGGGACTCTATGTCGACCATAACAAAGCCAGGGTCCATTCCAGCAACAATATTGGTGCCCGTTGCCCATGTGAGCGACTTGACGGTGGACACCAGGGTGATTTCTGCCGTATCCTCCGAGAGCTCCATGTCCTGCCATGCCCACAGTATGATCCTCCGCTTAACGGCGACGGCGAGACGCGAGACGATGGAGGGAATGCCGGTGGCAGGGTCCTTCACGATGTTGGAGGTGACGGCGAAGGTGGCGGCACCCTTGGTCTTCTCGAGGCGCTCCTGCAGGTCGTAGGTCTGCAAATCGTAGATGGAGACGTAGTTGTCGCTCAACGACACAAGGATGCTCGACTCCTTGATCATGGCCAGCTGCTGGACGGGGCGACGGGAGAATTTCTCGACCTCGCGCAACAGGTCGGCGGGCTTCTGTCTGGGCCGGGGCGGGTCGTCGCCATCTTCAGCGGGCACGGGGGCGGTGTCGGGGTCGGGGTCGTCGTTCAGCTCATTGAGGCGGTAGATGCGCAGGCAGCCAGTGTTGAGGCCAACCAGCAGGCGATCGCCTGTCTCGGTCAGCGAGAGTCGCGGTGTCGTCGGATGAGCATACCATAGGCGAGGATGGAGTCGATTTTGGACTTGTCGCGTTGGCGGAACTCGACGACAGGCCGAGCAATGAAGGCGGTCAGCATGGTCGTGAGGCGGCGCAGCGGCGAGCCGTCTCACTCCATGCAGCGTCGCGGGGAGCTGTGGGTGGGGTGGTTAGATGGTAGCAGCAGCTGTCGCGAGCCGGAGCTCGGCGGTGACGACGGTGGACGGCCAATGCAGCCCGGCCACGACTTCCCGACCGGCCACGACTTGCCCACGACTCGCCCACGACTTGCCCACGACTTCCCGTCTCAATCGCAAGCCGCGTGTAGCCGCATCCGACCTAGTACCTACTCTCCGCTGCGGGTCCTGAAGACAACCTCGAAAAGCCTACGCCATGTTCGGCGGTTTATCTCATACCCCAAGGCCTTCGACCCCAGTGAGCCCTGCGCCAGAGTTGTTTCTCTTTGGAGACAAAGACGTCCAGCTTCTGCTCCTTTCCGGGTGCGGTTCAGTTCCAGCTTTGCCATTTCTCGTCAGACCCTGAAGTCCACCGAAACAGATCTCTTGGTCGAATACGTCTTTGGTCTCGACCGCATGCTTCTCGACCCCCTCCGCCCCTCCGCCCTCCACTATCCGTCCTGTCCCGCACTGGCGCCATCAGGCAGATGTCCTCCCCCTCTGTGAAAGCGCCTCTAGCTCTCGGTCTCGTGTCGCTTGTCTTCCATGCTTGCCCGACCTTCTTCTTCCCCCTCTTTTTTTCTGGCTTCAACCGCTTGCAGTTCAGCCTACATTGTGGCAAGAGCCGGTCCTTGAACTCTGCCAAATGCAAATAACCAAGACTTAACTGCCACTCCGCTTGTGCATGCTGCTTGGGCCACAACCATCACTCTTCCACAGGCTCTTCTCTCTTCTCATTCCGCCATGACGCCAATGAACGGACGCCAGCTGATCATGTGGGATTTGGCAATCTCACTGATCATTGTATCCAGCATCTTGATGACCGGTCGCCTCTATGTCAGATTCGTCATGCTGAAGACACCGGGGTGGGACGACTACTTCGCAGTCTTCGCCTGGGCAAGTTCTTAGCGAGTGTGCTATATTGCCCTTCTAACGACCTACAGATCTGTCTCCTGGGGCAGGCTTCTATTGAAATTGCCGGTCAGAGCTTAAATGATCACGTCTGGAAATGTACAAAACTAAGCGCAACACAGCAACCTACAACGGCTCTGGCAGGCACATGGACCTACTGCCTGAAAATCAAGTTCACACTTACTTCATGGTATCAACCCTGCGGTACTTCTTACCCTTCGACAATTAACGACCCACACAGCTTCTTCCAATTGCACAGCTTCTATATTTCCTAGGGACCGGCTTTGTACGTCTATCTATTCTGACCTTTCTGCCGCGCCTGAATAAAGAAAGTGAGTTCTTGCCCTGCACCTTCGATCTGGGGAGCAGCCTAGTCATTAGGAATCTTACACGTATTTAGGGCTTTTCATGAAATGGGTGTATATCGTTGGTGTTGGCATCGCCATCCTCACCGTCGGGTCTTTCTTCACGCTCTTATTCGAATGCAGTCCTGTCAAGTAAGATCTTTGATGTCCGGGTTTCCGTATCTGCTGATCCAATCCAGAGCACTGTGGGACAAGACCATGCCCGGCGCCAACTGTCTAGCCCCTTCCAGGGAGGCTGTGCTCATGTACATACATAGTGCGTCGTTTATCTTCAACAGCTTACTAGACATACTGACGGCTCTACAGGCGGTCTCAGCATCTTTTTCGATCTAGTCCTCCTGATCATGCCAATGTGGGTTCTCCATAAAAAGATGCTCTTCACAATGAGGACCATCAAAGTTGCCCTTGTGTTCGCCGTGGGTAAGGATAGATTGTCGACTTTTCTGATATTTGTCTAACATGGGCACGCAGGCGTCTTCACTCTCGTTACCGGAATCATTCGCCTTTCCAGTAAGCGCATACCAGGGTCTCACAATCTTCTTGGCTGACATATCCAGCGATCATCACTATAAACATGGCGGTCAACACGTGTGTTCCCTGATTGTTGTCTTCGCGGGGTCAACTGACTTCCTGCAGTACCTACAACGTCACCTTTGCAGCCGTCTGGACCAACCTTGAAGGCCATTGCGGACTCTGGGTAGCATGCTTCCCCGCACTTCAGCCCCTCGTCCGGCGTGTCGCCACCCGTCTCGGTTTTCGTTCCGCCGGCTCCAGGCGCTCCACGAACCCTACGAACAAAGTTTCATCGGATAATCGGAGTCGCACCTCCATTCGTAACTCCTCGCTCCTCCACAAATGGATCCGTCGCCAAACAGACGTTTCCAGTACGACCAATGAGCCTGCTCCAAAAGAACACACGACTTCCACGATCAGCAATCGAAGTAGCATGGCATTAGCCAGAAAGACGGATGACACTGAGTGTGAAACGGTCCAGCCCGATACTGCTGTCTCTCCGGCATTCGTCAGTGGGGATGGAGAGAATGATACGCACGCTGCGGATGCAATGAACCAAGGTAACCATAGTGAAGAGGAGGGAAATTGGGAGGACGTGGACTTTGGTGAACCGATTGCAGACTTGGAGAGGGGAGAAGAGTTGCAGGTGCTCATGCCGCAGCCACTGAGCGGAATAATGAGGACTACAGTTGTCAGTCAGGATAGAACGGATAGAACGAGCTTGTATGACAGGGAATGTATCCGTGGATGGAAAGAGAGGGATGGATGAGCGGAAATTCGAACTGTATTACTGGCACTACATCGGAAGCTTCGTCAGTGAATTGAATTGGTAAGACACCAAGGTATAGTGGCTACGTATAGTCGATCGTTTTACATATCTCTTTTCGTGAACTCTGGGTCACAGTCTTGTAGCCGCACTGCACATATTGTCATGCCTTCAACATACACAGACTTCACTGGGCAACGGCGCCGGACGTCGTGCAACGCCAAGCCGTGTCTTGCCTGTAGGGAAACAGAAGTCGAGACCCCGCCACTTCCAGCAAGTCAAAGCTAATCCGATTGCAGCAGTCGTCAGTTGCGGTGTGTGAGTATGGCAGCAGGCGGGTACGAGTATGTAAGGTCGGACCCCTTGCATTCCACGGCACTTTGGGGACAAGCGTGACCAGAATGCGCCCGCCCGCCACCACGATTCGGTGGTACATACGACACACAGCATACAACCCCGCACACTTGCTGCGTTTATTGGCACGCTGCTATGTCAGCTGCGCGCAACCGCTTATCCTTCGCAACAGGTGTTTGAGGAATCCAATATTACAACCAACACGACATCAGTGCCATGATAATACCGGCGGGACAAAGAGAAAGCTTGATTCCCTTGGCATGCGCCTTCCGTTCGCAGAAATCTGTGATGGCGGGGAGGCGAGGGGCGGCAAATGTACCTCACACCAGTTTGCTGGACGCGCACCAAGATCGTGCATCCACCGGTATCTCAAGCTATGGCGTCTCTCACAAGCAACAAACTTCGTCTGGAAAACGGGCTTCTGGGACTGACCGGTCAGGAATTGACTACCAGCCCCCGCCTTGATGAACGTCGCGGCTTTGGGACAGCAGGATATAAATCCGGAGTAGATACCGGAAACCTCGTCCACAACAAGAACTCGTAGTGTCTATTGCAGACTTTCTTGGAGATATCTACATACGCGATCGCATCACCTTATTCCTACTTCCACTATGATCGGGGCCGCCGCCACTTTCTTTCTCCTCCTGCCCTGCCTCGCCACGGCGATTCCAATCAATCCGGACTCGGTAGATAGCTCTATCAGTCGAGCCAGCGTACGTGCCTCTTGCCATTGATCCGACGATCAATCTAGAAACATGCGGATACGGAAACATCATCACCAGATTCATGGTTCCTTGTATGAATTAGGCCTCACAAGAAATCCAGGTCCTCCTCTGCACCGACATCAACTACACCGGTATCTGCACCCCGTATCCCACGCTGCTCGGCAACAACAACTGCAACTCCATCGATGGCGACAGTATCACCGTCAAATCCATCCAAACCGACAATGGCTTGGACTGCATCTTCTACTCGTATGTGTCAATCTCTTCTCCAAATCCCTCCTCATCTTCACTCGTGCCAACGAAAACGCCATCACAGCAACGGTGTTTGCCGCACCTTCCTCGACCCGTCCACGGAATCCTTGACCGTTCGCTCGCCTGGCAACGTCGATTTGCCCGCGACAAGCGACTGGATACAGCCGTTGCTGAGCTACACATGCGTGTCAGTCAAGGCGACCGAGTTTGCCGACGATCGGCAACTCCTCGACGGTGAGAATAGGAAGGAGGGGATGCCTGGGATTCCCGCGTCGCCAATTGCGGCCGGCGAATTCGAAGGCGTGGAGGTTGGTGTATGGTCGAGATGATCTAATAGAGCAGGAGAAAGGGTGGAGTTAATGAATCGAAGCTTAGGGCGCTTCCTTTCCCACTTCTCTACGTCAGTTTTTAATGCTTACTTTCTTCATTTTTTTTTTTTGGTTTCTACTGGAATGGGACATTCGGCAACGCGTTCCCCGGTCTTGATGTTACTGTAATTCGAGGGCGTTTCACTTCACGGAGCAGTTGATGTCCTCCTTTCACAAGTCAAGAGCAGCCCACAATATCTCCCATTCCCAAGCCAGCGCGGTACACATAAGCTCGCTAGGTAGTACTTCCCCTCTAATGCTATGTTACACACCAAGTCTGTTTCCTTCATATTTACCCAGCGCCGGATTAATCCAATTCACCTTACATGAAGAATGACAAACCATATGTTCACCACGATGCGCATCTCTTCTCAAACACTGGATATGGACCATGCCGCGTTATCAAGGAAAAAGAGGCGAAACAAATCTAGAAACCGACCGCAAGCATCAAACCATAACCCACCGTGATAACGATTACAAACGTGACCACGGATGCCGGCACACCTCTCGTAATAAAGTGCTTGACCTGGAGATAACGTTGGCCCGTCTCCGTCTCCATCATGATGGCCGCTGTGGAGATACGTCAGTCTTCTGCATAGTGCTTGTCGATGGACAAGGAAAACTTACTCATATTCGGGAATCCGCTCGTCGGCAAACCCATTGCCGCCGAGCACATCAGCACGCTGCCCATGACCAGCAAGTTCGGGTGAGGCTCAGCCATACCCTGGCCAACCTCCTTGACAAGCGGCAACACGATCAGCGCTGCGACCGTGTGACTGATGAAGGTCGCGACAACCAGAATGAGACCGGCGAACACAACGAGCACGCCATACAGGCTCATCCCTTCAACACCTTGTGTGATGCTGTTCGCAATGGTGTGAAGAAGGCCAGAGCTGTTGACAGCCTTGCCGAGCGCAAGGCCGCCGGCGGCCAGGATGATGATGGTCCAGAGGAAGTTATTGAAGTCTTCCTTGGTGAGGATGCCGGTACCGAAGAAGAGGACGATAGGGATGATAGCTACTACACCCATGTCACCAAAAACGGGCTCCAGCTGGTGGCTCACGCACCAGAGCACGATGGTGAGGATGGTCACAAGGCTGATGAACCACTGGATTCCGGTAAACTTGTCCTTCATACGCCGGATGGGGACGATGGTCGTGCCCTTGCCTGGTTGGAAAGTGACCAACAGAAGAACCCAGATCAAGAGGATGCTGATAATGCAGACAGGGAGGGCAATGAAAAACCATACCCCCCAGCCGGGTTGTGGCGACATGTTCTGCAGGGCGATCAAGTTCTGTGGCGACGCGATGGGCGAGGCGGCACCGCCGATGTTGGAGGAAAGTGCAATACCGAGAAGCAAGGCTTTCGACATACTCGAGTCTGCGGAGAGATTGCGCAGAATAGGCTGGACAATGGAAAAGCACAGAACAGGCGCGGCAACGTTGCTAATCCACATGCTTGCGAACATGGCTACGAACATGCTTGTAAGCAGAACTGTTCTCGGCCTCGTCCCTGCTTTGCTGAGAACAAGAGTTGCCATCATCTTGGCAATGTTGTACTTGGACAAGGCGGCAGCGATGGTAAAGCCGCCCAGGAGAAGCATGATAACGGGGGTCCACATTGCAGCAAAGATGTAACCTGCAGCAGCCTTCGATTCCAAGCGATCATGTGGCTTCGCATCCGTACGGACCACGCGCAGAACGACCACGAGGAAGGGAACAAGCAACGAGGTAACGAAGAGCGGAATGGCCTCTGTCGCCCACAGCAAACTGACAAACACAACCAACGCCAAGCAATTCTGTTGCTCTGGCTCTTCCATGATGGGGACCAAGAGAAGCACCGCAAACACAGCGATGATGGCGATGATGGTATAGAAGGTTGAGCTGAGCAGCCATCTCGGACAAGTATAGCGCCCCACTGGGGTCGATATCTCCTTCATTCCAATCTCGGCCTCGTCGCCCTGCAGTCTCGATTTGGGATCCGAATCGCGGCCCAGAATTGTTTGTCTGATGCCCAGATTTGCAGCCTGGGCCTTCCTTTCAATCCCAATCATCTCACGCCACACCGTGTTGCGTTCCCACACCACGTGTTCACGGAGATGCAGACGGAGCTCTCTCTTGGCTGTTGCAATGTCTCCACCGGCGCACAGATTCGCATAAGAGTTCTCGGTCATGGAGAGGTTCTCGGCCAGTTTGTCCATGGTGGGCTGCTGGAAAGGGTATGCAGGGTCTACGTTTTGCTCGATATAGCTGCCCTTCAAGCTTCGGTCTAGAGTCTTGTCGTATTTCTTCAGGACCTTGCTGAAGCCGGTTTTGTTCAGCTGGATGTAGGAGCGCAGCTCGCAGATGTTGACGTAGAGGCTGATGGTCCGCTTCTTGAGCGAGATGACCGAGTCATACAGGACGGCAAAGGACATGTCGTTCTCGTCGTCAAAGGCCAAGCTCCGGCGCCTCCGAGACATGGCACCGTTGGAGGACAGGATGCCAGAAGCGGACATGGGGTCTTCGCCACGGGAATTTCTCCGGTTTCTTGAAGATGTCTTGCGAAGGGCGGAGCGCTCGTCGGCATCGTCGTCGCTCTCGTCGTCGTCGGCTGCGGAACGGCGGCTAATGGTGCTTCGGCGGCGCTTGCCCATGGCGAAGCCGCCGAACAGGCTCTGCTTGCGCCCTTTGCTCCCGTTGGTGGCGCGCGATGGCGGCGGGCCGTCGTCGTCCTCGCCGGCCATGCCATCATTCTCCTCCAGATACTCCTGGGTTTCCTTTAGCAGGGACTCCAGCTCGGCATACACCTCGCGCTCTTTCGCCCGGTAGAAACTGCAAATTTTCTCCAGTTCGTGGTCCAGGGCGCTCGAGAAGGTCTTGTCGGGATCGTCGACGGTGCCGGCAAGCAGGGGCGAAGATTCGGCATCTTGGACATCCGGGCCGGCTCGTTGATGGATCTGCTTCTCGAGCTGATATATCCTGCAGCGCGGCGCGACAACCGGTCAGCTAATCTTGGACGCGACGGGCACTAGAAGTCGGACGGGCAACGCACAGCTTCTTGAGGTTGCTGTAGTTGATGTATTGACTGCTCCAATCCGGGACGGCATTGAACTGGATGCTGTGGGAGAACTTCATGTCGGCCTCGTCGAGCAGGAGCTCGAGCTTCCAGCGGCGGAGGCGCCGACGCGCTTCGCTAGGGGGGGCTTTGGGGCGCGGAAGAGTCGCCGAGGACGAGGGCGCGGCGAGATCCCGGAGCTCAAATGCGTCGGAGAGGAGGGGAGGCGGGAGACTGAGACTGCCGGGGCGGTCCAGGATCGCGGTGGGCAGGCGGCGAAGGAGCGGGAGGTGAAGAAGAGCGAGCGGCCAGCACAGCTACAAGTAGGGCGGCGGCGGGGCGGGACGGCTGCAGGCTAGTCTGGCGGGCTGGGGGCGTCATGCGGCGATGGGTGTAGAGGCCGGCTTCTGAGGTGTCATGGCGACAGGCGAGGCTGCCTTGTAAAGTAAAGCGAGCCTGCAATTGGGCCCGGCCGCCGAGCCTGCGCCCAGCCCTCCCGCCGCACGCCCGGTTGCGCTCCCAAACCGCCGCCATGATGGATGCTGCGCGATTGGCGAGCACTGCGGCCCGAGTCCCTGCGCATGCCCTGGCATAGACACGACGCTGTAGCGAGCGCGAGACGTCATCGCGTCTCAACCACCTTCAGCCGCACCGCCTCGCGCCCCGCGACCCCAGGACCCCGACACCCTGGCCTCGTCTCCGCGTCGCTGCCTGTGGCTTGTCTGCGCTCGCCGTCAGAGGAGTGTGTCAAGGAGCCTGCGGGGTGGGGGGGTACCGTGTGTGCCTGGCAGAGACACGAGTGAGCCTTGTGTCTGCGTCTCCCTGCGGCGACACATGTCGTATATCCGCCCAGTCGAATATGTACCCAGGCGAATGAGAGAGGCGCATGCGAGAACGTGTTCGACGACCGCAGCCCTCTATAAAGCCCGCCGTCCGGGGAATTGTCCATGTGCCCGGCCTGCCGCATGACCCACCGCCCAAAGCCGCCGTGTCAGCAGGCAACGCCGACTGCAGCGATCCGCTCGTCAACACCGGCACGCCGTAGAAGCATCCGTCCCAATGGACGCAAAAGGCGCACGTCACTCTTGGCCTTCTGGCCGTTCTCCGCTTGCCACGACATGGTCATCTTCACTGCCACTGATTGAGGGAGAGATCCAATTAACTATCTACCTCAGCCCCTCAAATGCCTCCCACTGGCCCACTCCACTTCTTTGCCATGTGAGAATCAATATGTCCACTCCTAACCACCCGTTCTCGACGAGGATTCGAGCCGCTGCGAGCCATCGCAACAGCTCGAAAACCTCCAACAGGAACCCATCAAAGCCAGAAAACTCTCGGAATAAATCAACAAGAACCGCAGCGGCGCAAGGCGCTAAAAATCAAATCGCTGACGCCCGCGTCAGACGCGAACAGCAGCACGTCTCACTCGTCTTCAGCTGCACTTGCCACGACCAGGAAAGGACGGGCAAGGAGGCAAGACAGAACGCTCGTTACCAGTCAGCAGCTGCCGGGGCCTCCGGATCTTGCATCAACAGCGTGGGGGAGACGCTGCCGGAAAGACCCAGCTCCACCCCGCATAGTGCGCCACCAACAGTCCTGGGTCCGGAGATGCAATCGCAGGAAGGGCGAATCGCGCGGCGCGGGAGGCCCAAATAAAAACGACAGGCGAGTGAACGATCATACCCAAGATGTCCGGCTCGTGCACAGCATCGGCGCACAGCCTCCGTCGCGGCCTGCAAACCCATCCAACTCGCAATCGGGGGATCCTACGAGCAACCTCGCGGCCAAAGGGGCAAGCCAACGCTAAGGCGGGGAGGTTGCGAGAAGCCCGATCCAAGCTGGTGGGGAGACGGGGACGGAGACGGGGGAGCTGGAGAGGAACGGGAGGGCAAGGGCGAAAGTACCGGGACCAACTGCCTTCAACACTGCACCACTGCCTCCACGCAGGAGGGGGGTGAGGGAAAGTGGAGAAAACTCGACAAACGCCCCCAGGATGCATACAAACGCAACTCAGCTCTTCAAACCAATTAAATTCCCCCTTCTTTTTGACATGCTTCGAAACGGCGGGTAACAAGCGGCACATTCCCAATGGATCTAGAAAGAAACAGTTTTGACTTTGACGAATGGGAATGATCCAGGCCCCGCTTCGAGATCAATGTATGTAAAAAGAAGATAGATGAAGGAGTAAACACCAGTTTCCAGTGGCGAGATCCCGGAGGACCTACAAACCAGTGGTTTCGCGCAGCGGAAAAGCGCGCGTAAATGACCTCAGGGACCAAGGTACGTAACCTGAGCAATTACGAACTCAGTCGCAGACATGAGCAGCAGATGCGGGGGTCCTCAATAGACAACGGTCCGTCACACCGAAGCGGAGGAAAGGTCAGTTGAGGATCTCGCCTGCTGCTCATGAGAATGGATTCCAGTTTCTGCCGCCGGACTTCTCGTTGGTTGGAGTGGTCTCCTCGATACTGCCAACCTTGCTCGTACGCTCCTGTGCGGGCCGCGACACAGCGAGCCCAACAGGGTGGGATGCACCCACGTCTCCGACCTTTTCGTTGTCCATCGGCGCTTCAGAGAAATTGTCGTGCTGCTGTTGCTGCTGATTGAAGTTCGGAAATGGTCGCGGAACGATGGTGTAGGGCGCAGCCTTGTTGACGTACTCATACGGAGGTGCAGCATCACTCGGGCGAGGCGGCGAGACCACGTCAATCGGTGCGTCGTGGCCGCGATAGCGGTCGGTTTCGGGGTCTGAAACGTAACGCTGACCGCCTTCAGCACGCGTTTTGCCGCTGCCAGAGAATACCATGAGCGCCCGGACGATGCCAATGATGAGGACAGTGACCCAGATCAGGACAATGCAGGTGGAGATGATGGCTTCAATGCGGACACCTTCCTTGAGCTTGTTGACGAGTTTGACGATGGCACCTGATACTTTGTCGGCGCTTTCACTGCCAGGAGACGCGAGGAACGAGTCATCGGATGAGTCACCCGACAGTGAGGCAGCGGCACCAAGAGAAAATGTGTCGTTGCTCAACGTCGGCAAGTCGACATGGGCATGGTTGTGGACCCAAGTGAGCCCTTTCTGAATTCCCTCGATCTTCATGAGAACGAGGCAGTTCAGAACATCCTTGATGGGCTCGTAGAGGATGGTACCACCAAAGGTCGCGTTGAGGGCGTCGCTCATCTCATCAACAAACACGTTCAGGGTATCGTTGACGGCCTGCGTGCTGGTGTTGACCCAGCTGAACAGATCGTCGTTGAGGTCCGTGTTGAATGTTCCGATAGCATTGTTGGTGCCATTGGCCCACGACTCCGAGGCGTTGTTCAGGGCAAAGACGACTTTGTCGGCAAAGGCGCCAACCTGCTGCGTCAACTCTGGGACCTCCTTCTCAATGGTCTTGAGGAGGATGTATTGACAAAGGCAGGCGAAGAGGCCCGCGAGTCCCAGGCAAAGAACCAGCAGTGCCGGGGTCGAAGTAGCATAGGCGACAGCCCAGCGCACTGCGGTTTGGCGGCGGGTTGAACCGAAGCGGTTGGCAAGCCAGATGCCCATGGATGACGAATAAGGCCTGGAGGCGATGTAGACAACATCAAGCGGGTCGTGGGCGCTCTGGCTGACAAGTTGAGCACGTCTCTGCATCTTCTGCCAGCGCTTGATCTCTCGCCAGGCCACAGGCACGCAGACGAGAACGGCGAGAGCAACGATGACGCCAATGAAAGCTCGCCTGGCAACAACCTCGGTCTCAACAAGGCCGTCGAAGAAGTCGTTGATGCCGTCGCTGTCAGAGCAGAAAGTGAGCTTTTCCTTGGCAGGTACCGGGAACATGGAGTTGTTGAACGTGTAGTTGCCGGTCTTCTCGTTGATAAGTTGCTTCACGAGCTCAAAGGGAAGGCGAATGGCGCTATCGGTAAGATTCTTGACCTGGTCGAAGGTGGGGATCGAGTTGTTCAGCTTCTCCAGACCTTGGTCGTAGCCAGAAGGCATCTGAAGATCTTTGAGCTCGTCGATCTGCGAGGTCAAGTTGAGCTTGTCCATTCCGTCGCCGCCAAAGATCTGGGGGATGCTGTTGATGCCGTCGATGAGCTTGTTGACTTCGTCCTGGAAACTATCGGCAACGTCGGCAATGTCGTCTCCGACGGCATCCAGAGTCTTGTTCAGGCCGTCGCCAATGAACTCGGCAGCCTCGATGACAGTGTGGAGACTGCCGCGGACGGCCAGGGTGATGAGACAGAGGTAGGTTGAGGTCAGCAGGCCAATGTAGAAAACGACCATCTCTTCCACACCGGTGACGATGAGGTCGAGTAAGGACATCAGGCCGCTGACCGTCTTCTCAATACCGGAGGCAGCGAGCTCGTTGACGCCCCTTGACATGTAGTGGGGCATGGAGGCCATGGCACTGCCAACAGACTCGACACTGGTACACGCGGAAAGGGCCTCGGTGCGGGCGGAGCCCAGGTTGTCGTTGAGGTTGGCGGTGGCGATGAGGACGCGCACGAGGACGAGGAGAAGGAGGATAGTCCAGCGGTTGATCCAGACCTGCGAGAGCCTAGCTCGAAGGCCGAGGTATGGTGTGAGGTATGGTGCTTGGTTTGTGACAGGTCGCGGTGCGTCCTGGGGGACGTAGTAGTCCCGCATCTCATGATCGCCAGCGGAGTGAGATGGAGGTACGTCCGGAATGGCGTAGCGTTGGTTCGCTGCGGAAGCCATGATAACGGAGCAGGGGGTGAAAGGGCTCGCCTGGAGTTGTGGGATTAGGAGAGTTCGGGGATGCCAGCCAGCGGCACGGGATGCAGTCAATGCAGTCGTGAGGTCGTAAAAGCAAGTGCAAATGGGAGGAAGTCGGAAAGTCGTAAAGCGTCGAGGACAGGCAGAAGAAAAGGACCAGAAGAGTCGGCGAAACAAAGCAGGTGCGAGGATTACTCTATTAGAAAGACAATAGGAGAGTGAATGGACACATGACTCAATGGCAAAACAAAGAGGTGAAAGGCGAAGAGTGAAGGCGGCGGGGGGGAGGACAATAAGAGACATGGCGACGTACCTTGGGCGGCCATGGCCCGGGCTGCGACCTGGCGGCAGTGGCTGGGTGCCGGTGGGTAAAACAAGCAGATCGCTTGGGCAAGCCGTTTCAGCGCGGTGCAGGCCATCGAGGCTCTATTCTGGGCTCTGCGGCTCTGGTGGTGGCGCGGCGCAAATAGCCGCCCTCGGAGGGCGAGCGGAGAGCGGAGAGCCAACCGATGCGCTGGGAGCGGCCAGTCTGGAGGAGGACGTGGACAGTGCGCTGCAGCACGAAGCCAACTGCTGGCTCCGGGCCGCGACACCTGCAGCGACGAGCATGCGACGCTCGAACCGACTCCGGGGAGCCGGCGGGTCGCGGTGCTGCGCGCCCAGGTGGCGGGGGCAGCTCACGTACGGGCGCCCACCGAGGCGAAGACCAGGCGCGAGCTGTTGTTAAGTAGTCCGCTGTCGGGAAACCCTGTTTTCGCCGGGTCGTGCCGACGTCACAACGTCATTCCCCAGCCAGGCGGGGATCCGGGCGCTCGATTTTATTATGCTGTCCACCGTCTTCGGCGGAGTTTGCAATGCGCGGATGGCGGTGCTGCCGTGACGAGGCTCACAGTCAGGCACCCTGGTGTTCAGTTTCTTCTTCCTCTTCCCGGCCTTCGCAAATCTCGCAGCGGCGGCAGCAACGGTGAGTCTTGCTGGGTCGATTGGCTGTCGCTTGTTCCCGCGTAGGCGCCCGTGCGACTCGTTGATCCTCCGCCTGAAACGCGGCCTGACCGCCTCCGCCAACCTCCGCGTTCCCTCAACACCAACCAAAACATCCGCTTGCTACAATCTCGTATCTCCATTCCGTCCAGCCCTCTCGGCCGTGTGCTGGTCGTCGCACCTCTGCCCATTCGTGACGCGTTGCAACATTGCGTGATGGTTGCGCGTCCGTTTTCTTCATCATTCGCTCAACGTCAATGTTCTTTACAAACTATTTCAATCGTCTGTGGATTTGCTGAACCCTACTCTGTGCCCCAATCGGCGTCACTGTGGAACCCACCTGATAGTCCACTGTGGGTACATGCATCTTCCCCGCTTTTGGTTTCCCGGTGCCGATGAAGTCGCTGCACGCCTCAGGGCTGCTGCACTATTGCAGCACACGTTCCTTCTCCAGATCGACTCCCTCAATCTATGTTTTGATATCACGACGGACCGGTTCTTGCTAGTGCTCACTTCAACCGTGCTGCCATTCCTTGCAATGCGTGGATATCCCATGGTCCCCCCTTGTGCTTTCTGTATCCTTCCGAGGCTGCTCTTATGGCTTTGGGCAGGGCAATATCTTTTTCTTTCCTTCACTCCCCACTCACGGGTGGCTGAGATAGTGGGAGATCGGGGAAAGGTTCGCTGTGGTACCTGTCACCTTCCGAGCGGCCCTTCACGTGATATAGGTGGTGGGCTCCCACGGCAAATAGTCGGGGAAGCCGATGCTCCACCATTAGTTTCTCTGCTGTACAACCCTTTGGTCTTCATGCCTAGAAGATCTACCGGATGCCAAGTTCCAAAAAGTTCCAACACCTTTGAATCGCACTGTTCCGTAAGTTTTCGCCCACAACACAACTTGCTGCTTCTTCGGAGGCTCACGATCTCCTTGCAGGTTCTCTCTGTTTCTTCATCGCTTTCCTTTCATTCCTGCCAACGCAGTCGGAAGGCGCGTCGTTGCTGCGCCTCCTGCTCCGCCACCTGCTTCGCTCAAAACCTTCAACTATTCTTCTGACTGCATCGTCGCCTCGGAATCTTCCTGCCCCGCACCTTCGCCTCGCTCTATTGCTGGACCAGTTTGCGATCATACCCTCGCCCATTCTTCAGAGTACCGTCTCGCGATACCCTCACTTGGTACACAGGACAGTCCAACTTGGTGAAACGCCACGCCTTCCGCCTCCACCAGCCTCCGCCCCCAACGGCCGTCACTTGGCAGAAGGATCTGATACTGCCGTCCGTTGTAGTCGAACACGGCGCCTGGACGCAATAGTCTTGCTGACCACGCAAGCACCCTTACTTGCAGAGCTGCACACCTAGTTGGCTTCAACGGTCACCGTTTTGGGGCAGCGCCACATTCAGATCACGCTCGCGTTCCCGTTGAATAACACGCCATTTAGAGCATCAGGTAGCTGCCGAGAAAGTTACGAGCACTCCGTCCTGAGTTCGCAAGCATTCGGCGTCTGTGCTGGAACTCCTCCGTTTTCACCACAAGCTCCGCTGCAGTGTCTGTTGGTTTTCACCTATCCGAAGTTCGACATCCAAAAGGTCTAGCCCCTCGAGATAATATCCCAAACCCCCTCTTCTTGGGCCAGGGTCAGGTGAGCTTTGCGTGCTTTCGTGCTTTGCCCAACGGAAAGCACATGTTGAGACTGGCACGAGATCTGCTTCTCATGCAGGGTTCTGCATGTGCCCTGAGATTCGAATCATCCGTTGGGAGCCATTTTGTCATGCGCCCTTATTGTCTTTCCATTGTTGTTGCCGGGGTCGATATCACTCACTGTCTGCCTTCCTGTAGGAGGCTCCACGCCGCGATACCTGAGACAGCACACCCGGACAGAAGCAGCCTTCGCACAAGCCAACTCTCTGCCCTAGCACTTCGAAGCCCACCTTCACCTTTCCCATATCAAACAACAAGCCTGCGGAACTTTGGAATCATCCCAGCTTGCACAAATCACAGTCAAATTCTGGGGTAGGAGCCTCAACAGTGCCATGTCGACCCTGCAACCTATCAAACCCATGCCACTCCGCCAGCTCAAGCCGGCGACGGCATCTGCCACTAGCACCGAAGCTCCGAACAAGGAGCGCCCCCGAGAAGCTGTCGTGAGCCATCACATGCCCAGTCACGACAATGACGAAATCTACGACGAGGAAGTGACGGAGGTTGGATACGGCGGATCTCACACTCAGAGCTGGACCTGGTCATCGCCACGTGCGCTTCAGGAAGACCTGTACGCGGTTGCCAAGGTCTCGGTAGAACGTCACTTTCGTGGCTATGATCGCGACCTGGCTGATGCGCTAAAGAGCCTGGAGAAGTGGTGCGAGCATGCTGCTAATATGAAGATGGTGGCAATCAAGCTTGAGCAGCGGAGGATTGCAGAGAAGGAACTCTTCAAGCGCTTACGGGACGAGGACAGGGTGGGTTGGAAGGCTTTTGGCGGCCGGAAGCTCTCCGTCGGCTTAGGCGCAGTTCTTTGCTTCCATACGCTCTGGTGTGCCGACTACAAGACGGACTGGCGTAGACTTGCGCCTTGGCCCAGCATCGCCGAGCAGAAGTGGGAGGGTGAGGATCGCGCCCGCACCAAGGTCGGCAGGTATTTCCCTCTACCTCGTGAGCCTAGCAACGGAAGCGTTCCTTGGAACTATCTCCCCATGATCACTTCGTCGCCATTCGACCAGATCTGGCAGGTCCCGTCCGAGTTGGATATCCTCTATCCCATGGGTCAGATCAATGCGGAGGTCGAGCAGGATAAGCATATGCTCTTAAATCAGGGCATTCTAGACGCCATCAACCTCGGTCCGTTCGACGTGTGGAGTAACGATGACCTTTGCCGGGATCCTTTAGGCGCTGTGTAAGTATTCCTGCTACTTCCGACTGCCAAAATCTAACTGTATCTCAGGTAGCGGAGACTACAGCACCCACACCTCGTGGGTGGGTATTGAGGCCTGCAGTCAGTATTCCAGCCGCAAGATTGGCCTTATCGGGGCTCCATAAATTACGCTCCCAACGCTGGCCTGCAACTTTACGACTAACGATGACCTTTCGATCGTTCTTCTACCTCACTACTGGTTCAGCTCCTTGGCTTCAGGTATATATCTCCTTTTTGTTCTTCCCCGTCGTGCTTCAGTCTTTGAGTTATGACTCCTACTTCTGGCACGAGTCACAAATATGTGCAGAGCCAAGCAGCTTGGGCTCCTTTTATCTGAGTCAGATTGACACTTTTATTGACAGCATCGAACGCCCCGTTGTCGTGCCGTTACTCTCAACACGAGATCGAATGCAAACAGAACGCTATTCAGGCCCAACACCAGCTGACCAACACTTTTTTACAACAACTTTTCGGAGACGATATTGCAACGATCAAAGCCCGCGAAATAGCGTAGCCTAAGGCTTCATTGACTTAGCTTGGACTCTTCTCAACTTGTACCATACGATTCAGGTTCACCAGGACAGCACGTTATCATCGGCAGTGGTCCTGGCTTCATTGCCACGGCTTTTCAATTTGATCCATCAACTGGGTCATCTTTCTTTTCTTTGACAAAGTTGAGATCTCAACTCGCCTGAAGTTTACAGCAGTCTGTTGAAAACTTCCTGGGATGGTATTTCTGGGCCTTGGCTTTTTTTCTTTTTTCTTTGGTACCCTTTACTCGGCTTCTAACCAATCGACACAGGAAGCCACTCTTTCACCTTATCTTTTCTATTTCCCTTTTGCTTTCTACGTCAGCTTCCTTGCAAGGCGTCTCACCAGAAAGCAGAAAAAAGAGTTTCACCATCCACACCGAATAAAGACCAGAAATCTAGCTTGGACGAAGTAAATTGGACTGAAACTATTTTCTGCTCCTTCATTGATACAACAGCAGACATTAACATGGGCTCATCTGTGCAGAGTGTAAACTTTATGTTTGTGACAGGTCAGTGATTCAAAACTCCCATTTGTCGACCAGATTCCTTGTGCAGCGGTACCGATGCCCTTCTCCCGAATGCAGGCAGACTTCAGCATTACCCCTCGCTAGGTACACTGTTCCTGCTTGTAGAGTCCTCGAAATCTCGGTGACTACCAGGTGCCTTGCCAGAAGTAGTAGCGCTCGCCAAACCGCTGGCCTGGCTCATGCCGATAGAGGTAAATCTCATAAGTGCGGTTCCTTGACGCTAACGGCACACGTACATGAAGCTCTGTGGGTGCTCGTTTCCATGCTCATCCGACGGGTGGCTCTTGACAGCTTTCCACCTTCTGCCATTGAAAGCCAGCGCGAATGAAAAGCATTTGCCTTCCTTGCCGGGGCCCAAGCTGAAGTGCACCGTGGGCGAGAACTGGAGTTGCTTTCGGATTTGGAGAGCTGGATAGATCGCAAGCGTGAAACTTGGGTTGTTGGATTGAACGGATCCTGTTTCACTGGTCACGAAAAGAAGAAGGATTGCTCCAGGGCCCCGGGTTTAAAATGACGAGCAGAACGGGTGAGTGTTGGGTGGCGATGTAAACAATACATGTGCATTTTTTTTTTCTACGAAGCCTATCAAGATCGAGCTACGTGCGGGTTTGCGTAGCCATCTCCCGCAAACAAAGAAGCGTGGTGGCGTGGGACGAGACAATGGTTGGGCAGGAAGGGAGTAAGAAGGCGCAGGCGGAGCAGAGGGCGGGCGCTCGCTCCAAGTGGCCTAGCGCACCCGGCTTTCTTCTTTGCGTCTGTCGCAACACCACCCAGCGCCAACCTCTTTCAACCCCGACCTGAGCTCGACCTCGCGCGAGCCCTTCTTCGAGCCGTCGCTTCGCGCTCTCCTCTTCCCACAGGCGCCCCCGCCGCCCGTCCGTCGCGCCCGCGCCCTCCCACAATGGCCGCTCAGCCCGACATCTCGCAGATTCTGGCTGCTCTGGGTACGATGCGCTTCTCATCCCGCCCACCCGCTCAATTTTGCCGCTGACAGTGTGCCTCGTTCCAGCTGCCACACAGAGGCCCCAGAGCACTCCGTCGCAAAACCCCCACCAGCCGCCTCCGCAGACCCAACCACCCCAGCCGCCGCAGAGCATACCGCCAGCCTACCCGACTTCCTATGTCACCCCGACGCCGCCCGCCACCATGTCTCCCTATGGCCTGCCCCAGCCGACGAATTCCGGCAGTGTCGACCTGAGCGCCATAAAGCCCACCAGCACTGGCTCCGTCAGCATCGCCGACGCGTTGGCAAAGGCGCGCAACATCGCAGCCGAGAAGGGTCTGCAGCCGTACGAGGGTAAGTCAAGCCAGGTGAGCCGAGTAGTCATCTTCCGCTTGCTGACACGGTGTCCCCGGCCCCAGCCCCATCTCGTGAGGACCCCAGGCTAGCCGGCCGTCCCTACCGTCGCTCGCGCTCCCGGTCACGCTCTCCTCCCCGCCGCGACAACTTCCGCGACAACTACAATCCCTACCGTGACGAAAGACGCGATGACCGTAGCCGCTACGGCCGCGATCGCTCGCGCTCGCCCCCGTCCCGCGGCCGTGACACCTTCTCCCCCCAGCGCGGCTATGGCGGCCGCGAGAGGTCGCCTCCCGACAGCGAGACCATCACCATCGAGTCGTCGCTCGTCGGCCTTGTCATTGGTCGCCAGGGCGAAAATCTCCGCCGAATCGAGCAGGATACCGGCACCAGGATTCAATTCGTCACCGGGCCTGAAGCAGGTGGTCCTCAGCGTCAGTGCAGAATCACCGGGCCAATGCGCTCTCGTGCGGATGCTAAGAGGGAGATCTACCGCATCATCGACGAGAATGGAGGCCAGGGCGCAAGAGACGCGACCCAGAGGGCAGCAGCTGGTGCTAACAGACAGCAGCAAAGAGGCAACCAACCCGTGCTCCGCGATGGCGAAAACAGCGTCCAGATCATGGTGCCCGACAGGACGGTTGGCTTAATCATCGGCCGGCAGGGTGAGACGATCCGAGACCTTCAGGAGAGAAGCGGGTGCCACGTGAACATTGTTGGCGAGAACAAGAGCGTCAACGGGCTCCGGCCCGTCAATCTCATCGGCAGCAGAGAGGCTGCTACTCGTGCCAAGGAGCTCATTATGGAAATTGTGGAAAGCGACACCCGTCCCTCGGGGCCTCCAGCAAAGGAGCACGGGCGTGGTGGCAGTACCTTCGACCCGGCAGGACCTGGTAAAATTAACGATACCATTGTCGTGCCGTCGGAAGCTGTCGGCATGATTATTGGCAAAGGTTAGTGATGATGTCAGTGCTTGCTTCCGGGACCGACCCTGACTGAGCTGCGTAGGTGGTGAGACGATCAAGGAGATGCAGAACTCGACCGGATGCAAGATCAACGTGTCCCAGGCATCCGGGGCTGACATCGAGCGTGAGATCGGCCTTGTCGGAACCCGCCAGGCGATCGAGGACGCCAAGGGGGCCATCTGGGACAAGGTGGATACAGTGGTACGTGTAAGTTGACCCTCCCAGCCGTGGCGGGCTTGTACTGACGGTGGGCAGCGTGAGAAGAATGGCGGGGTAGGCAGTCGAGGAGGCCGTGGCCGTGACAACGAACCATATAATGAGCGCTACTCACAACCGCAGCAACAACAAGGCTACGCGCAGCAGCAGCCGGCAGGCATGTCACAGCAGCAAGCTGCCGGGCCAGGAGGCGATGCTGCTGCTGCGGGTGGCCCTGACCCCTACGCCATGTATGGCGGCTACCAGAACTACATGGCCATGTGGTATGCGGCGCTGGCTCAACAGCAGCAGGGCCAGCCGGGACAGACGCCGGGCCAACAGCCTCCTGGAGCATAGACGATCAGCGTGACGTCGTGAAGGCCGTGACACCGATGCTTCTCAAAGCGATGATGCGATGCGCCCGGCACTACTGCTTGCATGCATGCTTGACGATGGCTGATGCTCTCTGCTGCTTACTCATGGCTTGCTACCCGGGACCCCTATTTCTCCGACAGCCGTTGCTCTCTGCTTACCTCTCTGCCCGCCTACACGCACGTCGACGACGTCTGACACACCTGGCTTGGGTGCCTCTGTGCAATCATGCTTGACCTGCGCTGCATTGGACGGACAGGGATACCTGCCATGGCTATGCGATGACCTACTATACCCCGATACTCACTGGATGGCTTCAGCCAGGCGTCTTTTGGCAGCGCTCATGACCCATGATCTCTTCTTATCGGACGTGCTCGGCGTGGTCTTGGACGTTTTGCTGGCGCGAGCCACCGCTCCGCCAACTTTCGCTACTCGTCGCCCTCCTGTTCGTGCTGGAGCCCTCCGGAGACCCCCCGAAAAAAAAAGTTTTTAAACCCTGCACTTAATGGACTACTTTGAAATTTGGAAATGACGGACGTCTAAGCAGACGCAGGATAAGGTGCGGCCGGAGACGTAACTGACGGTGACGGTGCGCGGCTCGAGCACGGATGCCTGCCTCGAGCACTTCGTAGTTGCGGAACCCTCTTTGTACTGGTAGTTCAGCCCTCATTATTCTTCTGCAGTATGCACGATTTAGTTATTACACATTCGAGTTTTTCGCCGGGTTTGCAGTAGTGCGGTGCAGTCTGTCTCGGCAATGTCTTGTCTGGAACCTTAGGCGCAGGTGACCAATCAGGGCGGCGCGGTCGCGGCTGACGGGCATCACGTGCGCTTCCCCGGCATGCGTTCCAGGGCGTGGCGGCCGGCGGCGCTGTCGCTCGGCTTTCGCCCCACCATTCGGACCTCGCCGCCCAGCGCGCGCAACAGCTCCATCCCCAATCCGCACGGTTCGCAACCGGCCGCCCCTCCAGATAAGACCCTTTGCCGATTACACTTCTCCATTTGGCGCATGGCTGGCCTCCGCCTTCCACAGCCCTCGCTCCGCCCTTTTTCCTTCGTCCGCCTCTCTCTTGATACCCTGCCGACTGCACCTTCCCTTCGCCTCTTCCGTCCGGAGCGCCTGCCGCTCTCATTTCTCCTGTTATCTAGCCCCGCGAACAGTAGCTAGGCGCCGAAAAAAAGAGACTATTTGAGACCGCTCCCATTGATTCTGCCGTCCTCTGTCAACCAAGCTGAACCTTTCGCTCCTTCGCCACCATGGCACCCGGCCTCGTCGAGCCCGCCGTCCCCGCCCCTTCCTCCTCCGCCCTCGCCCTCGCCTCCGCAACTGCCGAGTACGATGACACCCTACGCTTCTACCTCAACGGCACACGCGTTGTCCTCGATAGTGCCGACCCGGAGGTTACGCTGCTCGAGTACCTGCGCGGCGTCGGCCTGACTGGCACCAAACTTGGCTGCGCCGAGGGCGGCTGTGGTGCCTGCACTGTCGTCGTTTCGCAGTGGAACCCGACCACCAAGTCCATCTACCATGCCAGCGTGAATGCCTGCTTGGCGCCGCTGGTCAGTGTCGACGGCAAGCATGTCGTGACGGTCGAGGCGCTAGGAGACCCCAGCAGACCGCATCCAGTGCAGGAGCGAATCGCGAAAATGAACGGAAGTCAGTGCGGCTTCTGCACTCCGGGGATTGTCATGGTATGTTGTCGAGGCTTTTGGTGGCCAAGGATCTCGAAGGGTTTCTTTGTGGGCGGTAACGAGCTCGATTGCTGACCAGGTGGCAACTAGAGTCTATACGCCCTCCTGCGGAACAACCCTGATCCCTCCGAGCACGACGTCGAAGAAGCCTTCGATGGCAACCTCTGTCGCTGCACAGGATACAGGCCTATTCTGGATGCAGCTCAAAGCTTCAGCGCGAAGAGTCTGTGTGGGAAGTCAACGGCCAACGGTGGTGGCGGCTGCTGCATGGAAAAGACGAACGGTGCGAATGGGGGCTGCTGTAAGAATGGCACGGATGGCGTAAACGGTGTGAAGGGTGATGCGCAGCCGGTCAAGCGCTTCACGCCCCCCGGCTTTATCGAGTACCAGCCGGATACCGAACTTATCTTCCCGCCTGCATTGCGGAAACACACATTCAGACCCTTGGCCTTTGGTAATAAGAGGAAAAGATGGTTCAGGCCGACTACCCTGCAACAGCTGCTGGAGATCAAGAGCGCTTATCCGTCCGCCAAGCTCATCGGTGGAAGCACCGAGACGCAAATCGAGGTCAAGTTCAAGAACATGCAATATACAGCCTCTGTGTTTGTGGGCGACATCCCCGAACTGAGACAGTATTCGTTCAACGATGATCACCTCGAGATTGGTGGGAACGTCGTCCTCACAGACCTTGAGACGATCGCCAAGGAAGCTCTACTGCATTACGGAGAGACCAGGGGCCAGCCGTTTGCGCTGATTCTCAAGCAACTCAAATACTTTGCTGGCAGGCAGATTCGCAACGTGGGCACTCCTGCGGGCAACCTCGCCACTGCTTCGCCCATCTCCGACTTAAATCCCGTTTTCGTCGCCACGAGGGCGACGCTGGTCGCCAAGAGTCTCGACAAGACTACCGAAATTCCAATGGCTGAATTTTTCAAGGGATATAGAACCACCGCGCTTGCGCCGGACGCCGTTATTGCCAGTTTGCGGATTCCGGTTGCTAAGGAGAAGGGCGAGTATCTGCAGGCTTTCAAGCAGGCTAAGAGGAAAGACGACGACATTGCAATAGTCAATGCTGCTCTACGCGTCGAAGTAAGCGATGCCTACACGGTTGATGCGATAGACCTCGTCTACGGTGGAATGGCGCCGACGACCGTCGCCGCGAAGAAAACGAGCGAATTTCTGCAGGGCAAGAAGTGGACGGATCCGCAGACCCTCGAGGGTGCCTTCGGCGCGTTGGAGGAGGATTTTGATCTGCGCTTCGGAGTGCCCGGTGGCATGGCAACGTATCGGAAGACACTCGCGCTCAGCTTCTTCTACAAATTCTACCACGAGGTCCTCGCCAAGCTCCAGGCGGAAGAGGCGGAGGTCGACAAGCAGGCTATTGGAGAGATCGAGCGCCAGATATCCTTTGGTAAAAAAGACCACGCAGCCGCTGAGAAGTACGAGCAGAAGGTCCTTGGAAAGCAACGTGAACATGTTGCCGCCATGAAGCAGGTCACCGGCCAAGCACAGTACACAGACGATATCCCCGCCCAGAAGAACGAAGCTTACGGGTGCCTGGTCCTCTCCACCAAGGCGCGTGCGAAGCTTCTGAGCGTGGATCCTTCGCCTGCACTCGACCTGCCTGGCGTCATAGACTGGGTTGACCACACCGACCTGCCCAATGCCAAAGCAAATTGGTGGGGTGCTCCCGTGTGTGATGAAGTCTTCTTCGCCGTCGATGAGATTTTCACTGCCGGTCAGCCAATTGGCATCATCCTGGCTGATTCCGCCAAGCATGCCGAAGCTGCAGCCAGGGCAGTGAAGGTCGAGTACGAGGAGCTCCCCGCTATTTTCACCATCGAGGAAGCCATCGAGAAGGAGAGCTTTTTCGAGCACTATAGGTTTATCAAGAAGGGAGACACCGAAGAAGCTTTCGAGAAGTGCGATCATGTCTTCACCGGTGTTGCACGCATGGGCGGTCAGGAGCATTTCTATCTCGAGACCAACGCATCCATTGCTATACCGAAGCCCGAGGACGGTGAGATGGAGATCTGGAGCAGCACGCAAAACCCAACCGAAACGTGAGTCTTGCTTCCGTTCTCCTACGAACACGATGGGAATACTGATAATGTGCAGGCAATCCTACGTTGCTCAAGTCACCGGTGTTGCTGCTAACAAGATAGTCGCCAAGGTCAAGCGCATGGGCGGTGGCTTTGGAGGCAAGGAGACCCGCTCCATCCAGCTGGCTGGCATCGTCGCTACGGCTGCAAAGAAATGCAAGCGTCCGGTGCGCTGCATGCTTAACCGTGACGAGGATATCCTGACTTCTGGCCAACGCCATCCTTTCTTGGGCCGGTGGAAGATTGGTGTCAACAAGGATGGCAAGATTCAAGCGCTCGACGTGGATATCTTCAACAATGGTGGATGGAGTCAGGACCTCAGTGGTGCCGTCGTGGACAGAGCGTGCTCTCATGTAGATGGCGTCTACCGCATTCCAAATGTCTACGTCCGCGGAAGGGTTTGCAAGACCAACACAGTGTCGAACACTGCCTTCCGTGGCTTCGGTGGGCCGCAGGGCATGTTCATCGCCGAGAGCTACATGGAAGAGGTTGCTGATGGCCTGGGAATGCCGGTGGACGAGCTCCGCAAGATCAACATGTACAAGCCTGGCGACCGCACTCACTTCGACCAAGAGCTGAAAGACTATTTCGTTCCGCTCATGTACAAGCAGGTTGTCGATGAGTCGGACTACAAGAATCGTCGCAAGGAGGTGGATGAGTTCAACAAGACGCACAAGTGGAACAAACGCGGTCTTTCCGTCATCCCGACCAAGTTTGGTATCTCCTTCACTGCGCTCTTCCTCAACCAGGCCGGTGCATTGGTCCACATCTACCACGACGGTTCGGTGCTGCTAGCACATGGCGGCACGGAAATGGGCCAGGGTCTGCACACCAAGATGACGATGATCGCGGCTGAGGCGCTCGGTGTTCCGCAGGACAACGTCTTCATTTCCGAAACCGCCACCAACACCGTCGCAAACACCTCCTCCACTGCAGCATCTGCGTCGTCGGACTTGAATGGCTACGCCGTTTGGAACGCGTGCCAGCAGCTGAATGAGCGCCTGGCGCCGTACAGGGAGAAGCTTGGGCCCACTGCCACCCTGAAGGAGATCGCCCACGCTGCCTACTTCGACCGTGTCAATCTCTCCGCCAACGGCTTTTACAAGACCCCGGATATCGGCTATATCTGGGGCGAGAACGTTGGGCAAATGTTCTTTTATTTCACACAGGGCGTTGCTGCTGCGGAAGTCGAGATCGATACGCTAACGGGCGATTGGAGCTGTCGCCGTGCCGATATCAAGATGGACGTCGGTCGCTCCATCAATCCGGCCATCGACTACGGCCAGATCGAAGGCGCATTTGTGCAAGGCCAGGGCCTTTTCACCACCGAGGAAATGCTGTGGCATCGCGCGTCCGGTCAGATCTTCACCCGTGGCCCCGGCGCGTACAAGATCCCTGGTTTCAGAGACATCCCGCAGGAGTTCAACGTTAGTCTGCTCAAAGACGTGAACTGGGAGAACCTGAGGACCATTCAAAGATCCAGGGGTGTGGGTGAGCCTCCGCTGTTCTTGGGCTCGTCGGTGTTCTTCGCCATCAGGGACGCACTGAAGGCAGCGAGAAAAGAGTTTGGGGAGGAGAGCTTGCTTAGTCTGCAGAGTCCCGCCACAGTGGAAAGGATCAGAGTAAGCTGCGCCGATCCAATTGTACGGAGAGCGAAAGTTGAGCCGCAAGAGGGTGAAAAGAGCTTCTTTGTCAGCATCTAAGGAGGGGTGGCGTTCTTTTCGCTTCGCTGGTCGAGTACAGCTCCTGGTTATGGTGCATATTTTGATGCAGAAAAGGTCTTCCCATTTAGCAAGACTCAGTGTAGCGAGCCGGGTAGGATGGTACGCGAAACGTTGGCGTCCGGCCAGAATCCGCAGAAACCCATGTATGGTTAGACTGCCGCTACCGGCAGATGTGAGCTTTCTCCTACGCTGAAAATGAATATATGAAAGACTTTGTATATGCATGATGGGCAATGCACAGCCCTCCCGGCAAGTATGAGATGCGGCAGACTGGACAAGTCCTCCGGACGCAGGACTTATACATTATAGTAGGAGTAGCGACTTGAAGACGTATGGGTGGGGCCAGGATACGTCTTATGGTTTGATGATTTATTGCCTTCCTCGACGGAGCCAACGCGCTTCACGACTGCCAGGCACCGATAAAATCGAAAGCATAACATTGAAGCCAGCACTTGGAGCCTGATCCTTAAGTCATTACTTCGGGAATGCTAGAGTTTTGTTTTCTGCGTATCCGCTATGGCGGGCTACTGGTAACTTCGAGAGCCGCCAATGAGACTTTATTGTCTCCATCTCACAGCGGGTTGCAAAGGAGTTGAGCATAGTGAGAAGGCTACTGAAAATGAGGGCAAACTGAATGTTTCATTGACATGAAGGAGAAACTCAAAGGCATCCTAAAATCTTCGTACAGCGTCTCCATTTCTCCCACTCAAGGCTGTCTGCCCTCAATGACTGCCCGGACACTGCCATCCAGGGTTTCTTTAGGTAGTCTGTAGATACTCGACAACCACACTTCTTCTCCATTGATAAGGAGCGACTTTTAAACCTCGGCCGAGGTGGTATCGGAACCGAATTCCGACGAAAGGGAGCGCTTCACGCCTACGTATATGGCGGCGTTAATGACAGCTTTCTACCTAGCGAGTCCGTCAGTTCCGACTATAGAAACGACGGCGTCTTGACCGGCAAGCGTTGATCGGAGAGATTCTGGCGAGAAATCGGTTTTGATAACCTTAACTCTATTACTGCCGAACCGACCACGAGACAAATTATATTAAGTGAGACCGACTTTAAACAGTATAACGCAAGTCCGCGCACTCAAGAAAACAGCGAAAACCCTTACAAAGGCCTTACGGGTAATAGCGAAGACTTCTAGTAAGTCTACGCCTTCTAATAGTCCTCCGCACGGAAACGAAAAGAAGTAGAACGCCCCTCTTCTTCTCTTACGCGCGAGGACCGGGCCCGAAGCTTCTTCTATATCTCCGCCTTTTAAAGCCCCCTTCTACGCGGAGACGGCTATAAGAGATAAAGGCTAATAAACTACGGTTTCTAGTAAGAAAACCGGGACGAAAACGACCCCGTAACCTTCGAAAAAGATTAGCCGCTAGATTATTTTTAAGCCCGCCGTTAAGATAAAGGACTTCTTCTTCTTTAGCCTCCGAAACGCCTTTAATAAGGCCTTTATAAAGTAGCTTAAAAGGAAGTCTCTAGTTATAGCGTCGATTACTCTTTTACTAAAGAATAACCTCGTTATTACCTCTATCGAGACCGCGTCCGCCGACTTTCTTATTAGAAATAAGACGGTTCTCTACGTAGTACTTTCTCTACGAAAGATAGACGAGAATTAAATCTAGTATAAGGTTACCGTCTACGAAATTTCTACGCGGGACTTTAGAGACTTCTCTAAAGACGAGTTCTTCTTCTTTATTAGAGAAGAGTTAGTCTAGTTTAATACCGGGTTAAAGGTAATTAGCTAGCTATACTAGCTTATTCTAGAGGCTAAACGGCTTAACTAATAAGCCGGATTAATCTATCTAGCTTTTAAGACCGAAGCGTAGGCTAAAGCCGCTATTTCTAAGCGGCTATATCTATACGAAACCTTCGTTAAAGTTAAAAAACTATAAAGCTCTAAGAGTAATATCTCGCGGCTTATTTAGATTCTTATCTAATAAGTTCGCTAAGAGTTCTTTAAGTTAATATAAATAGAAGTATCTCGATAACGAAGATACTTCTAGATCTAGCGGTTACTCTTAAGATAAACCTTATTCTTATTTAAGAATCGTATATCTTAGAGGCCGAGAACTCTAGTTCTCGGTCGATTAATTACGTCTCGTTTAATTAAATTCTCCCGGTCTTCTCTTACGGTTTAAGGCCTCGCGTAGTAACCTACGTCTTTCGATTTCTTAGAGGAGTAGAGGTTAATAGATAGATCGATTCTTAGTAATATCTAGACCTAATAGTTTTAAGTATAGTATAGCGAAAGTTAAGATTTAGCCTACTAAACTTATATAACTAGAAGGACTAACTAGAGTAAGATTTCCGGCTTATATTAGACCGCGTTTTATACTATTAATCTCTTAAAACGTAGTCGATTATAGCTAGAGATTTTAACGTTTATTACTCTTAGTAGGATTCGGACTTCTCTTTCTCGGCCGAAGCTAATACGCTAGTCGATTAAATCGAAACTAATAACCTCGCTCTCTTAAATACGATAGAAAAAGATATATTCTATCGCTCTTATCTAAATAAAGAGACGGTTATCGATCTTACGCTAGTAACGCCGGCTTTAGCTAATAGAATTACTAAGTAGTAAACTATATCGGACTTTAAATCCGATTATAAGACTATTCTATTTAGTATTAAGCCGGTAGATCTAAGGGCTTTTATTTCCGAGATATAAGAATCTACGCGGATAATTAGGCCGCGATTCTTAGGCTAAAAACTCCCTAAAATACGCCCGGATAAGCATAGCAGGTCCGGGCTATTAAGCTAGCTACTACGCTAGTAGGGAGGGGGAATACCGTCTCTCTAGAATGGTATCTAGGCTATCAAGACGTTTTAGGCAACGAGGCCGCCGACTTACTAGTAAAACGAGCCACGAAATACCCTATCCGAAAGACTACTACTTTACTTAACTTCTTTAAGAGTTTAGTAAAGCAGCAGACCTTTACGGACTAGGAAAAGCGGCTTAAGTCGGCGCCGGAATCGGCTTATAAACGGACTTTCGGGTTAGCGGTAGGGCGGAAGATAAAGGCTCCTATAAAAGTACGAGAAATAGCCTCCGCCTTTTATTAACTAAAGATCGGACACGGATACTTTAAGTCCTATCTTTACCGTTTTAACTACGCCGAGGACGATACGTATAGGTATAGCTAAACGGCTCGCCAAACACCTCGCTATTTACTTCTTAGCTGCCCTCTCTATCGGGACCTAAGGGTCCCGGTTAAGGACGCACTTAAGAAGTATAGAATCGAATTAACAGACCTCTTCTCCACGACTCTAGGAACTAGCTTAACGGCTAAATTCTTAGAAAAATCAAAGATTACTACCCGGCGGTAGTAGTTAAACGACCTATCTAACGAGGTTTAAATACGTACCGCCATCTACTCCTTTATTTTCTTACTTTTCTTACTTTTTCTTTATATTTTCCTACTATTCCCTCTATATTTAGAGGTGATAAGCTCTTAAGCGCACCGTTCCTTATACGAATTCCGAACCTAAGCACCGAACGCCTACTTAGATAGGTAGATAGAAACGGGCCTAGCCC
>JAFISB010000062.1:0-187022 GCA_022560015.1 Diplodia mutila | reverse complement strand
TTTACGGGAAAAGGGGTAGCCCGCCCGTCAGCACACCAACGGCGATAAAAAAACCCCCCCCCCCCCCCCCCCCCCCCCCCCTTTTTCCCCCCCCCCCCCCCCCCCCCACACTCCGCAACGAGTGCCAAACCACCAACATCATGTGGAACCTCAAACACCTCGGCCTCGCCGCCGCCGCCGCAAGCCTCAGCCTCATGGCCACCCAGGCCGCCGCCGAGGTCCTCAGCACCTCGGGCCGCTGGATCGTCGACTCGTCGGGGGCGCGCGTGAAGCTGCGCTGCGCCAACTGGGCCGGCCACATGGAGACCAAGATCCCGGAAGGCCTCAACCACCAGGCGGCGTCGTACATCGCGGGCTGGCTCGCCGACAGCGGCTTCAACTGCGTGCGCCTCACCTACTCCATCGACATGGCCCTCGACCCCGCCCAATCCGTCTCGGACGCCTTCGCCGCGGCCGGCGAGTCCGCCGGCATCGCCGCCGCCGACATGACGGCTCTCTACGACGGCGTCGTCGCGGCGAACCCGTGGATCGAGTCCGCGACCACGCAGTCCGCCTTCGCGCGCGTCGTCGACGAGCTCGCCGCCGCGGGCGTCCTCGTCGTCCTCGACAACCACGTCTCGCGCGCGTCGTGGTGCTGCGGCTCCGACGACGGCAACGGCTGGTGGGACGCGGCCGCCGGCTACAACGACGCGGCGAGCCGCTACTTCAACACGACGGCGTGGCTGCAAGGGCTCGCCGCCATGGCCGACTTCGCCTCCGCGCACCCCAACGTCGTCGGCATGTCGCTGCGCAACGAGCTGCGCGCGGGGTCCGGCCAGGACGGCAGCGACCACGCCGACTGGTACACGTACGTCGGGCGGGGCCTCGACGCCATCCACGGCGCCAACGCCGATTTGCTTCTGGTGGTCGGCGGGCCGTCGTACGCGACGGACCTGTCGTTCCTCTACGACAATCCGCTGGACCGTTCGGCGTTCGCGGACAAGGTGGTGTGGGAGTTCCACAACTACCAGTGGTCGTGGTCGTACAGCGACTGCGCCGACCACCAGGCGCAAATGGGGTCGAAGACGGGTTTCCTGCTGTCCGAGGACCAGGCGTACACGGGCCCGTTGTGGCTGAGCGAGTTCGGGTGGAACTTGGATACGCCGTCGGCGGATGAGATTGCGTATTATACGTGTCTGGTGGACTATATGGTCGGGAACGATGCCGATTGGGCGTTCTGGGCGCTGCAGGGGACGTACTATATCAGGGACGGCGAGACGGACTTCGAGGAGACGTTTGGCCTTGTGAATAAGGATTGGAGTGCGTGGAGGAACACGACCTTCCCGGATATCCTGGGAGCCATGTTCGATGTTACACAGGGTCCTTGAATGGAGGGTTGAGTTGACGGTGTCTTCGAATGCGAATTGAGTTTTTCAGCCTCCAACGATGTGCATGGCCCATGATTGGTTATTGGCGATCAGTGAAGAACATTGAACATGCGGCTCGTGTACCTGCCAAGCCCCGCCTCTCCGATCGGCACAATCGAAAGCTCCGTTTCGTGCCCAGATGACGAAGCAATGTGTTCACCGAAAGACAACGCGGCTGCCTCCATCCACGGATATAGGAGTTTCCGGCTTTATGATCCCCATGCCGTTGCGCCAGCGTCGCTTCAAAGGTAGCCTTGCACATGTGATTGGCGCTAAGACTTGTCCTGCAGGCTTGGAAGTGTAGAAGCAATGGCTAGTGCTTACGTCGAGGGAGGCGTTACAATGTGTGGGCAGCTTAACGCCGCACTTAAGTCCGCCACCAGTTGCTGAACTCCATCATCGTAGGATTTGCGGCGCCGATGGTTGCACCGCAGCTTGCGAGGCTTTTTCGATGTATGCGATTGGAGATCCAGGGCGTATATATATAAGTCTGTATTATCTGGTCGTACATTAGCACTTCCCGCTACACAAAGCCTTTCAAGTCTCTTGACAGATACCGTCCCCACCCACTTACCAGATCTCCAGCCTCGCCATCTTCAACTCAAGCAGGATGGCCGCTCAGCCCAAGAACGAAGCCGCCTGGCTCACTTCCGAGAAAGCCTACCCGCTCGAAGTCAAGGAAGCGCCCTTCCCCGAGCCCGTCGGCGATGAAATCATCATCAAAGTCGGCGCCATTGCCGTCAACCCCGTCGAGTACGGTCACCCCACTCCAACGACAGAACGCTAGACCGCATCAACCTAACTGCCTCTCTCCCCGGTGCAGCTACGTCCTCCAAGAATCAGCATTCTACCCCCTGCCCTACCCATGGATCCTAGGCGTGAGTCCCTTCCCCTCCCGTCTTCCCTTCCCCCAAATAAGATAGAATAAGATAAAAAGACCAACACAAAAAAAAAAAAACCAGAACGACGCCGCCGGCACGGTCCACGCCGTCGGCCCCGACCAGCACACCTACCGCGTCGGCGACCGCGTCCTCGCGCTGACGCCCGGCTTCGACACCAAGGAGCCCGCCGGCGGCGCCTTCCAGCGCTACGTCAAGCAGCGCCCGCCGCTCGTCGCCAAGCTGCCCTCGGCCCTCTCCTTCGCCGACGCCGCCGTGCTGCCGCTCGCGACGGGCACGGCGACGGCGGGCCTGTTCGAAGGGGAGCACATGGGGCTTCGGCTGCCGTTCGTCGACGCCGGCGACGAGGCGACCGAGAACGGAGGGGGAAAGGAGGTCCTCCTGGTGTGGGGCGCGGCGAGCAGCGTGGGGAGCTGCGCGGTGCAGCTGGCGCGGTGCGCCGGGTACGAGGTGTGGGGGGTGGCGTCGGCGGCGAACCGCGAGTACGCGACGCGCGACCTGGGCGCGGCGCGGGCGTTTGACTATCGCGACGAGGGGGTCGTGAGGAAGATCCTGGAGGCGTTTGAGGGGAGGAGGTTCGCGGGGATTTTCGACGCGGCGAGTGCGGGCGGCGCCATCGAGGCGTGCGTGGAGATTGCGGCGAATGTGAAGACGGGTGGGAGGAGGTTTGTATCGAGTGTGAGGTGGTTGCCCGAGGAGCTGAAGGGGAAGTTGCCCGAGGGCGTTGAGTGTAAGTGGATGTGGGGGAGTATGAGTGGGAAGACGGATGTTGGACCGGCGGTTTTTGAGCGGTTCTTGCCGAAGGCGCTGGAGGATGGCAGGTATAAGTGTATGCCCAGGCCGGAGGTTGTTGGGGAGGGGCTGGAGAGTTTGCAGAAGGCGTGCGATATTCTGAAGGGAGGCGTGTCGGCGAAGAAGCTGGTTGTTACTTTGTAAAAGGAAAATGTCTTGATCTGTACAGGTTCACTGTACTGAAGCTATTCTTCTTTGCATTTGGTAACGGGTCGGAGAAAGGACGACGGTAATTGGATATCTGCAGGTGGGAATTAAGATAATTTACGCAGTAGAGGACGTTTGAGCCATGAAGCCAAAGTGAAAAGGAATCGGGTACAAGCATTACAGTCAGGGTGGAAAGAACAGGCATAGCATTCTCGAACCATGCCGCTTGTTGAATCAGAGATGATAGCTAAACGTTCCGATCCAGTGAATGGTGGAAATGGAGCGGGAGAAGACCTTTACGGAGCTGGCGGGACAGGGCAGCGGTTGCGAAGAAGATATGAAGTTCAAACTGCCCGCCTGAGAACCGGACCTTCACCAGGTCGTCGAGTCTCGAGAGGATGCGCCGATGGATAAGAAGAGGAATGATCAAGCGCGTTGTTAGCACCGCTTTCTTCGTCCTGCCGTTGTGGGTGTTGTCTGCGCCCAACACCAGATGGAGGTCTTCGCAGGTCTGTTGATTCGTATCTCATTTAGCTCCAAGCAACATCTCGAATTCGAGGCAATTTTTCCACAGTATGGGGGCTGTTTTGTTCATCGTATCGCAATTGTGCACACAAAACCTTAACAGACCTCCCGACTCGTCGTTTTCGCAATATCTTGTCAAGGACAGCTACTAGCCGTACATTTCGTGCCAGAAACACCTGATGAGTACCTATGCACTTGACTCGAAGATTGTGAGAAGATTGGATCCGATACGATTACGTGGCTTGGCGTCGGCATTAGAACGGCTGTCTCGGCCTTGACTGCATTTTGCCTGCGGGCCGGCTGGAGATGTGTCGATGACAGGTGCGTGTCTTCAGCGATGCGATTGGAGAGCGCGTGCTTTAATAATCAGCCATCGGGGGAAAGGTAGACCAATACAGAAGGCAGGTCAAGATAGTAAATCGGGTTGAGGTTCTTTGAGAGGTTGGCCAAGATGGCGCTAAGATGCGGGCGTCGGCCACGGGCTGTTTAGCAGCAGCACGCAGCGAGGTAGTGCGACGCCAAAACCGCACGGCTGACGAGCCAGAAACCACGCCAGCGCCGACTTGGTATTGGCCAGGTGCCTCAGGACCGTAGCCGGCGCCGCATCCGCTTTTGCTGAGCGAAGAGGCGTACGCCGGTGTGGAGCGTTAGCTGGAGGCGCAGCCTGCGTGACAATGCCTGCAATTAGTGGCGGAATGACGAAATTAGATTGCTTCAACAGAATGTTTCACGCGGCAGCGCAGCGGCTGAAGGATTTTGTAGGCGGCTGCAGGTGTGACGAGCTGGCGGCGTCAGATGGAGTGATGAAGTGAAGGGTCTGCGCCGCGAGGGACGTGATGGACAGATGGGTTTTGTCCGAGCGATGGATCGACAGCAGATTGATCATTAAGGCGGGGGTGTCGCAGCTTGAAACAAGGAAACAATAGAGGCCCTGGCCGGGTTGCCTGTTCCTGACGGGCGTTCCCCCCAAGCTTGCGCGGCAGAGACGGGGGAATCCCAAAGAGTCTTGACAGTCCTCTGAGGGGAGAGAGTCGGAGGTTGATGGGTAGGCCGGGATGCACACAGAGCGCCCAGAGTCGATGATTTGCAGGAACCGATGGAGCTACCGACCACGCGGCCAGGAAGATGCTGGCAAGGCGCGCACTAGGTGCGTCGCTGGCTGAGGGTTGCCACTATTGTCTGCCCACCCGACAAGGCGGTTGCACGCTCTCGCTGCTCAGCTCGTTGGAGGCTGCGTGAGCTCGAGCTGTCAGCCGCGTGCGGACATGGATTGGATCCGGGTGCCGAAAGAAATCGAGGAGAAAATTCAAAAGTATCGTTTCCATGCGGCTCACGGGAACGTGCGCGGCAGCAGGGCGAGGAGTGGCCGGCAGCCGGCGGTGACGAGGGGTTGCGAGGGCACAGACGCATCGTCGCGGCTGGACACGCGTGGGCGGGACGGCATTGGTGGTGGTGATTCCTGAACGGGCGGCAGACAGGGCTATTTTTGGAGGGTCGCGGTCGCATTTGCGGTGGTGCGACACGGCGAGCGAGTCCTGATTGCCCGAGCTCGCTGGGCTCAAACGCCGGGCTGCCAAAAGCGGCAGGCTCCACCGGGGCCGGGGAAGGCCAGCCAGTGCGCGCCTCCCGCCACCAAGCGAGCAGCTGCTAAAACGTCCGTTGAGCTTGACGCCATGCCAGCACACCCGAGAAGCCTCCTACCGCCAGGCACCACGACGCCCGAAGCGGGTGGCGCTGGCTGCGGGTCATCGTCCAGCGCGCGCGCGTGAGGTGATCGTCGGCCCAGCGCGCGTAGAGAGAGAAAATGCAGCAGCGCGACTGGGCATTCCGTTGCGACTGGCCGCCCGTTCCTCGCCTGTCAACTGCTGGCGCGCGTCCCGGGGATCCCTGCGCGGCGCTGGGGATGCATGCAAACGCCCAGAGCGAGCCGCGTCGATGGTGCCGTGGTAGCAGGCCCGCAGTGCGCATACACGACCGCCAAGATATTGCTGCCGTTAGCCCATGTTCTCCATGCAGCATGGCGGCGGCCGAGAGCGCCTCTTGCGGCCTGCCGTTTATATCCCAGCATGAAGAGCCTTGTCGCCTGCAGCACGAGGGGTTCGCCGGCTTGATTCCTCTTCATCTGTTCGGGAGCAAGAAGCTCTCTCTTTCAATTCTGCCCTCAGTCCTTCGTTTGCCCGTCCTCAACGAGATCGCCGCTAGTCGTCGACGCGCTCGCAGATCTCGCAGCTGATCGTGCACCCGCCTCGCGCTCCACCCACGCGATACGAGACATTCCAGCGTACCAAGACGGCGCTGCAGGTGGCGCTTGCTTTGGCCCTTCCCTTCGAGAACAAAAAGACCAGCCGTCGCGGGCTCCGTCCGGCATATCCGTGCCTTTCTCGTTTTCTTCTTTTCTAGCGCTGTGCGACACGCCCGCCAGACGGGTAGCAAGCGCATCTGCCGTGCTACAATTGAGCGCCCTCGCCCACGTCAGTTGTAGCCCTCCACCACCGCCTTTCGCCTTTCGCCTTCCGCCTTTCTTTCCCCGAGCCCGCCTTCTTCTTCAGTCCCGGCGCACCAACACCTCAGGTAGGAGCCTCCTGTCCCAAAGATACCCTACCCCGTTTCGCATAAACACGCTAACCCCCCCGCCTGAAGCAGTCGCCCGTCTTCCAACCCTAATTCTTCGTCGCCTGGATTGCGCCCGCCTTATACTCCCTTGCACATGCTCTTTCTTCCCTCCGCTTAACCCCCCGCTCCCAACCCGCTTCTTGTCACTCGCTTCGAAGCTTCCAATCCTCACCCTCGCTTTGTGTCCGCAAATATGTTGAGCGAAGCCTTGGGCCTGGTGGCCCGCGAGGCCAACGAGAATGGCGTCATTGCCATCACCGACCCGTGGCCCGTCAAAGACGTGAGTCGCCTCGCCCGCGCGGGGAATGCTGTCCCACTGACGTCTCTTCCAGATCGTATACTGCGCCATTGTCGGTGGAGTCATGCTCATGGCCCTTCTCGAATGGTTCCTCTGGGTCGCCGCTTTCCTGTACTGCCTTGTCAAGGTGTACCAGAAGGCCGAAACCACTAGCATCAAGGTTCTAGCCGTCATCATCAGCATCGTCTTCACCTTGCTCAGGTATGTGGCCAAGCTATCCAATTTCAAGACTATCGCCTAATCCAGCCACCAGATGTATCTTCCTTCCCATCATGGTCGTCACCCTCCCGCTTCCTTCCCAGGTCACACAAACTTTCCCGACGGTCATGGTCGAGTTTTTCCAGTGGTTCGCTTTCTGGTCCTTCGCCGGTCTGCTCACCATTCCTTGGCTTTTCTGTGTTTTCCAGCTGGTTACACACTCCATCGGTCGCACAAAGAGGATCAAGCATGTCTTGGACGAGTCTTCCGCTCCCAAAGTCGTCATCATCCTGCCCTGCTACAAGGAAATGCCCGAAGTCCTCATGCGCACCTGCGACTCCCTGGTCGACTGCGAATACCCCCCCTCGTGCCTGCACATCTTCCTCTCTTTCGACGGTGATCAGGAGGACGAACTTTACCTCAACACGATTGAGAAGCTTGGCGTGCCGCTGACCCTGGACACATACCCCAAGAGTATCGACGTCACCTACCGCAGCTGCCGTATCACCGTCTCCCGGTTTAAGCACGGCGGCAAGCGCCACTGCCAGAAGAGTACCTACAAGCTCATCGACAAAATCTACTCCGAGTACCTCAAGCGGAACGACAACCTTTTCGTGCTGTTCATCGACTCCGACTGCATCCTCGACAAGGTTTGCATCCAGAACTTCATGTACGAGATGGAGCTCAAGCCCGGAAGCAAACAAAACATGTTGGCCATGACTGGCGTCATTACCTCTACTACCGAGAAGAACAGTCTGATCACTATCCTGCAGGACATGGAGTATATCCACGGCCAGCTTTTCGAGCGTTCCGTCGAGTCCGGCTGCGGTGCCGTCACGTGCTTGCCCGGTGCCCTCACCATCCTGCGTTTCTCTGCCTTCCGTAAGATGGCCAAGTACTACTTCGCCGACAAGGCCGAGCAGTGCGAGGACCTCTTTGACTACGGCAAGTGCCATTTGGGCGAGGATCGCTGGCTGACCCACTTGTTCATGATCGGAGCAAAGGAGCGGTACCAGATCCAGATGAACACTGGCGCTTTCTGCAAGACCGAGGCCGTCCAAACGTACAAGAGTTTGCTCAAGCAGCGTCGCCGTTGGTTCCTGGGATTCATCACCAACGAAGTATGCATGCTTACGGATATCCGCCTTTGGAAGCGTTATACCATCCTTTGCATTGTTCGTTTCATGCAAAACACCATCCGCACGACCGCTCTGCTTTTCTTTATCATGGTCATCTCCATCATCACCACCTCTCAGAAGATTTCGAACCTGCCCGTCGGTTTCATCGCCGTGTCTCTCGGCCTCAACTGGGTTCTCATGCTCTACTTCGGCGCCATGCTCGGTCGTTACAAGATCATGCTCTACCCGATCATGTTCGTTGTGAACCCCTTCTTCAACTGGTGCTACATGGTTTACGGAATCTTCACCGCTGGACAGCGCACCTGGGGTGGTCCTCGTGCCGACGCTGGATCGGCCGACAGCAGCACTACTCCCCAGGCTGCCATCGAGCATGCCGAGGCGACTGGCGACGATCTCAACGTGGTACCCGAGACCTTCAAGCCGGCCGTCCAAGTTGCACGCCAGAAGTCGAAGAAGGAGGGACGCCCGGCCCAACTGCCGCTCCAGCCGTCGGACCACTTGGAGGGTCGTTTCGCGCCTGCGAACAGGCTTCCAGGAGGTTGGTACGAGCAAGGAAACGATTCTGGTCTCACGCTTCCAGATATGCTTCCTCGCGACCCGAACGCGCCGCGCCTGCCGCTCCACCCTCGCGAATCCTTCGATTCGTTCGTTACGCAGACGTCTGGTGGCAACAACTCGATCTACATGCCTCGCCGTGTCGAATCCGTCATGGACGTCGAGGGCGTCGCGGCATACCACCTCGCCCAGGCTGCCCAGCGCCCAGCAGGTGGTGCTTTCTATGAGCAGGGTCCTAGCACCGCACAGTACGGACCCGTCAGTCAAGGCAAGCCTGGCTTCAACGAGTCTGTTGACTCGCTTGATAGTTCCAACTACGGCTACTTCGAGCGCAAGGACCTCCGCGAGATTTCTCCAGTCCGCGACCAATCTGATCGCCAGCAGCATGTGCGCGTCGCCAGTGACAACAGCATGTACTCCTCGCGTTCGAAATCCCCCGGCCCTGGTTCCTCTCCGCTGGCGGCTGAGCTGAAGGAATACAGCAATAGTGTCGACGCGAGCAGGGGCCACCCAGCTTTGTCCTCGGCCCAGCAGCCCAACGTCGACAACTCGCCTTACTCCAACTCCAACGCCAGCACCTCCGCCTCCAGCCTTACCGTGCCTCCGCCCAGCCATCGCCCCACGGCTTCCATCGGCAGCGCCGGCCGCCAGGGCCGCAGCCCCCTCGCCCGCGCCAGCTTCGTCCGCACGAGCGAGAACGTCGACCAGGAGTACGAGATGCAAATGCAGCAGCAGCAGGCGTCGCTGATGGACCCGCGCGACCGCAGTCGCAGCCCCGCCGTCTACAGCGTCCCGGACGTCCAGGTGCACCGGCCGACCATGCCTTCCGACGACAACGCTCCGGCCACAGTCGAGTCCAGCTCCGCGGGAGCTCAGCAGCAACAGCAAAGAAGTGGCCACGGACGCACCGACAGCCGCGACAGCGAGGGCAAGAGGCGGAAGAGGCTAACCAAGCAGCCGCCCAGCAGTCGCAGACACAGCCAGGCTGACTGAATGAGGATCTGAGTTTCTCTACCCCTCCTTTTTTTTGTTGTCTCTTTCTCTTTACGTCTGCATGGAATCGGCGTTTTTATCGAATTAAAAAATGGGCTTTTTGTACGGCTTTGAGTGGGTACTCTTAGCATTCATGTGCGCGCTGCTGCACATACATACATACACGGAAGCATGAGCACGGGCAGGCTGTTTTCCATTCCCCCCCCCCCTTCTCTACTATACATGCATGCATGCTGGTCTTTTTTTTGGGGGGGCTTTTGTTACCTTTGGCAGAATCGGTCGGTCTGTCGGACTTATTAGAGCTGGGTTGGACATCACGGGGGAGCTTTTTTTTCCCCCGCCGAGTATAATAATATTGGACAGCAGCACGGCGGGATCGGTGTGGTCCAGGGGATGGAGGAGAGGAGGAGAGCCGGCCTGCTGGAAGTACCTATATGTCTGAAGGGGTATATTTAAGTTAATCGGAAACGTATGATATGATCGTCACGACTGCTTCTACTTTTTCTCTTGCCTGCCACCTCCGTTGCTTGCGACGTTCGCGACGTTTTCGATGAGACGGGCACACCGACCTTTCTCGCGTTCCCACGCCCATCAATCCCGTCCGTCCGTCGCGCAGCCATCCGTGGGTTATCGCGGATTTGAGTCGTCCACGCTCTTGTAGTAGACTGGTAGTTAGGACGGCGGGGGCGGTGTGGAGGCGTGGGGGGCGGATCAGAGACAACGGTGGAGTGGAGGGGCGGACCTGAGACGAAACACATTGGCGGCGGGGGAGGGGGGTGCCGCGCAATTGCTTATTCGATCATCGTCATCATGCAAGGGAGGGAGGGGAGTGGGCGGTTCATCTTTCCACGCCGTGGGCATGTCTCGGGTGGATGTGGGGCGGGCGGTAGGGCGTGGTTGGTTTGGCGTGTGCATATGTGTGTGTGTGTGTGTGTGTGTGTGTGTGTGTGGCTGAAGCTTGTTTCGGGCGGTGCGGTACAGAAGCGTGGGAGGGGAGGGAGAGTGGGAGTGGGGTGTTTGCCGGGTCGTTTGTGGCGGTTGGTGGTAGGTAGAGTTTCGTGAGGACGTCGGCGAAGGCCCGGGTGCTTGCTTCTTCCGCTGCCGGGTTGGCCGTGGCTGTTGGATGGAGACGGGCCGGGGCGGCGGGGACGAGGTTGGAGTGTGGGTTTTTGCCTTCGGAACGGCGGAGTGGGCCGGGTGGGATTTGGATTTTGCTGGATGGAGGTTTTCCGTCGGTCTTCCGGTCCGCTCTCCGGATGTCTTGCGTATAGGGCTCTGGTTCGGCTGCGACGGCGGAACGGGACGGGATGACGGATGTGTTGGTTCCGGCGGAAGGTATGTAGATACGTAGCGGTCTCGTCGAATCGAAAAATCGGCACCGAGACAACATATTGCGCATTCATCTGCTTTCGCTTGCTTCTTGCATGCATCACTTTGGTTAAAGCCTGTGCCGTTTAACTTGGTTGTAGTGTCACCTTTGATATTCGATATCTCTCGCTTTACCTGAGATTGTTATTCGGGGTTCCGAATGGAAGAATTTAGAGCACTTCCTCCGACATCTTACGTGAGGAAAGGCGGTCCCCGAAGGAAATCTTGTCCATCGGTAGTATTGGGAACAGTCGGCAATGGCACTCAGGATTCATGTCTAAGAATCTAAGACTGCATCAAATTCGCATTCGGATACCTTATACGCAGTATGTATAATAGTTGGTCCCGGTATACACACACTGAAAAGTCTCGGCCGAGCTGAGCTAACCCAATCTGGAAGGTATATGCATCGCCTCTCCCCGCGTTCATCAGCTTGTCGTTCACATGGAGAGGAGATCTCCTTCCGAGCCATCTTGACTCATCCTACAATATCGCACTTAGATATATGCATGAGCATGAAATTCTTCAAGCGAACACTAACTCGTTCCGGCGGCCAACAGTCTCCTGAGGTGTGGGGCATGTGGAGTAGGTTAAGCTGTTCGAGTCTATATCATCGATGATCGTGTCCGCCGCGCCGCTCCGGGAACCACAGCGTCGGACACCTTCTGCAGCAACGGTGCCTCTCGCGTTTGCGTGCACAAAAAGGATCGCGGCCCGCCCCGCCCTTTGCCACGTTTCACTCCCACGGTCTCATCATCTTTAACTTTACTTTTTCACCGGTGACCACCCCCCCCCCCCTTTTTTTTTTCTTCTCCTTGCGATCAGCAACGCTTGAATCTGTGGCATTACTCGTGAAACCTCAGCTGCAATGACGTCGTCCGATCCCGTCGTCCTCACCCCTGGCGTCCAGGAGATTGAGGTCGATACCAGCGTAAGCGCCGCATCCTCCATACCCTGACAAGCAGAGTCTCGGCGTCTGATTACCCCATGTACCAGTTCGAAAATGACTCCGCCGTTGGCAGTGTGGAAGATCAGCTGTAAAAGACCCCCCCTCCTTGGTTACTTGCGAGTTCCAATGAGCAGAAAACGTGCTGAATGATATGTTGCAGCTCCCGGTATTCGCAATCACTGACGTCGAGTGTCACCGCGTATCCCGTTGAGCACGGCCGCCGCTACCACGCATACAAGGATGGCTCTTACATCATGCCCAACGACGAGGTTCGTGATTCCGTGTCTACGGTAACAATTCTGGCTAACGGATCATCGCAGAATGAGGCAGATCGCCTCGACCTGCTGCACCATATGCTGATGATCTTGTTTGATGGCAAGCGTATTCACTCCCCGGTCAAGAAGGAAAACCTGAAACGTATCCTTGATGCCGGTACCGGAACGGTAAGCTTTTTTTTTTTAACATCCAAGGCTGGCAAGGAAAATAAATCAAACAGAACAGAAAGGAAAAGAGAAGCCCTATAGAATAAGGACTGACTTGCACGTAGGGCATTTGGGCGATCGACGTCGGTAGGTAAAATTCTTGCCAGCTTTTTTGGCCAACTGGCTCACACACCCCCAGGCGACGAATATCCCGACGCAGAGGTAATTTCGCTCAACATACCCTTCGAAGGCACGAAAGTTAACACAGTGCAGGTCATCGGAAACGATCTCAGCCCCACTCAGCCGCAATGGGTGGTATGTACCAATGTTCCGCTCCAACCGAGAGAAGAAAGCAAAAAGCAACCAAAGCGCCCGATGCTGAAAACGAGAACAGCCACCCAACGTCAAGTTCGAAGTCGACGACATCGAAGAGCCCTGGACGCACGCCGAGCCATTCGACCTCATCTTCTCCCGCTACATGGACGCCGCCATCTCCGACTGGCCCGCGCTCGTGGCGAACATGTTCAACAACACCAGGCCGGGGGGCTGGGTCGAGTAAGTCCACATCCACATCTCTTTTCCCTCGCGGAAAGGATCACACTTCGGGTTTTGCTCATCATTTTCCTTTTCCCTCTCTCTCGCGGCGCCAGACTCCAAGGCTTCGACACGCACTACAGGTCCGACGACGGCAGCCTCCCCGCCGACTCGTACATCAACAAGTTCGTCGCCACGCTCGAGGAGGGCTGCACGAAGCTCGGCAAGGAGGTCTACACGGGGCCCACCTTCGCCGGCCTGCTCAAGGACGCCGGCTTCGCCAACGTCCACGTGCAAAAGTACAAGCTGCCGCTGGGCCCGTGGCCCAAGGACAAGAAGATGGTGCGTTCGCTCCCTCTCCTGCCGTAGATCCCGAACCGCTTGACTGGGGGGGGGGAGGGAAATTGGTCGTGAGGCAAGAAGGCGTGCCTCGAAGAAGTCGATGGTTGACGAAGACCGCGGAACAGAAAGAAATCGGTACGGTGAACCTGATGCAGGTTTTGGAGGGCATGGAGGCGTTCTCGTATCGCCTGTTCACGGGCACCCTGGGCTGGTCGCTCGAGGAGGTGCAGGTGCTGATCGCCAAGACGGTCAAGGAGCTGAAGACGATGAAGTTCCACGCGTACAACGAATTGTGAGTCTTGTGGTCTTGGGACACAGACTGCCGTGTCTTTTCATGTGCTGACCCATCTGTCATTAGCTACGTCACGTACGCTCAGAAGCCGGAGTAAAGGTATGGCAAGACAGCCAGGATCTGTTTTTTCCACGTGGGTGAAATGCGTGGGCAACAGCGGTTTGAAAATGCAGCAACCCGGTATGAAGTCAATGTTAACGCTATATTAATATATCCGTGAGAGAGTTGGCCTTCAGCCAGAACATTAAGAGTACCACCTGACACTTCCCTCCCTCATCACGGGCAAGACTATACGTACATAGGAGAGAAGAAAAGGCCCAGGCTATGATCATCGAGCGCAGGATGAAAATGTTGGAGACAGACCTGTCTTGTAATTGATTTTCTTAACCGCAGGTCCACTTGCTTTCTTAATTGCTCAGCGTTGAAAATGGCATCTTTACCGTGCTTTGTACACTTGAACACCAACCAGGTAAACGACGACGATGCGACTCTTCCCCGCAGAAAAAAAAAAGCAGCCAAGTACTCTAAAACTCTCCGAGACAATAGTAACGCAGAAGACTCACGTCCAAGTTCATAGAAGTCACACATATCAAAGATCCAAGTATTCCATATAACCCCGTACAGCACCATGTGCCTGCTTGAGCATACCATTATCTACGCATGTATGCATGCATGCATGCTCTCCTTCTCCTCATTCTATTATAAAAAAAATACAACCACATCCAATGATTGATCCCTCGGCGTCATATCCATCCAGCACAATACATGAGTTGGTATCATCCTTTCCCAAATATCCGGGGCCGTTGGTGCGCGCGCAATATTAACGTATATTAGTAGCAACAACCAAACAAACAACAACAAAGATACACAAGGGAAAAAAGAGCAGAGCGGAGGGCAAAAGCACAGTCCATCGGACTTCGGTGGGGGCAAGATACAAAGGAAATTGAGATCGGCAACCAGGGGGTTGGGGGTTTGAGGTAGGGAGGTTGAGGTTGTGGATGAGGATGAGGGTGAGAGGGGGGATGCGAGGAGGGCGGACGAAAACACTGGCCAGCAACAGACAAACACACAAAGGAAAAAAAAAAAGGCTTTCGGCAGCGGGCGAAGACGGACGGGTATTTTGGGGGACAAAATGTTCTTCTCTTTCGATCAATCACTTTCTTCTCTACTTTCCTTTCCTTCCTAGCTCAAAATCTCCAAACAAAGCGAATAGCTTCCCTCCCGTGGTATAATATTTACAAATCGAAAAAAGGCTGCAAAGTTCACATCACACAAGAAAATCCGTCACAAAAAGCTTTCCTTCAAGCTGTCAACTCTCTCCCTCCGCTTACAACAGCGCGACAAGGGCGGCGGCAAACATCAGACCGCCGGCAATCTCAACGCGGCCGGCAGCACCGGTCCAGGCAGGAGCCGAGGGGCTGGGGGAGCCGCTGGGGCTGGTGCTGGGCGAGAAGGTGGCCGCGGAGACACCGGGGGTGGTGCCGACGGGGGTGCCCGAGGCAACGGGGACGGACGGGACCGCGTAGCTCATGGTGCCGTTGTTGGACTGAGGGGGAATGCCGGCGGACGGGGCGGGGGCGGGCACGTAGACGGAGCCGGAGAACTTGGGCGTAGACGGGACCGACTCAGCCGAGATGGGCTTGCCAGGGGTCTGCGAGGCCGGGACAGCGGGGGTGGGGGTGGGGAACGAGCCCTCGACGCCGGAGCTGACAGGGGCGGAGGGAGTGCCCGCGGGGGTGCCGGAAGGCTTGGGGACGCTCATGGTCTGGGTGATGACGCTGCCGGAGCTGGTGACGGTGGTCTTCCAGTACGAAGTCGGGACGGCAGGGGTGGCAGCCGACGAGCCGGGGCAGTTGGAGACCTCAGGGCCGCAAGAGGTGACGGTGATGACCTGGGTGGTCATGATGGTGGTGGGACCAGCAGGGGGAGCAGAGACGGCGGGAGCAGAGCTGCTGGGGGCGGGGACCGACTCAACCGAGACCGGGGGCTGCGAGGCAGGGGTGTAGGCCGGGGCAGAGGGAGCAGGGGCAGAGCTAGCGGGAGCCGAGGGAGCCGGGGCAGACGAAGCAGGGGCGGACGAGGCCGGGACAGGAGCCGGGGCAGACGAGGCCGGGGCAGAAGGAGCCGGAGCAGACGAAGCCGGGGCAGAGGGAGCCGGAGCCGAGCTAGCAGGGGCCGAGGGAACCGGGGCCGAGGTGGTCAGGACCTGGGTGGAGCTGGCAGGGCAGTCGGTGACAGTGGCATCGCACTTGGTGATGGTGCGGAGCTCAGTGGTGTAGGAGGTCTGGTGGTAGGTGGAGGTCTCAGGGCCAGCAGCGGGGGCAGAGGTTGCCGGGGCAGAGCTAGCAGGAGCCGAAGGGACGGGAGCAGTCTCGCCGCCAACGTGGCTAGAGGCCGGGGAAGAGGGAGCCGGGGCAGACGAAGCCGGGACGGAAGCCGCAGAGACGGGGGCAGAGGGAGCCGGGGCAGACGAAGCCGGGGCAGAGGGAGCCGGGGCAGACGAAGCCGGGGCAGAGGGAGCCGGGGCAGACGAGGCCGGGGCAGTGGGGGCGGGAGTGCCATCCTCCTCTGGGCAGTAGGTGGTAGAGAGAGCGCGGGTCTCAGTGACGGTGTGCTCGTGGGTCTTTTCAGAAGCCGGGCAGTCCGTAACGTCAGGCGCGCAAGAGGTGATGGTGTTGACGCGGGTCTCGTAGACGGTGGAGGGCTTGGGGGTGGTCACGGCAGCCGGGGTGGAGGGGGCAGGGGCAGTGGCACCCTCAACGTTGCTGGCAGCGGGGGAGCTGGGAGCCGGGGCAGACGAAGCCGGGACCGAAGCCGCAGAGACGGGGGCAGAGGGAGCCGGGGCGGACGAAGCCGGGACCGAAGCGGCAGAGACCGGGGAGCTGGCAGCCGGGGCGCTGGCAACCGGGGTGCTCGCGGCGGGAGCAGGGGTGGAGCCAGGGCCGTCCTCGATGGGGCAGTAGGTGGTCGAAACGGCAACGGTCTCAGTCACAATGTGCTCGTGGGTCTTCTCAGCGGCCGGGCAGTCGGTGACCGAGGGGGCGCAAGAAGTGATGGTGTTCATGCGGGTCTCGTAGACGGTGGACAGGGTCATCGGCTTGGGGGTGGTCTGAGCAGCCGGGGTCGAGGGGGTGCTCACGGCGGCGCCCTCAACACCGCTGTCAACCGGGGCGGACTGGGAGAGGGGAGTGCCAACGGCGACAGAGGGAGTCTGCGAGAGGGGAGTGCCAACGGCGACCGAAGGAGAGCCAGCAGGAGCGCCGTAGGCGGGGCCGTCAGCGGGAGTCTCGGCGGGGGTGTCGACAGCGGCGGAAGGAGTCGAGGCCGGGGTGTTGACGGGAGTGTCGACAGCGACCGAGGGAGTCTGAGCGGGAGCCTCGGCGGGGGAGCCGTAGTCGGCGCCGCCAGCCGGAGTCGCAACGGGGGTCGCGGCGGGAGTGGCGTTGTTCTGGTTGGCGCAGTTGCCCGAGGCGGTGGCGCTCTCGATGCAAGAGCAGGCATCGTCCCAGGTGGAGCCGAACAGGTCAAGGTCGATGTCCAGGCAGGCGTTGAGCGGGACGAGGTCGACGCAGGCGTCAACGCGAGCCCTCAGGAAGACGGAGTTCTGGCAACGGCACTCGGGAGAGTCGTCAACGCAGACCTCGGCCAGGGCCTTGAGGAAGCACTGGTCGCGGCAGCCACCGGGGGAGGCAGGCATGTTGCAGGTGACGCCACAGGTGGTGACGGACGAGGCGGCGCTGCTGGTGGACGAGCCGCCGCCCAGGTTGAGGGACAGGTCGGCATTGAGCAGAGGCGAAGCGACGGCGCTCGAGGCCAAGATGGCGGCGGCAAAGGCACCACGGTAAGCCATTTTTGATGGATTAGATTATAGGATTAATGAGTGTATGGGGGGTAGTAAGGACAGAAACGCAAACCCAATTCGTGAAACGAGTGACGAGGTTGGGAAAAAAGAAGGGAAGGCTGCGTTAGCCAAGAGGGGTGAGGAGGAAAGGCCGGTTGGGAGCGACGGGGACGACTAGATATACCGGGCGCGAGGGGAGACGAAGATCGTCGACGGAGGGCGAAAGCTAGGCCGTGGCCCAGTGACGATAGCCCTACGAAGCAGACCGGGGTGCCTGGAACGGCTTGGCGGCTGGAGGCGTAATTACTGCCGTTGCATGTCCAAGCGTGGCTCTTTTCCGTCGTGATGATGTGCGTGGGTTGCCGGTTGGGGCGTAGAAGCGGCAGGCGGGCCGCGGCCTGGACAAACCGTATCGCCCCATTGGCGCGAGCTCCTCAGGGGATACGATGATCGCAAGTTGCGCGTGGCAGCATCGGCGCTGTTGTGATTGCGGTGGTGGAGAAGGTGGAGGTGGTTCGTCAGTGCGGCTGGCGGCGGGCGAGAGAGAAAGTCCGCGCCGAAGCCGCACACGTGCCGCCAACCGGCGGCGCCTCCCCCAAGCGCCAAAATGCCTCCTCCCCACTGCCAAAATGAGCACGCCCGCTTCCGGACTAGGCCAATATCTGCCCCTTGGCCGCCGACGCTCTTCACTTTGCCCGGCAAAACGCGCGGCTCCAGCTGTCGCGCCCGCGCAGGGCTCACTCACCTTTCATGACACCCGCCATAGCCACCCGGCCCCGGCGTCCACCACCCCTTTCATGACTCGCCCCACCGCCCTCGTATCCTGCGAAACTCGACGACACCGCGAGTGAATCCTCAACCCTCATGCGCTTCTCACTAGGAGAGGCCGCCAGCTGCGTCCGTCCTGCTCGCTCCCGTCGCCGCTTGACGCCGTCCGCTTCGGTGACCCGGTTGGACCAGCGCGCTATCCAAAGTGATCAACAGGACCTCATCTTGCTAAATTTGTCGACGCCCTCACTTGGCCGCCGTGTGGCCTGCTGTTGAATACACCGCCCAGATGACTACCGATCAATCGCCGCCGCTCTCGATTCCCGAGGGAGACGGTGCATTTGTGTCTTCTCGTACTTGCTCGTTCGCTTCCGAGTCGAAGAGAACATGTCTCCTTACTCGGTAGCGGATACTCCGGGCGGCAGACGTCGAAGTCCCTTTTTTTCCATCCCCACACCTTGGCCGGCGCTTCCGGATATCCACCTGCACCCCGTTTGTTTTTCGTGTTCAACCCATCTGTGGCACAATCCCGTTGCAAAATGCCTTGGCGTGTGGCTGAGGTGCCTTGGGGCTGCTGGATACGACCCTGTGTATCCACCTCCCCCACCGGACCCATGCCCGTTTAGGCTGGCGTATTGCTCATTTAGGAAGCCTCATGTCCGGCACTCGAGTTTTGAGTGTGCACCGCCACTGATATCGCCTATCATGGCAACTTCTTCTGGCATCCCCGGTCGAATGAGCCCAATCAGTGTCACCTGCCACACTTCAATGCCGTCATGTCCTCAGCCCTGCCGTTTCACACCGCTGCCGTGAGCCGCGCGAAGGACATTACAGCGGGCAGTGCGCTCTCAAAAGCTCAGCATATGCTCTTTACTTGCGCGAATGCTCAGCCCTACGCACCCAAAACCTTCACCTCCTCGTGTTTCAGCCCTACCGGTGGGCTATTTTTGCCATGTGGCTGTGACTGAGGCGTTTCCTATACATGTATGCCTCCGCGCCACATGAGAAGCCAAGTTCTGACCAGAGTAGACCACTTAATTCCCCTCGCTGTGGCTTGAAACTACCTGTGGCACCGCCGACCCTTGTCATTCCTTTCGACCATGAACCACACTACCGCGACCATGCACCCTATCGGCACGCTTGCTCTTCGGAGGTCCAACTCACCATCCCCGCCAACGGCTTTTCCTTCTCCCATCACTGTCCCAAAACGAGTCCATCCAAAGCTCAGCGCCACCACTACTTTCGCTTATGAGCCTCGACCATCGTCCAGCTCTACCACTTCCTCTTTCGGTTCCAATAGTTCTTCTTTTAGCCCCGCGGGCTCTTCAATTGGCACGAAGACTCTTAAAAAACAATCCTCATGGACTTCGGGCCCCTCAATTTCCTCGGCTACGAGCACAAGCTTTCGCGCAACGGCCTTTGAGGTTCCAGACTCGGCTTCCAAGAGCAGCGTTGACAGCGAGCGCCTCGGATCACCCGGTGGCTACGACAAATGGGGCGGATTCAGTTTTGCTTGTGCACATACCTCGCCGAAAGGCTTTTATGTCCGCTCCATTGAAGAATTTCTAAGCGACAGCACGCCTGCGAGCCGTCAGCGCTGAACAACCGCGCAACATCAGGCAGCGAGCTTTTCACCTTGCGTAGAGGCGAGACTGTCCTGCCAGTCACGACTCTCGTCTTCCACCAAGAGGTTACCGGCTGAGCCTGTGCTTTGCAAGTAGGGCGCGCAGCAAGCGGCTGAACGGATTGACCTCGGCCAACCGGTTGGAACGTTACATTGCAAAATCCCATCAATGAGTGCCACAATGCTCATGAGGTCCACGATGGCACGAGCATCCGACGCAGCGGCCACCAGCACCGCCGCCTCCGAACGTTCAGAGAACAACTGCGGACTCCTCCGCTCCCACGCATAGACTACAACCTCCGGACTATCGCCCCGCACCACGGATTCCCTTGTCTGCTTTGATCTGCATTATTTGTTATCCTCCGCGGTTTTCGGAAGCGACATCACGGTCGCATTTTTAGGCGTGCAGTGCAGCATTGCGCTGCAGATCCCACTTTAAGGAAAGGGGGATGGTCTCCGCCTACTCACCGCATCACGCGCTGCGCGCTTCCATTGAGATCTTCTCTATTTCGAGCTTTAGTTTAGTCTCGAGTTTCCTCGATTTTCTGTGCTCATAATTTCCCCATCAAAAGTCAGAACGTTAACATTGATACTATAGCTGCATTTCATTTGCAGGTTCCTCTCCTAAAGGATCAACGGAAGCCACAATGCATTCACCCACCATTTCCTTTGCCTCAATCATGTTATCGTAATTTTCGAGATCCTTTCTTCTTTGCTGGTTTACATTGGACACGAGTAGCCATGAGCCTACCCGATTCCACTATCACTACCGACCGTCAATTTATTTTGCATATTCTACGCTCATTGATCCTTCAAGCATTCGCGGGGTTATTACCTCAAAACTTTTGCGAGCGAAACAAGGCTCCTTTCCGTTCCAACGACAGTAGACGTCCTACTTGTTGGCTCAGCTTTCATCTATCGCACACGATGGGCCTATAGCCAACAGTTCCGTGACCATCACCCAACCAATCAATCACGTCGCTTTCCCGCTCACCCGCCCCACCTCACTCACTCCTTCGCCGTACAGGGTACGAAAGACGCTTCCAGACCATCTTCCCAGGACCAGGACGTCGGAAAAAGCGACCTGCATTCGACTGAGCGAGATGGGTGCCAGGTGGAGATACGGATCTCCTTCCCTTGTTCTCCGGCGCTTCGCTTCTCCCTCCCAACTACTATATTTCCCTGTCGTGGCTGTCGTGGCTGGCGGTCATCCTTGCGCATCACTCCGCAGAGGATCTCCGTACCTTGTGGCCGGGAGAGCACGGTGCGCTTAAGGCCGCGCAGTTCCCAGAGCCCCCGCCTGCGCCGATAAGAATGCAGAAACAATGACCATGCGACTGGGGTAAAAGGTGTCCTGTACCGTGGACTCGGGGCAGTACCGCTGCTCCGGCCAGCTAACGGAAGACGAGCAGCATCCCCCGAACCCTGATCAGGAAAGCCACTGCTTCAAGGGTCCACCGCGCCTTCACAGCCACACAAATAACGAGAAGCGAGAAGCGCATGATCTGTTTCTCCCTGTCAGTTAGCACTCACTTCTTCTTCAGTTCACGACAGTGGTCGTTTCACGACTATCCATTGGCAGCGCCACCATTTAAAGCCATGGCCGAAAGCCTCCTATCTCAGCGGACCGACTCAGCCGACCAAGCTCTCTTCGAAAGCAAAACACCGGCTCATCTGGAAAGACATCATCGCCCACAAAACCCAAAACAACGATACAGTCCCATCACAACATAGCGAACCAGTAAACAAAGATAAACAAAAGATTGTTCTGACCCGGTCGAGCGGGTTGCGCGCGTTCACATGCGGGAATAAAAAACCGGGAACCTCGTCCCCGGTAGCCAGCATATCCCGCCGAAGGCGCCCCGCAACGAAGAATCGGATTATACCATGTACAGCCATCTTACATTATTCCGATGGCTAGCGCGAGTGCTATGGATGCTTCCAATAATCGAAGACAGAACGAGCAGGGTGAAAGTGTGCAACGAGGCGCCCATGACAGGCCTCTGTTGAGAGACCCCTCTTCATCGCACTGCCATTCGCCAGCCTAGAGCGGCCCTCCAAGTTCGGTACCGGGAAACCCACATGCCAAAACGCGGCACTTCCAGCTGCTGCGCCTAATGCCGTGCGGAGTTTAACCGAGCTGTAGGCAGGCAGGCAGGCAGATACCTAGATCTTTGGTAGTAGTAAGGTAATGATGATGGACGCGGCTCGGCAAGACTCTAACAAAGTTCGAGAAGGATGGGGAAGAATGGGTAAACTGACGCTGGTGGTGGTGGTGGCTTGCGGGCAGAACTTTCTCCCCTCACCCCATCGTCTAGTGTACACGCATCTCACCCATCTAGGTCTCTCCCACGTCACTCAAATCCGATCGGTCCAGCTCGATCTCGGAATGCATGTCATACACGAAGCATATCGAGCGAAAGCAGGCAAATCGATTCAGCTGGCCCATACACATACGCATGCGACATGACGCAGGAGGTTTGCTGGCCGGTTGCGTAGAAACGGGCCGGCCATGTGCTGCTGATGCTGCTGATGGCTGATGCCAATGCTGAGATGCGGGTGCTGCAGCCCTTCCCCCCGTCCTGCACTTTCCACCCACAGGCGCCGCCCACATCCCGACCCCTTCCCTCCCCTCCGTTCCCATCAGCCTCACAGCCACACCCAACAAGCCTCAGCCACCGCTTATGTACGTACTAAAGCAAGACACACCACACCAACCTTCCGCCGGTGCCGGCCACCCGCACCGGCGACCGCCGTCGCCAGTAGCGAGCAGTAGTAGCGATGTAGCGAGCAGACAAGCGGCGGCGGCTAGAAAGGGGATTGAGAAAACGCGAAGAAGAAGAAGAAGAAGAAGGGGAGCCAGGCCATGGCGGCAGCAGTGGTAGTACCACAGTACCGCCACCCAGTGGTTTGTGGATTTGAGTTTCCGCGCCTCGCCACCACCACGAGGAAGACTACTGCTGCTGCCATGTGCGCAGACACACACGCGCACACGCTCGCACGCGCGAACACCCGTCTCCTGGCACCCGGCGCGAGGCGAGTCGCGTGCGAAAGAAGCACGCGTCGCATGGCGGCCCATCAACCATGTGGCTATGGTTGGGGAGATCAGCGCTTCCCACCCACTACACACACACACGCACACCCCCTCCGGCACCAAAGAAAGCGATTGAAGATCTTTCTATTTTCCGCCTCGCCGCGATGATGATGGGCGGGATGGTGTGGTGTGTGGGATGCGCGCGTGGCCTGCCTGTCTGCCGCCCGGGGGCTGCAGCATTTCCCCTCACCACCACTTACTGCTACTACGACCAAACCCTATCGTTTTTGACACATCACGGACGCAGGTGATAAGCGATGATAATGTGGAGGCAATAATCCTTCCATCCAGCCCAGCCCGGCCAACCCAGCCCAGACAATCCACACGTTCCTTCCGGACAGATGGGCGGCGAAAAAAAGCTACGTCGCTCGGGAGTATACTGCGTAGTACGCGCATGCGTATGTGTGTGTGTGTGTGTGTGTGTGTGTGTGTGTGTGTGTGTGTCTTGGCCGTGGAATATTCCATGTAGGACGGATGATGGGGAAAAGAGCGTTTGCCGTCATGCAAGTAGGCAAGGAATGTGGCATGCATGGATGCATGCACGCGCGCATCCTCCCTCCCTCCCTCCCCCCCCCCGCCGTAGACGTAGTCCGGCTCTTTTCTGCCATGTGTTGCTTTGCTGCAAGAGAGCGTCGGCACTACCGTCCAGCGCAAAAGCTTCCATGTGCCAGTGAAGAAGAAACAAGTGAAAAAAAAAAAAAAAGCGGCAGCGGCCCGAAATGCGCGCGTCGTAATTGGAAGGGATGGAAGGAAGCATCATGCAGCAGCGGGGCGCCTCCTCCCTCACCTTTTCGCCCCGCGCCTCGTGGCCATTGTTTTTTTTGCTTATTCTTTCTGGAAGGGCGCGCGAACGGTGGGCGACTAGAAGCTTGCTAAGGGCGAGAATGAGGGGTTTAGAAGAAAGCTAGAAGCCCGCTAATGCCGGACGCGGGAAGGAGTGAGACGGAAGATGGGGGGGAGGTAAAGAGCGGCACGCGCTGCGTGTGGTTCCGCCGTTCCATGGGTGTTCCTTTTGCTTTTTCACGTAGAGTTATGCGTGAAGAGAGGGGAACTGGGCCGGCCGGCCGGCCGACGGCGCGGGCGAAAGGCGAGCTTGGCTGGACGTGGGGCCGACAGGTTTTGTGTGGTCTGAAATCCGTGACCCGGGCACGCCGATGATTTTGAGTTTTTTTGCTTTTGGAGGCGAGGACGAGTTTTCTCTCGTGGCCAATGCTTGAGGGACCCACCGGCGATCAGCGGAGGATGCTCCGGTGTGTTTTCGCGTTGGCGGTGGTGTTCGTCGAGGGTGACGGAAAATGATCTCTGTTGAAGAAGTGGAGCGCGAGTGACGATGGCGAGCGATCGTGTTCCACTCGGCGACGGGGAAGGCGCAGCGCGTGAAAGTGTACCCAGCTGCAGGGGGGCGCAGAGGGGAAGAGGGAGAGGTACTTTGGTCGGGACTGGGATGTGCTAGCGAGTAGCGGGTGGCTTGCGGAATGCTCGCCTATTCGCCTGGACTCTGGATGGGCCCAGGATGTGGCTGATGGTCGCATTTTAGGTCCCTGACTTACGGGGGGAACACGGCAATGGTGGGGGCACGAAACAGTAGTTTGGGCGCGCAGGCCTTCCGTTTGCCAGTCGCCGCGGATAGCGCCCAGCTGCTGCGAGAAGCTGAGCTGAGATAATGGACGTCGCACCCATGGCGCCATGATGCCACTGCTTTCCGTGGGAAGGGCGGTGCCGCGTGGGCGTGGGCTGCGGTGCCTGAGACCTGACTGAAGCCATGCGCGAGGCCATGTGCTGGAACGGCGTACCTGCTGCGTGATGATCACTTGCTCGTCGACACCCAACCCCGCTCCAGAAAGAGATTCGCGGATTGGCACATCTGCGACGCTCGTCCCAGGGTGCTGCGGCTAGCATCGAATCCTTCCCCGCTCCGCAAACGAGCCGCCGGGTGGTGCAGAGATCAGTCTTGATACGCTCGGGTGTCGATCACGCCTGGACTGCATTTGCGGGTGGAAGCCCGGATGATCTACCAACACTGCCCCTTTTGTCTGGTCGATTACCCGGTTGGGCAAGACGTGCAGGACGAGACTCTGCGCGAAGGCCCGACTACGCGGATTCGTGCCCAAGAATCGAGCTGACCCTGAACCGGCACCGGTTGCCAGCCTTCCCCCAAGCGGCAAGGTACCTTCGATGCGGAGCCGTTAAGGGTCTCCCCGTTGGTCCCTCCCGTCAAAGCGTCGCACTGTGGTTCCTCTCTGCCGTGCCGGGCCCAGCCATCCAGCACGCGATTGACGCCCAATCCTGCCGGCGCGAGGGAAAGGTTGGCGAGCTTCCACCCATCGTGGCTTGGGTGGTGGCCATAGGCCCGTCTACGGAGGCAAGCTTGCAAGTCCCCTGTAGCCCCGCGAGCTCTCAGGATTATATAGACAGCTTGTGCTACCCACCGTTTGGCCCTTGATCATCAGGGTCTCCCATCTGCAAACAAACATCACTCAGCTTCCGTTTGAACAACCGCCTCGAACACTCTTCCAATTCGTTTGATACTCGACCATCGGCCTGCCAACCTTCATCCTTCCTCTCTTCTCCCGGAGGAGATTGACGACGAAACAACCCACCAAAACATCACATCGTCCTTCATGGCCCGCTTCCTCTCGAAGCTCTCGTCGCGCGTGACGACCATCCGTTACTGGCTGCGCGCCCATCACGAGGATGGCAACGGCTGGTTCAGCGACCATTCTACCCGTGATATGGATTTCTGCGATATTGGCATTAGCGACGGTGACTCTGCGCATCTGCACGCGTGCCTTTCTCGCAAGGAGTCTCGGGTGGGATGATTGCACCATCCTCCTGGCATTACTTTGCTCCCTCGCCATCTCTCTCATCTGGTCTCTCCGTAAGTTCAAAGACCCGCCCTCGTTCAGGATCATCTCCAGTCCTAACGATCCGCGCAGAAGTTCCCTATGGACTGGGCCACCCCCTCACATCCATACCCCCGGAATACCGCGCCATCAGCGCCGCCATGACCTGGGCCGTGCTGTTCCCGTACTACATCGGCCTCTGCCTGGTCAAAGCCTCGGCGCTGCTGCAGATGCTCCGCGTCTTCGCCATCCCGCGCGTGCAGACGGCGTGCCTGGCGCTGCTCTCGCTCGTCGGCCTCTTCGCCATCTGGCGCAGCGTCACGGCGCTCATCGCCTGCCACCAGCCGCCGGCGTCCCTCACTCTCACACTGAACGACGTCAGCGGCACCACGACGCCGCCGACGAAGGAGTGCGTGGCGCCCTTCCCGATCCTGTACATCAACTGCGGCATCAACATCGGCATGGACGTCCTCATCACCCTGCTGCCGCTGCGCGTCCTCTCGCGCCTGCGCCTCCCCGCGCGCCGCTGCCGCGTCCTGACCGCCGTCTTCGCCCTCGGCCTGCTCCCCACCGTCCCCTCGTCCATCCGCCTGCACGCCCTCACCGCGCTCGGCGCCTCGCGCCACCGCTTCATCACCTCCAGCGCCGCCACCGTCGTCTGGACCGCGCTCGACCTCAACGTCGCCATCGTCTGCGCGTGCGGGCCCGCCCTCGGCCCGCTCTACACGCTGCTGGCGGCGCGGCTGCGGCCGGCGACGTCCGCGGGGGCGGGGGCCGACAAGGGCGACGGGGAGGACCCGTGCACGATGATGGTGCTGTCGCCGCCGGCGTCGCCGTCGACCGTGATGATGATGCCGCTGGTCGCCGGGTCCGTGACCGTCGTGGCGGCCGGCGTGGCCGTGCCGTCGTTTTGGCAGAGCCGGAACCTGCAGCGGCGACAAGACAAGTGCGTCGAGAACGGTGTCGGCGTCGCCGTCACTACCCCGGGCGGCGACGATTACATCGACGACGAGGACGCCATCAGCGACCTCGTCGAGTTTGCCGACTTTACTGGGTTGACCGGGGACGCCAGCTTGGATGGCTTCCTGGTCGCGACGAAGTTGGAGAAGGCGAAGAGCAGGGAGGAGCTGCTTGCAGTGGCCAGGAGGCCGAGCGGGGGCACGACGGCGACCATTGCGACGATGGTCAGGGTGAGGGAGGTGGTGGTGGATTGTTATGACAACGATGACGACGATGACGACAGACACGATCTCAGTAGGGTTAGTCTTGGGGTGTCGGAGGGAAGGGCGTCGAGTACGATTGAGCTTGTTTGATTTAAACTTTTTTTTTCCTTTTTTTTCATATGATTCCCTCACTGGCAATCTCGCTCGCTCACTCGTCCTTACTCATGTCCTCCTCTTTACATTTCCTATGTTATCATTTCTCTTCACGTCTGCTTTTTCCAGCGCATAGACTTCATGACGGCGGCGTTCGATGCATAAATGTTTGGGGCGGCATTCTTGGTGTACGGCTTCTTTTCCGGGTCTCTAGAAATTTCGAAAGCTCTTCAACGATTCTCATACAACTGCATCAGAATAAAAAGCGATCTGAGTTTCCAAAGCCATTTCGATCGATCAAACCGTGATGCATTAATGACGTGTCTCAACCGATTCCACCACCACCCCGTCATCAGGATTCCGGCTTCTGGGCGAAAATCACGTGCAAAACCTGATAAGTATGAATAGCCGGGTCCATTAGGTGCTTTCTGACGCCCGCCAAGAAGACCTCTACCTCCTCGGTACTCCAGCCCAAACCGTTGCACATTGGCCGCAATGCGATTGCCTGCAAGCCATCCATGGCGATGGCCTGGTAGTAGGCGCCAACCTTCTTCATCAATTCATCCTTTGGCCACGATCCGAAAGGAACCTGGAAGGTGCGCTCCTGGACGTTGGCGAAGCCGGCCTCGCGGAGCTGCGATTTTATGTCGTGGACGCCATTCAGGTTGATGGACATGGCGGCCAGACCCTGGCCAACATGGTCTAGCATCTTGGAAAACTGGTAGTCGTCGGGCATGGAGCCGTCGTCGCAACGTGGCGTGTAGTTCATCTCGTGGAGTTCGACCCAACCGCCGGGTCGAAGGTGCCTACACACTTGCCAAGTCAGCTGAGAGGTTGGAGGCTTGTCCGATGGAGGAGACTCGCCTGTGGGCTTGCTTTAGCATGCCAAGGTAGTCCCTGAAGGCTTGGACGGTGTGCCGCGCATGGACGAGATCGAAGTAATCGGTGGGGAATACCCATGGCGCTTCGGCGTCATCAACCAGGAATTTGACATTCGGCGGCACCCAAGTGGGCTGGATTGGGCTCAAGTCAACGCCCTGCACCAGCGCGGTAGGATACTGCTCGCCCACTTGTCCGATGTCAGCTGAGACGTTTGGAGGTAACCTGGGAGGTGACGCACTCTCCACACACCATATTCCGGTCCCGGTGCCGAGGTCGAGGATGTTCTCCGGGTGATGGCGGATCGGGGCGTAGTGCAGATGATCGCCCATAGTTGTGCTTATAGCAAAATGCTTCATGTCCTCTCTGGGCGGTGAGCTTGATTGTCGTTCCACGTAAGAGTCCAGCGTACCTCTCCTGCTCGGGTTCATCGTTTGGGAATTGGTAGAGTCCCTCATGGTAGCGGTGATAGCGCCTTCCAAATTCAAACGAGTGGTCTCGGATGCTCGAACTCAAGGATGTCGAACCAGCGTGAGACGATGCGTCGGCTGTGCTAGCAGCCTCGCTGTCGACCTCGAGCGAGGCCGATGCTTGATGGGCGGCATGCCCAACCGGCGGGTGTTCGACAGCAGTTGAAGCCATGAGGGTTTCCCTTCGATTTTTCTAGTTCTGTGCTCAGACGATGCATGATCGAATTTATAAGGTGAGCTGTCCCCAGTCAGTGGGTGGCTGACTGTGCCGCATACGAAAAAAGGCATTGCGCCGTGACGACCCAGATAACACACCCGATTGATGGAAGAAGATGCAAGCGAGCTATAAGTAAGTGGCTACCAGCCAGGATGGACGATTGATTTAGGAGCTCGTCCGAGGCCTGCGTCGAGGGTGATGTGGTCAAGACATACAGGGCTGTCGGAATTGTGACATGGCCATTTTCTCCTATGCGCGTGTATGGATTGCACTCCAGCCCCGCCGATTGGATGGACTTCCGTGTTCAAAGCAGTCGGTAGGCAGCGAGAGAAGCGCGGCGTTCGTGAGGTTTGATGTGAGTTGCGGGGCGCCGCAGAGGAAGGAAGGTACGAAGGGAAAGACGTGGCCGGTCTTACCTATCGGCGATAAGCATCATAGCTGCACATTCGCCGCCTGCTGTCCGTTTTGCCATCGTCTCAGCACCCACTCACGCCGCGAGCAAAGCCATGTCGGCCTCGGACGCAGGCTCCGCTGTTTCTCCCTTCTTCCGCCTCCCTCGCGAGCTCCGCGATGAGGTGTACGCTTCACTACTCGCCCCGCACAACTTTCGCGTCGAGCGCGACGATGACTACGTCGACTACAAGTACGACCTGCGACTCCTCCGCGTCAACCGCCAGATCCATGACGAGGCCAACCAAGTCTTCCGCCGCTTGAACGTTTTCGCCCGCATCGAGACGCCATGGCCCGAGGCAAAGCAGCACATCTCCGACGAAGGTCGCGTCCCCATCATCGCATCCGGTCCCGCCGCCGCTCGGTTCTCCGCCGTCCACCTCCGAGTCTACATTGAGGCCTACCAATACGTCTTCGGCGAGGGGAATACCCACCATCTGGTCATATTAGTCGACCACCTGCGCCCCTTCTGCAAGATGTGGTACTACTCGGACTTGAGCCACCCCGGCCTCAATGCCCACCTGCGCCTCACCCTGACCCTGCAAGAACCCTTCTCGTCCAATGCGGAGGACAAGACAATACCGCAATCTCTCAAGCGGAGGATGCTGGAACCGTTTGGGGAAATCAAGGGCCTGCACGAGCTGCGTGTAGAAGGCCAGGGCGACGAGTCGATAGAGAAGGACTTGCGCGAGCTCCAGGCTGTGCCTTACAAGTCTGCGGCAGAATGCTTGGAGGAAGCAACGCGCCTCAAGGACGAGGGAAACGCGGCTCTTCAGAAGAACCAGTTTCGCGATGCGCTGCGGCTTTACGAACAGGCGTTCCTGGCGATGCACATTGTTGTGTCTGGCAAGAGGCGGTCCATCTGGGGCAATGCCTTCTTCGAGGTACACGTGCACTCCGGCCAATATGCAGAGCAGTACGGTCAGCTAGTGCGCCTCACTCTGCGGGTTAAGCTCGTCGCAAATACCACTCTGGCCTTCTTGAAGCTTGAGGATTATCACATGGCCAAGTTTTGGGGAATGCGTAGCATCCAGCTTATGCGCGAGGGGATGGGCATCGATAATGACGACGACGACGAGCCGATGCTGGGCTTTGCTGCGGCGAACGAGATGGGCAAGATCTACTATCGGACGGGCCTCGCTTGCAGGTCTCTGGACGAGAAAGACCAGGCAAGAAAGCTCTTGCGCATTGCTGCTCAGTACCTCCCAAGGGATCCTCAGGTCTCATCAGCATTGGCTTCCGTCGCCCTGAGAATATAGCGCGGCTGGTTCCGGGCGCTGTATGACTCCCCGTGCCATCAACTTACTGCAGCTTTGTGAGCCAGCTCTCTTGACTGCTGGATGAAATATCCTCCGCCAATTCCCACCAGTTCCCGAGTACCCAGGTCCAGACTTGTTCGTAGCATACGTCATGCCAGACAAGCCGAGATCTGATGACGTTTTATGCCGATTAGAGTTTGGCTAGACAGGGAAGATTTAAAGAACTTCGATATTGTTCTCTGGAGAGTCCTTTCGGTGCGTAGTACTTGACCTCGGCTCAAAAAGGCAGCCTGAGCTTTGGAGTTGGCCAATAGTCTATGGCTTATTAGCACATCCGGCCGGATCTCGGAAACACCGAGCCAGAAGATCACCGACCGGATTCCCTCTTCGAGCATAAGTAGACGCGTAACAGCAACGATGTATAGGGCAGGTCGCAAGGCGGACAATCTCGACGAGTCAAGAAGCGGCCATGGTCTCTATGAAACCCGGTTTCAAAGTCTTGCGGCTCTCCTGAACCTAGCTGACGGTACATTCGACTCTGCGCTGGAAGAGCAGGACAAGGGCACAGAAATAGTTATGTATTTTGGAAAATCATGATCATTTTGCATCCATGCCCCCTGGAACGCTGTGCTAACATCCCAATCGTGTGTCTATTCGTCACTTTTTCCCTAGATCTCGTCACAGCCTCACAGCCTCACAGCATGCGCGTCAAGCCACACTCCGTGCCTTTACAACAAGCAATCGGATCTCGGGCCGTACAACGGGCCTAAACGCCTTGGCTAATTCTTGGCTGAATCCCGCAATGGCAGGCAAGCAGACAATGCAGGTTCGGAAACAGTAAACAGTCGTAAGCCTTAGTGGGTCCCGGGAAGGCGTCGGCACTTGAGACACCAATTGGCGCCTCTAGATCTACGATAGCGGTAAGCATAATCGCTGCTGTTGATCGAAACCCATGTTATCTAGTATAGGTGCACTGGGCACCTTTGAACTCGCCTTAGGCGCGTTCAGGCAGGATGTTCGGCACCGTTTCTGAATTACGCGTGGACGTTTCCAATCATGCTCTCGCTGATTGGGTGCTAGACAATGGGTAAAGGATACACGCAATGCGTACGAGTGGGAGCCGCAGCATTACCTCCGCTGCGGCCAGAGGGTGGAGCTTGGGGAACGAAGTGCTTCCCGTGCGGATCCCTTATAAACGGCTGCCAGAACACTTGACCCCAATTTCTCCTCCACCACTCGCCGCTCTCTCAGCACTCACTCTTTCTCTTCCTAGCCGTTCGTTTGGCCTGCTGTTCAGCAAACATGCAGCCCGCCGTTCTCCTCGCCCTCGGGGCGTCTCTCCTATCCGGAGTCGTCGCCCACCCACACCACAACGATCTTTCCACCGCCGAGATCACTCGCCGCTCGCACCTGTCGAAGCGCTGCGAGGGCGCCGCCGCCTCCATGAACCGCAAGCGCTGGGCCAAGCGCAACGCGAAGCGCGACCTGGTCTCGCGGGCCGCCGCCAACACCACCTACAGCGTCAACGTGGAGGCGCCGTACTACGACGTGCTGCAGAACAACACCTGCATCTTGACCGAGGAGGTTACCGGCGGCCCTTACATCTGGCCCCGCAGCCAGACGCTGCGCCAAGACATGATCGAGGGCCAGGAGGGTGTGCCTCTGTACCTTGACATCGGCGTCATGGATGTCAACTCTTGCGAGCCGCTGCCCAACGTGCTCGTCGACATCTGGCACTGCAACGCCACCGGCAGCTACTCGTCCTTCACCGGCCTGAGCCCAGACACGCCGTTCGAGACGCTCCTCGAGCAGCTCAACGCCACCATCGGCGACGACCTGCACACCGACGACACCACGTTCCTGCGCGGAATGGTACGTTCCTCTTCCTTTCCTCCCTTCCAATCATCTCCTTCCCCTCCGAACCTCTCTTGTCCGAATTAATCATTAACATTCACCCCCTTTCAACAGTGGCCCACCGACGACAACGGCATCACGGAATTCCGCACCATCTTCCCGGGCTACTACGTCGAGCGCACGGTGCACATCCACGTGCAGGTGCACGACAACTGGGTGGTGCGGGCGAACGGCACCATCGCGTCGTCGGACACGGTGTCGACGGGGCAGGTCTTCGCGGCCGAGGACCTGACGCAGCAGATCGTCGCGCTCGAGCCGTACGGCAGCCACACGGCCATCAACCGCACGACCAACGACGTCGACGACATCTACGCGAGCGAGAGCAAGAACGGCTTCGACCCCGTCCTGGACATCGTGCCGCTCGACGGCAACGACGTGACCAAGGGCATGGTCGGGTACATCACGATCGGCGTGGATACGGAGACGCAGGGCGCGATGAGGAGGAAGTTGAGGAAGTTGTAGGGGTGTTGTTCCTCTTTTGGGATGTTAGACGTGGGTGTGAAATAGATTTGGTTCATGTAGAAAATTCGTCCTTCAGTCGTTCTTCTCCGACTTGGTTCCTTTCCGCTTGCCCTCGCCGGATTCGCCTACTGCGTCTGCCGCTTCCTCGTCCCTGACCTTGTTTCTTCTGTCTGACCAATACGTCCATGTCGCCCAGATGCCAATTACCAAACCTGTCAGCGGTAGGGTGATGGCCCAGTACACCCAGAAATTGGACGGATCGGACTCAACCATCGGTGTACTGAAGAGTGCCTGCAGTCGTGATTAGTGACTGCCGTCAGAGTTTGCTGAAGGAAACGAACGGATACAAATGTGCCAGGAAGGAAGACGGTAGTCAAGATAGCGATGGTCTTCATGGATGAGCTGTCGCGTTTTGCCGCGCTGGCAAGCCTTGCGGAATCCTTCGCGATTCCGAGATTGGCTCTGCTGTCCCTCTGTGTGAGGAGAGTGAAGAGCTGTAGGACGTGAAGTTAGCTGAGTATTACTGCTACGTATGCTTTTCTACTCACGGCAGACGTCTGCAATGCCGATATTTCTCGCAAACTGTCAAGTGACCGCCTTAGGCTTTCTGCAGTCACTATGAGGATATCAACGCGGTCTCCAAGGGATTTTGCGCTGCGCTCAAGCCCGAATCGGCGGGCAGACTTGGTAGGCCCAAAGCTGGGAAACTTGGTGTCCATGGATTTGGCTTCGTCATCAATATACCGGATGGCCTTTAGTACGCTCTCCGACAGATCTTGAACAGTTTTGGTCTTTTGCCATCCATTTGAAATCTGGAATATCAGGTCGGTCCCCTCTCTGAGAGCTTCCTCGGCTTGCTGTAAGAAGTATTCGTTTTCTCGAAAATATTCCCGCAAGCCGACTTTTTTTTCAAGGTCGGTAACCTTGCCCAGGATACCTGTGCTGTGGGTCTGGTTTAACCACAGATCCAGCGAGTAGAGGCACTCTGTTAAGAGCAGAGTCGGGGCCAGCATGGGGTGGCAAAAACAAGCTCGCGAAGTCTGGAGGTTGCGTTTCAAGATGGTACTCGTGCCCAGACCTTCCATCACCAGGCCCGTCACGAGATTTTCTTCCAGCGAATATGAGATGACAGCGATGCCGAAGTTGTATCTTATGACCCAGCCTAGAGTTTCTTTCCTTTAACGACCCAACTTCGAATGTTAGAGTAAGATACTTACAGACTCTTGTGGCATCTTCGCACCACCTGAACATTGCATAATTGACTCCCAGAACCTTATCCATGAATTCATGTGGCAAATGGAAAACCTCCATGAATTCCTCGAGAGCCACTACATTGAATGGAAGTGTGTTCATGTGGAGGCCTTTCGGGGAATTGAAGATTCGGTAGATAATTTAGTAAAAGGCCTAAAAAAGGGGGAGTTGCATTCGTAATTTTACTCACAGAAGGCGCATGCCTCCAATAGCATTGTCAGGAATGTTCTGCCACGCAATGTATCAGCGCCAAGAGCCAAACCTCGAAAAGGGTCACAATTTGGCACCGAGTTCCTGATCCAAGACTCCACTTCCACCGGGCTGTGGCTGTTGACGCGGTCCTCAACTTCGCCAGAGTCGAGCTGCTAAAGCTCAATGGACTCGCACTCTTGCGGCTTGAGAATCAAATTTCTAATTGCGACATCGCAATCATCTTCGAGCAACCAGAGATAACGAGAGTGGTCGAGCATCCCTTAGCCAAGTGTTGACTGTCGTGTATTTTTGTTTTCTCACTTCCGGCACAGGGATCGGAGAGAGACAGGTCAGCCGTGAACCTAACAGACTGAGTGCATTCCCCTACTTTTAAAGTCAGCTGACAATTGATGTGAGCTTGGCAGCCCGCTTTTGGGAGGCCGGGCATCAGCTTCAGCCTTGCTTACTGAGCGCCTGCAGTTCCCGAATATTGCATACCAACCCGGTCATACGCGGCCACATCATGACATATTGGTTTCCCATTGCTTATTTCAGCTGGAGCGACCCGCATCTTATTGGCGACTTCTGCATACTCTCATTGGCAGGATCTACCGAGCGTCACCTTGACCTTCTGGTCTTTTCCTTAGCTTTGGAACACAGATGCGGGGCATCTCAGTTCTTTTTCAACATCATGTGGGGCTGGACATCACAAGATCTGCCAACACGGTCTCTGTGAGCCGCGCTATAACGCGAATCCTGAACCAGCATGAATGAGAAATATTGTCGTTCCAACGCAACAACGTTAGGTGGTGGAATCCTATATCCGGGGAGCTTTGGCTGGTTCAGCGGAGTTCTTCCATGGCGAGATGTTTGGTTTTCGTGATGATGAGACTAAGTTAGTAACGGTAAACGAATGCTATTATTGTTCTTTCATGAAATGTATAAGACCGGCCGACGAGGCTTGCAGTTGCGAGCATATTTTTGGAGAAGGATTCGCGCTAGAGCTGGCCTGTGCATCAACAAGATGCTTGACAGCTGGTAGATATGCAGAATACAACCAGGCTGCATACTCGTCGGCGTTAACTGATTGTTGAAATCAACAGATGACTTCTTGGGAACATATTAACGAGAATACCCGAGTAATCTATGCGGAAAAAAACTGCATGTTCATCAGTCGCCTTTTCGTTCACACTCAAAATAGCCCCCAACCATGACGTGGGGAACACCGCCCAGCGGTGAGGCTGTGTCACCGCAACACCATGACCACCATCAACCGTAACCGTCACCGTCGACGTGGCGCAGCAGCACCCGCCGATATACAAAAACCTCCCACACACCCCAAAGTTTCCAAGTCCGCCGCCAGCACCCCCGTTACCGGTCAACACCACCACCACGACCACCACCAAAAACAAAAATGGCCGTCACACAACAACATAATCAACCACCACCCCTCCTCCGCCTCCCCCCGGAGCTCCACCTGCAAATCATCACCCACCTCGTCTTCCCCGAAACGACGCACCTCCGCGCCACCAGCCGGCACTTCGCATCCCTCATCCCGCCCCAACCCTCCACCTGGCTCGACCTCCTCGCCGCCGAGAACGGCCTCTGGTCGCGCCGCCGCAACCGACTCGCCTGCGTGTACTGCGCGCGCCTGCTCCCGGCGCATCACTTCACGGACCAATCCAAATCGCGCTCCGCGCGGCACGGGGGGTCGCGGCGGGCGTGCGCGACGTGCCAGGGGCACATGAGCGCGGCGCCGGGGTACGGCAAGCCGCTGGTGGCGAACGCGCACGCGGCGCGGCGGACGGCGGCGCGGGCGGTCGAGGTGGATTGGGTGGAGCGCGGGTTCTGCGTCGGGTGCCAGACGGCGTTTGGGCGGTGGGGCAGGGGCCCGGCGTCGGTGGAGCGGGTGTGCGCGGGGTGCTGGGTGAGGGAGGGGCGGGACTCGGCGATGGCGGCGGAGGCGGCGAGGGCGGAGAGGGATGTGCGCAGGTGGTGCGGGAAGCGGGGGGATGGGTGGGGGGATCTCGAGGTTTATACGGAGAATTTCGCGTATGTGAAGGAGAGGGAGTGGCCGGATTGGTGGTTTCCCGTGTATTGCCACTGTTGCGACTACCCCGAGAGGGATGAGGTGCCGAGGTGGAGGGAGGGGTGGAGGGGGGTGCAGGTTAGGAGGAGGGTGGAAGGGTGAGAGGCGCGGTGCCATCTGGCAGAAGGTATGTACGTTGGAGAGGATGCTCAGAGCGTGCGTGACGCTAACCATGGTGTCAGGCTTTGCTGCCGGTCAGTAACCAAGGCGAGCTGGACGTCCAAACGAGACCATGGATCCGCAGCAATATCCCCTTCCTATCCTCGCTGGCGAAACCTCCAATTCCCCTTTTAAGGACAAAACCGTCGTCCGAAGCTTCATACGAGCTTAACTTTGATACCCAGTCATGAAGACTTCAGCTTTCATCATTTGGAGCACCACATCTCAGCCCGCAACACACGGCTATCACAGAACACGGCTCCGCAGCACATGTCGACTATAGAAACTGGGCGTAGGGCGGAACAAGCACAGATCAATTCTACATCTGACGACCAACACGACGATTTATTTCTGCGTAACAGCGACCGTCTTTGAAAGCACCAGGCAAGAACACGAACATGAGCTGTTCGAGACATGTTGCTCTTTCAAGAAGTTCCGTTCGCTTGGATGGAAGGGGTAAATTGGTCTGGTCAGGTTCCACTCTTCCTCAAGCTGTTTTGTGACAGGCGTTACAGCCTGCCTGTGTAGACAGTTGAAAAGTGAACACGTTTGGAAGTGTGCATGTCTCTAAAATTTACATGAACATCTGGGATATTGCTTGATAAGATCACGCCCAAACTGCAGTGTTCCTTGCGGAAACGCGGAAATGTATATCTTATTGTATCATGGATTATTTCAAAACCTGTGTGCTCATACACCCACACCCACATCATATAGTCTTATGCTACCATCTAGTGTTGATCTACCTGAAACTCAGCCTTGTGTGACCGTGATTACCTGAAGCAATTAAGCCTCTGATATGCCTCACCCGAACTCCGCCTCAATGGCACCTCAGTGGCTGGACACCCCCGCATGCACTGCCACAACCCCGAAGACCAATCCCATCCCGTTCCAGACAGGATTTCCGCCTATTCGGAGCACAGCCGACATCGCCTGTTGCCTCATGCGGCTGAAAACACGCATGTCTCACGCACACCGACATCAAACCGGGAGCCTCAAAAGGAGCATTAAATCCACAAAATGCCCAGTCTGCGTCGAGGCAGCTACCAGCACGCCCTCTATCGCTTCCACAAAAAAGCAAACAACCAACAATGCTCGTCCCACCCTTCTTCAAGGCCACCCAAATCCTCCCCTCCACAGCATCCTCCTCCCCCAACGCCGCATCCACAACCCACCACCACCACCACCACCACCACCACCACCACCACCCCGCCTCCATCCTCCCGTCCACGGGCCACCACCCACCCCACCTCAACGCCGCCATCCGTCCCGCCCACGACCTCCCCACCTACCTCTCCTCCCAGCTCCTCACCCCCAAACTCGACCACCTCCACCCGCACCTCTGGCTCGCCGGCCTGCCCCGCCCCGCGCGCCCGCTCCACCGCCACCTCCTCCTCGACCGCACCATAACCGTGACCGAGAACCCCGACGAACACCTCGTCTGGCACGAGCAGCGGCTCTACATCAAACCGCTGCCGGCCTGGCTCCTCGACCACGACTTCTGGACGGCGCATCTGTGCGGGGACGGCGCGGCCCCGCCGGGGGACGAGGCGGAGGCCCTTCGACACGCCGCAGCGGCGGGTTTCCTGCTGTCGTACACGTGGTTGGTGGCGTACCCGAGCGACCTGCGGCTCGCGCGCGAGCTGCACCTCCTGCCGGAGCGTGTGGCGTGGCCGGCGTGGGTCGCGCTGGCGAACTCGTTCCTGGACCGCCTCGATCGGGGGAGGGGCCGCGGCGGCGGCGGCGGCGGCGGCAGCATCACCACCACCACCACCACGACCAGAACCAACGGCCCCCAGAGCCCGCAAGACACCGCAACGCTACCCACAACCGCAAAGCCGTCGCCTCCGACGCCAACAGCCACGGTAATAGCCCCCCGCTACCGCTACGGCGAACTGCGCCTCCGACGGCTGGGCATGATACAGCGCTGGATCATGCCATTCTCCTCACTCTCCACCTCCCCATCCTCCTCATCATCCTCATACATCCGCCGCCCCACGACGACCGCCACCTTCCTCCGCCGCAACTTCGCCTGGCTGGCCGCCGTCTTCGCGTACGCGGCCGTCGTGCTGAGCGCGATGCAGGTGGCGCTGGCGACGGGGGTGCTGGCGAAAGACGCGGCGCTGCAGAAAGTCGGCGCGTGGTTCGCCGTCGCGGCGATGGTGGCGGTGGCGGGGATGGTGGGGGCGATGGGGGCGGTGTGGGTGGGGGTGAGCGTGTTTCATGTCGTTTCGACGGTGGTGTTTGTGCGGAGGGTGGAGAGGAGTAGGGGGGAGGGGAAGGGGGGAGAGGTGTAGGGTGGCGGGGATGGATATGACGGGGGGTTGTTGGTGGTCGAGGGGGACGGGGATTGTTGATGTTTGGGGAGTGTGGAAATATACATTGGTTTCGTTCGTAGGTAGGTATTAGGTTCGTATCGTCTATGCTACGTCGTCATTAATAGAAACCCCCAATCTTCCCTTTTCTCTCACTTTCTCTTAATTATACAAACCCAACTGCCACCACTTGCACCTCGCATTCGCCGCCGGATCCACCGCCACGCTGATGCCCTTGCTCGTGAAATACACCACGCTCCCCTCGTCGCCATACAGCGGGACCTCCTTCGGCGCGCCGTCCACATCGCTGTCCGGCACGCCCCCGGTCGCGAAGCTGGTGATGTAGTCCTGCAGGGCGAACGCGAGCGTCTCGTTCGCCGCGCCGAGTGAGACCAGGCCGCCGGTGGTGTCGGGCTCGCCCGGGTTGTAGAACGTGTACGGCACGTCCTGGCCGTGGACGCCGAAGTCGACGCCGAAGACGTAGGCGTACGTGTCGTTGCCGAGGTCCGTGTACGCGCGGTCGAGCGCGTTGGCGTTGCAGGTGATGGACGACTCCTGCAGCGCCAGCGACATGCGGGTGGTCAGGTCGGTGTAGCCGTAGGTGCCGTTGTAGACGGGCGGGTACAGCGTGTCCGTGATGTACGAGACGACGGCGGGTTTGGCGTTGGGGAGGGCGGTTTTCAGGAAGGCGGTGAAGGCGGATTCGTTGGTGAGGGGCGGCGTGAAGAGGAGGCCCTCGTTGGTGGTGTGGCCGGAAAAGACGCGGACGGACTTGTCGAATTGGCCGTGGTTCAGCAGGTACTTGGGGTCCTGCGGGACGATGTCACCGTCGACGGACGGGCCGACGGTGAAGCTGGAGTACATGGAAGCACCGATCAGGGCGACGTTGCCGGCGATGAGTTCCTCCTCGGTAAGGTTCCGCGCTTCGGCCAGGCTGGTGACGTTCAGGTATTCAAGGTAGTTTTGGAATGCTTTCTCCTGTTCGTAAGGGGAGCTGATCTGTAGCCAAGCGGGAGACTGGGGAACGGCTTGCTGGAAGAGCGATGGAGCGGAACCTCCGAAAGCGGTGATCTGGTGCATGATGGAACCAGCACCAGCCGATTCGCCAACGACGGTGACGCGGTTCTTGTCACCACCGAAGAGGTGGATGTTCTTCTGAACCCATTCCAGGGCGAGGCGTTGATCGTACAGGCCGAGGTTGGCAGTTCCGTCTTCCTGGTACGTAGGCCCCGAAAGCCAGCCGAAAGCCCCGAGGCGATAGTTGATAGAAACGTAGACAACTCCATCGGAAGGACCGGTCTCACTTCTTGCGATAAGTCCGGCGGGGTTTCCGTAGCTGATTTTCGAACCCGAGGTGTAGCCACCACCTGCACGTCGAGTTAGTGTCCAATCACGATTTGCGGTTGGGAGCCAATAATACCGTGAATCCAAACAACCACGGGAGCACCGGACGCATTTCCGGCATTCTCGAAAATCTTCTCAGGCACAATCACGTCCAAAAACAAGCAGTCCTCGGTCTCGCCGGGCACGGTGGTAACATTGGCAGAGCCAGTAGTCACGGTGGTGGAGACGTTCGGCACGACGCCGGTGAGAAGGTACTGCGGAAGCCACTGGGCGGCAATGAGGGTCCATGCGGGATTGGCCTGGTGGCAGATTCGGAGCTCGGAGCCATCCTGCACGCTGGAGCGGTCGGTGGTGGGTGAGACTGGAGCACGGAAGCGCAGGTCGGCGACCGGAGGCGCGGCATATCGGATGTTGGAGAAGTTGTAGTAAGCCGCGGTTTCCTTAATGCCGCACATGTCAGTAACCCCGCTTTCCGTCCGGCTTCGAAATGAGCGGGCGTACATTGAAACTGGAAGCTTGCTGCAACTGGTAGCCCAGGTCGACAATGGGAAGAGACGAATAGTTGTTCTGGGCAGAAGCGAGGGCGGCGGCCAGCGACAGCAGAGTTGCTGCCGCGCCGAAAGGTTGGCGGGTGAAGCGCATGGTGGTGGGTGTCGGATAGTGAGGGTGGACGGGAGTGGTGAGGCTCTGGGCCAGCTACGGAGCCGTTGAAGTCTAAGAGAAGAATCTGACGGGCTCCATTGCCCCTATATGATCGGTGGGGCATGTCCGGGAAGGCGGCTGCCGGAGGTAGAGGCGGAAGACGGAAGACGGCGGGACTTGGACGGTGTCGTCACCTTCTTTGCCCGAAGCAGTAACGACAGCGAGATGCGGCTGATTTAGCGGTGCATGCATACGAGCCGAGATGCGGGGAATGGTCCAATGGCGCGGTGTTGGGTCCGTTGGTGGCGCAATTGCTGGCGCGGGTGGGTGAGGAACAGAGGAGCGTTGTGCGTGGCTGGGCGGTGGGTTGTGGGTGGGTGCCTGAGTGGGAACACAACAAGGCATCCATGCGCGTTTCCGATAGTCGAACCCACTAGTTGAGCACGAGCTGTGTAGAGGCACCGGCGATGTTGTAGTTGAGACACGCTGTTTCGGCCGACGAGTCTTGTCCGATTGGGAGCCTGCTGTTGCCTGTTCGGGGGGCCGTGGTGACTAATCAAGAAAGGCAGCTGCGTCATGGCATTCGCCATTCGCGACGGGAGATCGGCGCCTCACAACTCAACACCATTATTGCCATCACATCTCCGCGTCTGTCATTCCCACTGGTGCCCGTGACGGTGCCGGTCCGGCCCGTTGTTGTGCAGCCGAAGGATGCCGTACCCATGGTGGCGCGTTTCAGCATCTCGTCACCCGCCGAATCCGTTTCCGTGCAGTCCATCTCTTCGTCACTTGATTCCGTGAGATCGGGTGCTTATCGACGTTAGAGTGTGCTGCTTTTGTTTAGCTTCAACCACAGGATTCCGTCTTCTAGCGCGCTGCTGCCTGACGTCATGCACTGCAAGCTGGAATTCCACAACAAAGGGAGACCCCCTCCCTTCGCACTGTTGTCTTCATCAATTCCTCCTGAAACTTCCATTTAGCCCATCTGAAACAATCCAATCAACTCACAAAATGCCCCCGCTTTCGTGGTCAGCCAGCGTGCGCCATCATCCTGGCTCCTCCGCCGACGACATTGCCAATGAGCCCGACTGGGGAGCCGGTCCAAAACACTGCATTGGCCTCAAGGGCGGTCAGGGCATCAAGGCTGGCATAACTCATCAACAGGATAACCGCAATGGAGACCTTGACACCTTTCGACGGGGCCGCCAAGAGCTGGACAATCGAGCCATGCGTGGAGAGATGATCACTCTTCGCGACGTTTTAAGAGACATGACGGTGAGCGGAAGCTATTTATACCTGCCTTGGACCCTGTTTCAGACCTGCCCTGCTCTTAGGTGGAAGCAAGGGGGCTGATTCACCGCAGGAGTTCCCCGATATTGACACACAAGGGTGGCGACACGTTCTTGAAACACCCGAGAACTTGAGAATCAGTACCGATGATTTCGAGAGAGAGCAGCCAGAGGGCACTCTGGGGAAGTCTAAGGAAAATCCGAGAAGCAACCAGCAAGAGCACGAGTGGAGGATATCCCGCGGTGAGAACAAGCACAACAGCGCCTACTTTGGCGTCGAGGACACCGGATATGATTCCGGCATTGAGCAGAGCGGCCCTGTTGGCCTCCAGGACCCTGAGCCTGATAAGCTGCTCGGCAAGTACACACCGCAAGAGATTGCGCTTCTCTGCAGCGTCCGACATGAGAGGGACTACGTTTCGCAACTCCAGGTCAACGACGGCAAAGGCATGTCTCCGCATCATGACATACGTCGCACGCAGATTTCCATCGACGACCGGGACCAGCTCACCCCTGACAACTGGCTCCCGCGATCCTCGCACCTGATTCGCCTGACAGGCAACCATCCTTTGAACGCCGAACCCCGTCTCTCGCACCTGTTCAACGCCGGCCTCATCACGCCCAACGAGCTGCATTACGTGCGCAACCATGGCCCAGTTCCGCGGCTGTCGTGGGAACGCCACAGGCTCGTGATCCAGGGCGGGAAACTGACCTTGTCAATGGATGAGCTGAAAAACAGCTTCAGCACTATCAATATCCCCGTAATGCTTGCTTCTGCTGGGAACAGACGGAAGGAGCTTAATGTAATCAAGAAGAGCAAAGGCTTTGGGTGGGGAGCCGGCGCGGTGGGTTGCGCGTTCTGGAAAGGCCCGCTACTCCACGACGTGCTGCTGTCCGCCGGTGTGTCACAGGACACACCACAGGGCGACAGCAGGCGCTTTTGGGTCCATTTCGAGGGTGCCGATGAGCCGAGTGAGGGCAAGTACGCAACTTGCCTTCCGTTGGAATACGCAATGGACCCCAAGAACGACGTTTTGCTAGCCATGGAGATGAACGACGTACCTCTTCCGCCAGATCAGGGCTATCCCATTCGCCTCATAGTCCCGGGGCATGTTGATGGGCGCAGCGTCAAGTGGCTCGAAAACATATGGGTCAGCGATCGGGAGAATGACTCGCATTATCACGTCTGGGACAACAGGCTTCTGCCAAGTTTTGTGACGGAGAAGGACGGCGAGTTTGCCGATGCTCTGTTCCATCTTTCGAGCACGGCCTGCAATGAACAGACCCTCAATTCGGCCATCGTCAAGCCAGCACAGGGAGAGAAGATCCCCTTCGCCCAGGCGCAGAAAGGTCAAAGCTATCGCATTGCCGGGTATGCATATGATGGCGGTGGGAAAGAAGTTCAGCGTGTGGAGGTGTCTCTCGACGACGGGAAGACCTGGCTCTATTGTATCCGTCAATTCCCTGACTACCCCATCCGGCACGGGAATAAATTTTGGACTTGGCTACACTGGCACGTTGACGTCGAGCTTTCGCACCTACTCCGGGCAAAGAGCATCACTGTGCGCTGCTTTGACGTTTCCAAGGCAACGCAGCCGCAGGAAGCAGACTGGAACGTTTTGGGTCTGATGAACAACAGCTGGTACGTTGTCCGGACGAGCATTGCGGATGTTGAGGAGTCAGATGTACCCTCGATCCTCTTCGAACATCCAGTCGAGCCAGGGACTGCGGATGGAGGATGGATGAAGCCGAGCATTGGAAATGATGTTGAAAATGCGAGACGACAGGCTACAGTGCCACAGAAGCAGTTCACCAGAGAAGAGATTGAGTTGCATGACAAGGAAGACGACTGCTGGATCGTTGTCCATGGCAGAGTATACGACGTAACCAACGTCTTGTCTTGGCATCCCGGCGGCCATGTGGGAATACTTGGCCATGCGGGCAAGGTTCACCAGGGGACAAGTGACGAGTTCGCAGCAATGCATGATTCCTATGCTTACCAGAAGCTTGAGGGTAAGTCAGTCAGCGTCAGATCAAGTCTTGTTAAGCTTACCTTGTGTACAGAATGCATCCTCGGCGTCATCACAGACAGAGCCGCCAACTATATCAAGAAAAACTCCGCACTCGCCACAAAAGCGCGGGCGGATTCCTGGAGAAACTACGGCGAAGGTGATGGCCAGCTCACCCTACGTAAAAACAGATGGGTGCCCATCCGCCTCGTCACCCGGCAAGACACCTCTGCCAACGCCCGCACCTACACCTTCGCCTTGCCACAAGGCCAATCTATCCTCGGCCTGGGGACGTGCCAGTATCTGCAGCTCGGCTTCCACCTCCCGGATCGCATGCTCATTCGATCCCACACCCCCACACGCCCCCTTCTACCCGCCTCCAAACACCACCACCACGATCACCACAGCGATCAGCATTCCGCCGCACACCGCCCCGTCTCCCCCAACGCCCCCGTATCTCCGCTGACCACGCGCTTCCCCTCCCTCCCCGACCTTTCTGCTTCTTCCTCCACAGCTGCGGCCATCACCGCCCCCCGCCGCGAAAGCCTGAGCCACAGCCTCCGCGACGGCCTCGATGGCACCTTCGACATCACCGTCCCGATCCTACCGCATCCCTCTCCTTCACCTTCCTCTTCCGACACCGCCACCACCGCTAGTGACACCACCGCGCAACCCGTCCCCACCACCACCACCACCAACACCCCCGAACCCGCCGACCCCTTCACGGCCCTCCTCTCCCAACTCTCCCCCGGCTCGACCGCCCTCTCCTGCCGCGGGCCCCTCGGCTCCATCGTCTACCACGGCTGCGGCGCCTTCACGATCGAGGATGACGACGACAGTTTCGACGGCGACGGCGACGGCGAAGCAGTAACCCACGCAGCAACAACATCAGGAGGAGAAGCAGGAGGCATGTCGCGGCGGCAGCAGTTCTTCTTCTCCCGCATCTCCCTCGTCCTCGCCGGCGGCGCCGAGGCCGTGGCCAGGGGCTACGCGCTCATCGCGCGGGTGCTGCTTTGCGCGGATCCGACGCCCGTGCGGGTCGTCGTCGTTGTCGGCGGCGGCGGCGGCGGCGGCGGGGGTTCGAGCGAGGGTAAGGACGAAGAGGAGGGTGCGGAAGACGGGTTTTTGAAAGAGGAGTTGGAGCAGGCGGTTGAGAGGGGAAGGGGGCAGGTGAGGGTCGCGTGGGTGAAGAGGGGGGAGGTTATGCGGGATGATGGGGATGGGAAGGAGGAGATGCTGAGTGGAGAGTTGTTTAAGGCTGGGGATGGGGCTGGGGTGTTTGTTTGTGGGGAGGGGGGTGCGGTGATGGGGTGGGCGGTGCCGGGGCTGAAGGGTGAGTTTTTGGTGCTCCCTTTTCTCGCAGTGGTTGAGATGTGTGCGCTAACGAGGTGCGTTTTAGCTTTGGGATATGTGGAAGGGGTCGATTTGTTTGGGCTTTGAGGTGGGTGCAATGGGTGCAGTGGAGGCGTAGAAGATGTGAGAAATGCATCGTTCATGTTCCTTTTTTTTTTTTGGTTTTTGCCTTTTCTCCTTTACGCGCATGTGTTCTGATGCTCAGAAGTTGGGAACAAGGTCTCATTTTTTCATGGATCTTTTGCAACAGGCCATCGTAGTGCAGTCAAGGTTGAGAAGAACGATGCTTAGAAGAAACGGTACTGACTCCGTTGTATTAGAGCGAGAGAGCATAGGCAAACAGGCAGCAACAAAAAGTGTGTATGATTGGCCACATTGACATGCATGTCAGATAGCCTCGTCAATGATCTTCCTGCTCCTGCACTTACCTGCAGGGAACAGCTAAGCCAAGTAGTGGGCGCAGCCAGCACACAAGTTGTGATTGGGGCAACGCACCGTCAGCTGCAACAAACGACGTCCAATTACTGCGAGCTGATGAAGCGCACTGCCTGCAAGGCTGCGCTCGCGAAACGCTTTTAATGGCGTACTTTCCCTCGATCGCGCTCTGATTCTGGAGTTCTGCCTGGCTCCTGTCCCTTGTTTTGCTGTATTGCAGCTTTCGGAAAATTTGACGCCGTCCTTAGGTACACCAAAGCAGCACTGTGGAGATGCCCAGGCAATACGATGTTACTTCACAATGACAACACACAGTCAAAAGACCTTTCGGCTGCGAGGCATTCCTGAGGACTTCCGCGACGCGAAATCCGTCCGTGGCCTCGTCAGAAGCACGCTTAGGCTACCCGACGTTGACAATGTGAAAGTACGCTCGGTGGCACGTAGCCCCTACGACAGCCGCAGGAGGATTGCCACTTTGGATTTCATTGAATTGCCACCCGCCCTAGCCGAGGAGTCGAGGTCAGAGTGGAAGTTTGAAATTCGACATGGAATTTCTGAAGATGATGATGAGGATTTGTCCCCGGATACGCTCACGTTCGATACACACTTCGTCGGTTTCACCCCACTGCATCGCAGTGACGACGGTGACTATTCTATTGAGTAATATATTGAGCCCACTCGCCTTGGAAAGTGCTAACGTAGAGCTTCAGCTGTGTTGCTTTATCGGGTCTGAACGGCCACGCCTTCGGTTCGTTCAAAAAGAAGGCAGGTCTCTTCATGTGGCTTCGAGACGGTCTTCCCATCGACATGCCCTCTGCAAGGATCCTCATTTATGGCTACGATACGAAGCTGGTGAACAGTGCTTCTTTTCAAAATCTCCAGGACTTAGGAAGAAGCCTATTCATGAGCATCCAGGATATCCGGACCAACGCCACTGTAAGCTTCTATTGATTCCTGTTCCATGTAATGCCATATCCTTGTTCCTCGATGAACTAAGCGAGAATATAGGGTTTGACATCGGCAAGACCACTTGTCCTTATCGGTCACAGCTTAGGTGGACTTGTCATCAAAGAGGTGAGACGATTGGCATGCACAGAATATCACAGCTACAGGTCTAACGAAACATGGTGTAAGGGAATCATCTCTCTGGACCAGTCCGACGAGGCCGATCAAACCACTCTGCATTCAATTCGATCGATATACTTCTTTGGTGTTCCCCATGAAGGAATGGCCATCGAGTCACTTGTTCCACTTGTTCGTGGGCAGCCGAACGAAGCATTGCTTCATACACTGGACAAAAACTCGGTGATCCTGAAGCGCCACAGGAGCGAATTTCCAAAAGTCCTTGGGAAAACCCCACCGGAGATGATATCCTTCTACGAGACGATGAAATCGCCGACTGCACAAAAGGTATGAGTGATGGCATAACTTACTTTTCCAATTCCTAACTCGATCCAGAGCGCGGGTAGATGGCGGATGGACGGTCCGTTCGCCACGCTGGTCGACACGTCTTCAGCGACCTCAGGTTGCAAAAAACAGTATCCGATCAATCGAGATCATTCAGACATGGTCAAATTTTTGGGACGCGACGACGGGCCTTACCAAACAGTGGTTCGTCATTTCAGAAACGTGATAAAGGGCTCTGGTCCAGAGCCCCGCAGCGCAGCTAAGGAAAAAGACACCGAAGGTAAGCAAATGGGATCGTTCCTTGATACCTGCTCTGACCCACTTAGACCGACTAGTAACCAAGAGGACCTATCAGGAGTCCAGTGAGCAAGAAAGGCCCCAGAGGGCTGTTGAGGAGGAACGTATGAGATGGGGTAAGGTGCAATTTACTTATCAAAGGTTCCTCGCTAAAGCTCTGTAAGAATGTCTCCAGTCCCTCGCATTCCCAGAACAGGATTCACGGATGACGGAAATATCTCTGGACAAAAACACCTGCAACTGGCTTTTACGAAACTCAGACTACAAGAGATGGAACTGCGCATCCAGAGGTATGGTCTGGGTCAAAGGAAAGCCTGGCGCAGGGAAATCCACGATCGTGAAGTATGCATACGAGGAGTCGCTACGCCTTAGTCAAACCACAAACGAGGTAGTGTTCGGTTTTTTCATTCACGGTCGCGGAACAACGCTTCAGAAAACCCCTCTAGGAATTTTCCGGGCACTTCTCAACAAGATCCTGCACCATCCCGCATTCAAGCAATACCTACAAGAGCTTGCGAAGATATTCGGGGAGAGAGAGCAGAGAATGGGAAATCACGCTCAGCAAAGATGGTCATGGACTGAGGTAGACCTTCGGAAATTCCTGGCCTCGATGCTTCCTCGCGCAGCAAAGCTCCGCCCAGTTACCTTGTATATCGACGCCCTCGATGAGCTTGGAGAGGAAGCCGCAACCAAACTCGTGGATTATTTGGAGAACCTCTTACTTGATGTGGAGTTGTCGGAAGCCCACGCAAAAATCTGTTTCTCTTGTCGAAATTACCCCATCATTCGCCTCGACGACGGCTCTACGATACACGTAGATCATCACAACTTCGCGGATGTGTCGCTAGTGGTGCGGGATCGTCTGGCCAAAGCGAGTCTAAAGCCCGTGGTGAGAGCAAGACTGGAGAACGAGATTGCAAAAGGGGCTCGAGGAGTATTCCAATGGGCTATCCTGGTTGTTCGAAGAGTGATCGAGTTGAGCAGAAGGGGTAACAAGGCCGAAACGATCATGAAAGCTGTACGGCAAACACCGACCGAACTGGACGATCTGTACACAGAAATACTCGGGAATATCTGCGAAAATGAGCGACCGAGGACGCTTAAGCTGCTTCAATGGGTATGCTTCGCAGCAAGACCCTTGGCGCTTGACGAAATGCGCTACGCAATGGCTACTGATGCCTAAATGCCATACGTCACAGAGGGACAGCTCGAAGGGAGCGAATGGTTCAGTGAAAACATACAAGACACGAAAGCGGCCATCAACCATCTTTCCCGGGGTCTAATCGAGGTTACGGCTCTTTCGGAGAGGCAATCGCAATCGGATTGTTTCACAACCCTCAACCCGGTACAGTTCATTCACCAGTCAGTCGCGGAGTACATTCTCAGAAGTAGATTTCTCATGCTGGAAGGCGGGCACTCGAGGTCATCATTGACTGGATGGGGCCATTATGAGATATCACGATCTTGTCTCAAATTCATAGCCATGGGAATCAGGGCAGGCAATATTGCGCGCACATCTTTTTCACACTACGCAGTTACCTACATCCCGTGGCATCTTCGCCGTGTGGAAGACGAAGGGATTGTACAAAAAGATCTTCCGACGCTTATGGCGTGGATGAACCTCTCAGGAACTTTTACAACATTGGAACGGCACGGCACTTCGTCCCCATTTGCTCTCAAAGGAGGATACGAGATCAATTCTGGTTCGAAACTCTGGCATTCAATTGCCGCCTGGGGACTTCTTAGCGCATTCGACGCTTTGGATCTCATGGAAGATCCATATACAACTTCTGAAGATGAGAACGGACATACCCCATTCAAACTGTCGATAATGTACGGCCACGAAGCGGTCGCACTCAAACTCTTTCAATTTTTCTCTGCCAAGATCAATGTGGCGGAATGTGACTCGGTATTACAGCAAGCAGTAAAAAAGGGGATGCGGCAGTTGGTTTCCCGGCTACTGCAACATGGCGCAAATGCCAACTCCCAAGTCGAGAAATCTACAGAGCTACCTTTAGCCTTAGCAGTTCAGGACCAAGATGTCGACATGTCACAGATTCTTCTCGAAGCCGGTGCCAATCCGGACATATGCTGTAAGGCTGAGGCTGAGGCTGCCCATGCTGAGAACGGCGTGCGGTACACTACGATGGACACACCCAGGGCAAATCTTGGTATTCCGATCCTCGACTACTCTATACGCAAAAGGAATCTTGAGATCTTCTGTCGGCTTCTACAACGCAATGCCAACATTCATAGAGGCAATGCACTCCATGAGGCTATATTATTGTATGATCCTGGCAAGATCCGGGTTCCTCTTGGGAGTATAATACCCGAGCCGGATTCCTCCAGATACGAAGAGAGGGATTCGGAAAAGACAAGGACAAACATGATCACCATGCTTCTTGCCAAAGGAGCGGATGTTCACAAGCCCGATCAGCGTCTCTTGTTCGATCCCTTCTTACCACTAACAAACGCTGTGAGGTCAAATCAGATTTCAACAGTGCAGTTGCTGCTGGAGTACGGAGCTCAGCCAGAAAGGGAAGACTTTCGAGGCTGGACTGCAATGCATCACGCTGCCTCTGGTGGCCGTGTTGACATTGTGCGGGTTCTTCTGGCTGCAGGGGCATCACCGCATCCAATGGAAAATGAAATAAAGACGCCAATCATCCATGCGGCAATGAACGGCCATTACGAAACTGTCAAAGTCCTATTTGAAGCAATCAAGGCCAAAGCAGACTCTTCTGGGACCCGATGGCCACAAAGATTGAGCAATCACACAAACGAGCTCCCTCAACTCATTCCTCGGATGCTCTACACACTCCAGGAACAATGCGCTAGGTATGAACGCAGCCTTCCGACAGATGATGATCGAAAACTTTCTCCACTCAGCCAAGCTGCCCGCGACGGTGACAAGGCCGCTGTGCGCCTGCTCTTGCTCCTGGACAGTTCTCATAAAGACTTCATTTATGGAGATCGCTGGAACAGTCGAGCCCCCCTTTCGTACGCCGCGCAATCAGGTCATAATGATATTGCAAGCCTGCTTTTGCCTAAATCGAATGTGGAGGAAGCAGATTCTACGGGTCGAACTCCTTTGATGTATGCCATCGAGAGCCGCCGTCTAGGAATGATAGAACTCCTTTTGACCGCTGGTAACGCAAACCCAAACAAACGCTTGGGCGGAAGTGGGATAACGGTCTTCACAAAGGCGGTATGGGACGGAGATGAAGAGTTGATACGGGTGCTCCTGAGCTCACCAATACTGGAAGTTGACCCGAGAGAAGAGGATGGTTATTCCCATACGTCATCTTTCTTCAGAACTCTTCCCAGAGATAAGGCGGTAGCGAACAGGTTTGTCAGGGGTTTCATTGAGATGTCCAAACAACTTACCGGCTTCTCTTTGACGCCGATTCTATTCGCAGCAGCACATGAGAAGACGAGAATCGCGAAAATGGTATTGGGGACTGGAAGGATCGGCGTCGATTCTCTTGAAGAGGCCTACGTAGTGGCTGAAGCCTACGGTAATGTAGAGTTAATGGGGCTAATCCAGGGGGCGCGCGGGCGGTCCAGCACTTGACATCTGTCTACCTAGCCCGCCGCCTTCTAGCGCTGTTCAAAATTTCCATATAGCTCATCCATAGCAGGGGATAACATGAGAGAAGGAATGAGAAATGACAGTGCCTGTTCTGTGACTCGTTGAGTGACCTGGTTAGTCCGCAAAGGCCCATTGCTTCATTCATGTCGCAATCTCGACGTTTGCCACCACTCTTCACGGTAGGTAAAAGCGAAGGAAGCCAAGACCAAATCGCGTGTTCCATGTGTGGAACAGAGTATGTAGTAATCAACTGTATCCATAGGCATAGCATTGCTCTGGATAAGCACTGAATTCGCCTTAACGCCACCTTTTTTCGCAGTTATCCTGCCACCAGCGTGAAAGTTGCACCGTCTGACAAAAATTTCTTCAATAGAAGACGGCTCCTGTTTACAGCGATGTTCCACGAAACGGGTATCTCGCAGCCACTGATCACCCAGCCCTCAAATCTCCCACAACGCCAAAATATTGCCCATGATTGATCGCGAGTCTCGAACGCCCATCGCTAATGCACGAAAACTCCACCAGCCACAATCACAATCCCCCCTCCCCATCCCATCGACGGTCCACGCCGCAAAAGGAAACAGACACCCTCACGGCCTCCGCGCCTTCATGATCCGCTCATCCAACAACCCCAACAACCTCTCCTTCTCCTCCCTCGCCTTCTCCAACCTCCCCTGCTCCTCCCTCAACTCCCCATCCAACTCCTTCAGCCTCGCCAGCTGCTGCTGCTCGCTGAACCCGATGCCGGGCAGGCGGTCCGCCAGGGCGTTGATGCGCGCCATGTTCAGGATGATGTCGCTCGCGATCTCGTGCTGGACGACGGCGAAGCCGGGGTCGGGGGGCGGCGAGCGCGGGCGGTCCCCCGCGATGCTGGGCCCGCCGTTTTCGGCGGCGCTGGCGGCGGCGGCGGACGGGTTGTTGATGTCGCGGTCGGCGTCGTGCGGCTGGTGGGGGAGCTCGCCGTAGGGGTGGCGCGTGTTGGTGTACGTGAGGCCGGCGTACATTTGTTGGACGAGCTGGGAGGGGAGAGAGGGCGTGTTAGCGGTGCGTGCGGTTCCGTGATGGGGAGGGGTGGGCGGGCGGGCGTACGATGTCGATCGCGTCTTGCAGTTGGGTGAGGATGTCCGACATGGTCGCGGTGTGGGGGCCTGCGGGCGGAGGGTGGAGGAGGGGCGGGTCGAGCTTCGAGGGCGGTCGCCAGCAGGCAATTGTTGCAGCGAGATGGGGTGTAGAGGAGGAGGAGTAGGTTGTGGATGAAGCTCAAGCTTCAGCTCGGCAGAGCGATCGGCGGCGGCGATCCCTGGCCGCGCGCTCCGAGCACTTTTTATTTTGATTTCCTGCGTCATCGCGCTCTACCTCCCCCGTCCTTTGAGAGCCATTGGCGATGCAGAGTCGCTCGAATAGCTGTACCCGATCCATTTCATAACAGCTATGCTTGTCATTTTGCCATTCCCATCGCCAAAACACCACAACCCTTCACGATGAGGCCGCTCCTCCTCCGCTCCCTCAAGCCGCCGCTCCTCCGGCCCACCCTCACACCCATCCGCGCCGCCTCCAAGAAAACGAAGACGCCTCCCCCAACCGACGCCGCCATAGCCCCCGGCTCGGAACACCACCACGACCTCCCCTCCTTCCTCGTCTACGCCTCGCGCGTCAACCTCGAGCCCGACCGCAGCGTCTACGTCGGCACCCACTACGAATACACCGTCGCCGCCACCCTCAAGCGGCTCGGCTTCCACCTCACCCGCACGGGGCGCGCCTCCGACTTCGGCATCGACCTGCTGGGCACGTGGAGGCTACCGATCCCCAAAACCCGCACCACGAAGAAGGCCGCCGCCGCCGCGAGTGGTGACGGCGGCGATGGTCGTGGCCATGATGGCAGCAGCCAGGCGCCGCTGCGCGTCCTCGTGCAGTGCAAGGCCAGCAGCACGATCCTCAACCCCAAGCACGTGCGCGAGCTCGAGGGCGCCTTCACGGGCGCGCCCGCGCAGTGGCGCGAGGAGGATTTCCTGGGGCTGCTGGCGACGACGAAGAAGGCGACCAAGGGCGTCATGGAGGCGCTCGGCCGCAGTCGCTGGCCCATGGGCTTCCTGAAGATCGATCCGGATGGCCGGGTGGAGCAGTTCTTGTGGAATGCGAGCGCGAAGGCGAGGGGGTTGGAGGGGCTGGGGGTTACGCTGAGGTACATGGTGGACGAGAGGAACGAGGATGGCGAGGTCAAGACGGATGTTGCTTTGACTTGGCAGGGGAGGCCGCTGCCGTATGTGGCATTGACGGAGGAAGTGGAGGCTTTGCCTGCGTTGCAGATGAAGTCTGCGGATATGGTGGAGGATGAGACGGAGGAAGCGGAGGAAGCGGAGGAGGCGTCTGAAACTGCATCTGAGGACGTCCAAGAAAAGCCAGAAAAGAAGAAACGTGGCAAACCAAAGAAGGCAGTATCTGATACTGCATCGGAGACTTCGTCTGAAGGTGTTGACGAAAAGCCAGAAAAGAAGAAGCCCGGCAGGCGAAAGAAGGAAGCATCCGAGACCACGTCTGAAACTTCATCCGAGGGTGTTGAAGAAAAGCCAGAGAAGAGAAAGCCTGGCAGGCCAAAAAAGGAAGCATCTGATACTGCATCCAAGAGCGTTGAAGAGAAGTCAGAAAAAAGGAAGCCTGGAAGGCCAAGGAGGAAGAAGGACGCTGATGTTGAAGCTTAAAGGTTGAGTCCAAAATATTGTGCTACATCTTGTGGATATTTAGCGCTGTCCTATGCCTGTTCGCTCGCGAAGATACCCCGCCTGAATTTATATTTGCATCCAAAAGTAGTCAATGTCCATGTTAATGGTGCCTGAGGCAACGATTAAGGCGGCAACAATTAAGCGGGGCGCGGCGCGCTTCACGCGTCATCCATCGCGTCCCTCCCAAACGCGCTTCGCCTCCGCAACCACCATGACCTGAAATGGCGACCATCAAGGCCATAGAGGGCCGCTCGGTAGGTCGCGCGCGTCGCTCCATGTCGCTGATGTATATGCTGACTCGCGACATCTTAGATACACCAAATCCAGTCCGGGCAGGTCATCGTCGATCTTTGCTCCGTCGTCAAAGAGCTCGTCGAGAACAGCTTGGATGCCGGTGCCACCTCAATAGGTAAATAGCAGAAGATGCTACCTATGGAAGCCACGGGCTAATGCGCCGAGTCAGACGTGCGATTCAAGAACAATGGTCTTGAGACAATCGAGGTGCAGGACAACGGCCACGGCATTTCGCCAAACGACTACGAGACTATCGGTATGCTGATTTCGACGGATACGCTTCCCTGGCCCCGCTAATATCTCATCATAGCTTTAAAACACTATACCTCGAAACTTTCCACCTACAATGACCTTTCGTCCCTCCAGACCTTCGGCTTCCGCGGCGAAGCCCTGTCCTCACTCTGCGCCCTCTCAAAATTTCACATCCTCACGGCTCGCGCCACCGATGGCCCAAAGGGCACTCGACTCGATTTCGAGACCTCGGGCAAGCTAAAAGGAACTTCGGTCGCAGCGAGTCAGAAAGGAACAACGGTAGCTGTGGAGAACCTATTCTACAACCTGCCAGTCAGGAAGAGGGAGCTCGAGAAGAACATCAAGCGGGAATATGGAAAGGTGCTCGGCCTCCTGCATGCTTATGCGTGCATCAGTGTCGGAGTGAGGTTTTCCGTGAGCAACCAGGCTGCGAAAGGGTAATGGTACTATGGTGCGAATTTGATTAGGTGCTAACTGACCACCAGGAAGAAGATCTCTGTCTTCTCTACCAAAGCCAATCCAACTACACGGGAGAACATTGCCAATGTCTACGGTGCGAAAACACTAGCGGCTCTCATCCCGCTTGACCTGAAATTCGAGATGACGCCGACCACTATCGGGACACAAAGTGCGAAGAGCTGGAGTACCCAAGACGATCAGCACTCGAAAGAGATCCGTCTTGACGGCCACATTTCCCGTCCTGTTGTTGGTGAAGGTAGACAGACTCCTGACCGCCAGATGTTTTTCGTCAACTCCAGGCCATGCGCTTTGCCTCAGGTGTCCAAAGCCGTCAACGAGGTCTACAAGTCTTTCAATGTCACGCAATCCCCTTTCATCTTCGCAAACCTCGTCATGGACACCAATGCCTACGATGTCAATGTTTCGCCTGATAAGCGGACTATTCTGTTGCACGACCAGACAGCCCTCTTAGAAGCGCTGAAAGAAGCGCTGGTCGCCTTATTCGACGAACATGATCAGAGTGTTCCACAGGCACAGTTGGGCATGAAGAAGCTGGGGCAGTTCAAACCGTTGGATTTTGTCAGACAATCATCCACGGCTCGAGAGTCTGAAAATGAAGGAGATGCGCCTGATGCTCGAAGTGAGGCCAATGAGCCAAACACTGAGTCGAGTTCTCCGTGCGCGCCGGAGAAGGGCAACGCCTCTGCCAGCTTGATACAGCAGTTCGTTGGTAGAGATGCAACAAGCCGAAGCCAGCTTCCGCCTGCAGGTGAGGTTCGGCGGAAAAGTATAGAGGCCTCCAAGGACAAGCAGAAGCTTGCTCGATTCTTGGCGAAGGGCGATGACGAGCCTAATTCCCAGCCTCAAGAGGACACGAATGACATGCAGCTCGATTCTTCACCTACGGGAGCGCCTGTTCTCCCCCGAGCGGTGCAGGACTTCAACGATCGTATCGCAAGCCAAGAAGCTAAACGCAAACAACAGCAGGAGCCTTCTACAGAGCCTGCCGAAGACGGAGAACAAGAGCCGAGCATTGCAGTCATTCGGACTGCATCTCAAAAGAACGCTCCAGGCCCGATTCAGAACGCCTTTGATCGAATGCGGCCGAAACGTGCGCCGGCAGAGACAGCCACGATCACTATTGGCGACCAGACAACAACGATGAAAATCGGTACCCCTGAAGCAAAACGTCGGAGGATTCATACGCCGAAGCATGGCTTACATGGTGGAATGCTGCCTTCTCCAGGGAAGAAGTCCGGTTTTATAAGCAGTCTGAAACTATTTACGGCTCCAGGGACACAAATCGACGAAGAAGAGGATGAGATATCAGATGATGCATCAAATCGCGAGGAGCGAGAAGAGCAAAGCGAAAGCGAAAACGAAGAAGCGTCGAACTCTTCCGCTTCAGAAGAGGCTCAAGAGGACGAAAATGACGTTGAGATGGCAGACTCCGGCGACGAAGTCTCAGATATGGATGCTGAAGAGGCCTTCGCTGATACTTCAAAGAAGAGATCCAACGACAGTGAGCGTCACAACGGAGCAGGTCATGATGAAGAGCAGAATGGGGAAGACCTGCCGCGCGCGGACTCGCCTCTATTTGTCCAGCAAGGAGAAGATTCGGATGACGAGTACTTGGACGAGGACGAAAAGAAGGCGCGAGAGGATGCTCGAGTCGCTGAGATCATTGCAAAGGCCGAAGAGAACTCCGCTCGGCCAACGCACGACAACATGAAGCGCGCCACCAACATTCTTAAAGGAAGCGTGAAGAAGACTTCAACCCTACAACTGATCCAGCATCTCGAGACGTCCGTCTCGAGGATTGAAGAAACGTTGTCTCAACTAAACAAACAGCTCGAAGCATGCGCCAAAGTGACCGACGGAGACGGTGCGCCATCGGACGGCAAGACCGACCAAACACCCGAGGAACGTCTGTCCCTGACAGTCTCGAAATCCGACTTCGGCCGCATGCGCATCATCGGCCAGTTCAACCTCGGCTTCATCCTCGCCGTGCGTCCCGGCACCACCAACGACACCACACCCTCCGGGCCGTCCTCCACCCCAGCACCGTCCCCATCCTCCTCCCCCATCCCCAACGCCGGCGACGAGCTCTTCATCATCGACCAGCACGCCTCGGACGAGAAGATCAACTTCGAGCGGCTGTCGGCCACCACCGTCCTCGCGCCGCAGCGGCTCGTGCACCCGCACCCGCTCGACCTCACCGCCATCGAGGAGGAAACCATCCTCGCGCACCCGGCCGCCTTCGCCGCCAACGGCTTCCAGCTCGCGACCGACACCAGCGGCGACGCGCCCGTGGGGCGGCGCTGCGCGCTGCTGGGCCTGCCGGTGAGCAGGGAGACGACGTTCGCGGTGGCGGATCTGGAGGAGCTGGTCGCGTTGTTGGGGGAGGCGTCCATCTCGGAGGGGGCGGAAGGGGGGAGGAACAGCATTCCCCGGCCCGGGAAGGTGCGGAAGATGCTGGCGATGAGGGCGTGCAGGAGCAGCATCATGATCGGGAAGACTTTGACGAAGAGGCAGATGGAGCGCGTGGTGAGGGCCATGGGCGAGATCGATAAGCCGTGGAATTGCCCGCATGGGAGGCCGACGATGAGGCATTTGGCGAGTTTGGCGGATTGGGGGGAGGAGGTGAGGTGGAGGGAGGGGGATGGGGTTGTGGGGTTGGGGGAGGGAGATGGGAAGGGGAGAGGAAAGGTGACGGGCTGGGGGGCGTTTGTGAAGGGGGAGAGGAGGGGGTTGGAGTGAGTAGGTAGAGGTGCTTGTGGATAGGTGTGTATAGTGATATTGATGGATAGGAACGTTAGTGTCTAACACTTTGTTGGCATGGAAGTGCTGCTTGCATTTGGCTTGGCGGTTGGCGGATGGACCGCTTATCTGGCTGTCATGAAGAAGTAAACGGGCATGAGGTGCGAAGGGTGTTCTTCGGGTGTCAACACAGCGTATTCAGCCATTTCAGTTTTCGTGGGAAGCGTGCTTTCATTCAGAGATACTACTGACGGACAGGAAATGGGGGAAAGAGCGTGCGTAAGCGAGGGTGGTATATGAGTAAGTAAATGCGAGCGTAGGTTTAAGATGCAGCAGTAAAAGAGATCGTGGGGACACTAAGAAACAAGAGGAATACAAAGGGGGGGGTATGGGTGGGGTACATGTGAGGCTCAGAGTTGCTGCAAGCACACTCGTTCGCCTTCCCGATCTTCCCTGAGCACAAGGCGCCTCTTCCGCAACAAAGGATCCGTTCGCTTCTCCACCTCTTTGTCGTCCAGCATCGTGGCTTCCTGGAGAAGATCTTCCGTTGCAGTGCCTTGCAGCTGCGCAACGACCTGCCACGATTGTCCGAGTCTCGAATGCTGCGTCGTAGAACAGAACAAGCAGACGGCGGTGGCGAACGCTACCAGATGAAGCAGCAGGTTTACCATCACGATGGTGAAGCCGGTGGTGTGCTGAGGCGTCTGGCATGGCACCATTGACGTTACGGTTGCGTTGGCTGTGTAGTCGAAGGTGGGCAGCCAGTCGTAGTAAGCCATCCGCAGCACCATCGTCAGTAGTGCTTGCCATGCGAGAGCGGGGCTCGCCGTGGTCTCCAGGATGTCTTTAAATACCGTGTTTAGAGCCACACTAAGATCACTGGAAAACGTCATCTGCGAACTTCTCCGTAGAGTGCAGGTCCGGCAAGCTACTTCGATTTCGGGTTTCTCGGGCATGAAAGGGAACCAGATGACACTGTTCAGGAAGTCGTAGGTCTTTGATGAGGAGTTGAGGAAGTTTGTGAAATTTGGTTGGATGGTTGGATAGAGTTGATCAGCCGGAGGTTGGCCCAATGATGGGCCTGGATACCACACAAATGGTAGTTCTCCAAAGGTTGAGAGGGAATTTCCGTGTTCGTCCTCTATGTCCCGTACATTGCCGTCCGTAACTGTTATACTCCAATTTGGGTCCCAATCCGCACTCATTGCATGGACTTTTTCATTCAACTGATTGATGTCCAAATCTAAAATTGCCCTGGGTGGATATTCTTGCTGGTCGGGGATGAGTTGGGACATGATATTGCGCGTATCAAACTTCCGATTTGCCGAGTCCCATCTGATCCTCGGTTCGCTTGCGTTCGCTCGTCGTGTCGCTATGACAGAGATATCATAATTGTGCTTTATGCGATATAATCCATCACTTGATGGCCTACGAGTTAAACAGTCAATTATTCCTGAACGATACCTCGAAAGTTGGAATGAAGGTTACTGGCTTACATGGTATCGTAGCACAAAGTAATGCTGATATTAGCATTTGGATGCGTATCATTCATAGTTGAATGCTTGGATGGGTCAGGCGTAAAGTCAAGCCAAGCTTCCCTTTGATGAACCGTGAAACTTGTGCTGGATCTGTTGACGGGCATTGAGAATCCAAATGAAGTCCGAGGGTAATCATCGAGGTCTGACAGTGACAGTGAAGTGTCCTGCGCGCTGACTATGAGTACAGCATTTCCAAGCTCCACTGGCCAAGTCTGACCTGGCTTCTTGCTTCGAGCGTTCCATCCTCTATCATAGGAATGGTTGAGCGTTTTGTTCTGCATGGCGTCTATACTGCTCATTAGACCCCCTACTTCTTTTCGTACGATGCAAATCTTGGAAGTTGGATCATCTATAAGGAACATATTGCCGAGGGGGCAATGGAAATAATGGCCTGTATCGTTCTTCACATATGACAGGACATCCGCAAGATCCTCCGCGACTGGACTTGGCATGACTGTTCCTTTGAAGTGGACTATTTCTTGTTCGTCCGCAATGAAACTCCAGGACGGAAATACCGGTCTGACACAGACGACCCTAGTATCAAACACCGAAGCCATCCCCGAATACTCCAAAAGAGCCACGCGGTCCTGTTCTGAGCTGAATGGTAGGAATGCACGGATTGACGGACCTGTGTCGTCGACTTCTGACGAAGCCACCGTTGACTCCTTTCTGTATTCGGCAAAGGTGGGGTATCCAGGAGGGGATGCGAGCCAGTAATTTGGGCTGCGTGTGAGTAGCGAAGCAAAAGTCTCGACATAATTCTGCATACTGAACCCGACCGGCATTTGAAGCCGGAGGCCAAACCCCGAGACATGGCCTTGATCCACGTCCCAAAGTAGTAAAGTTGACGTGAATTGTGATGTAAGGGTTGTGAGCATAAGTGTGAGGACAATAGTGAACAGATGGCCATTCAGCTTCCAGCGAAGGCTTTGCCAGAAAGTAGGCACAGTCGTAAGCGGCCCAGAGTTGGCGTAGCGTGCCAACGACACGGCGGACGCGTCTTTTCGAGGAACTCCGCCCAGTGTGCTATATTCTAGTAACACACTGGCAAGCATTGAAACAGCTGTGCCGGATTGCGTAGCAACGGCGAGGCGCACAGCAATTGTGGAGAGAGTTACCGCTTGGGGGAGCCAGCCATTGATCATAATGCGTCGCCAGGCTTCATTTTTGTCGCTGCAAAGCCAGAGAAAGGTGAGCATTGGAATTGAGAGAACCAGTAACAATGCGGATGCAACATTCGTGATGACTATCCAGCGGCCAGCGCGCTGGGCCAGCGTAGGATGTATGAGTCTCGTGGAAGTCGTTGTCGTAAGTCTACGCGAGGGTGTACTATGAAGGTCGACAAGCTGGATGTCCTCTGATGGGCCGGTGGAGCGCGCATAAAGATCTGGCGATGCGGATGGCTGCCGCTGCATGCTATACATAACTTGCCCTTCCACTGCATCGAGATTGATGGTAAAGAGCGAAATGTCGACGTTGCCTGCGACAGATCCCTATCTGATGTCAGCACAGACTCAGGACATTCCAAGATGATAGCTTACCCGCCTGGACTGGGTCGACTCTTCGGAACTAGAGTGCATGATAACCGGGGATCCAATATCAACTGAGCAGTAATTGAATATGCCGCGGCACCCTCCTTCGCTTTCGAAATGGCGAGGCTGGAGGTGGGGTACGTAGAGTTGGCACTCATCTGTGAAACTTGAAACTCTTGCCAACAAAGAGGTTGCTGGCTTTCAGCTCAGATCCCGGCTTACCATGTGAGACCAATTCAATTTGAAACGTGACCAAAGGTAGCATGGCCATAACAAATCTGTTCATCTTCAACTCTTGAAGTGGCTTGATAAGAGGATGAATACAATGCTATCGTATTGGCTCAACAGCTTTGTTTGAGAGGTCTGTCTTCCATTGTGCAGCTAAAACACCAGAACAAATGCATTGTTAAGCTTCGAGTAGTGCTTTAAAGGAACACCCATTAGCCCACCTCACACTCATCACCATCCTCCTACCTCCACTCCAACACCATGACTGAAGAACTCTTCTTCGTTATAGGCACTTTCAAGAGGCACTTCTTGGGCAGAAAGTGCTCAAGGTGCCGCGAAAAGCATCGCGACACTGGACCGAATATCCCCATCTCCCTGGTGGAGTGCGGACATGTCCTCTGCTTCAGCTGTATCGAAACCCTCTATCTGCGCCAGCTAAACCCACCCCCCTATCTATGCTTCAGAGATAACTGCAACAGGACGTCTTCCCCTTACTGGAGTAACTCGAACAAGCTGCTCAGTGCAGACGCCGAGTATGAGTCGCACGACGGTATGATGATCGTGCGCTACGTCTTTACTCTTTAGTGATGAACCTCGTCCGTCGTCGCCGCCGAAGACGCGCAGGCGTCGGAACAATCGCGCACCCTGAGCATTTCTCACAACATGTCTATATAATAGATCCACGCCAGGCCGTATTAGCAGCTGGGTGGCCGGGTGATCACTAAATTACCATTCTGATGGAAGCATTGCTTGTTCGAGATTCTGTGCTTGAATTCCATAGTCAATATACTTGTTCAAAGAGCCATTAAGATTGACAATACATTCCAAACATCCCAAATGAAAAAAAAAAAAACCAAAGCATGACTAAATAGTAAGTGATCCAATTCGCCTCAAATCTTCCCCTTTCTCTCCTAACCGGCATTTAATTCATTATAGTTCTTACTTACTAGCATCCTTCGCCGTCCCACTCCTTATACTCCTCCCGCTCGGCTCTGCCTTCGTGTTCGCCTTGGCACTTCTCGCCTTCTTCTTCTTCTTCTTCTTCTTCTTCTCGACCTCCCCCTCACTCTCATCAGCAGCGTCCACTTCCCTCTGCCGCTTTCTTCCTTTCGCCTTCGCTTTATCCTCTTCCTTCGCTTTCTCCTTTTTTCTTTTTTTCTTCTCCTCATTCTTTTCTCTCTCCTCCCTCTCCCTCGCTTCCTCCTCCCCTTCCTCCTCCTGCCCCTCCCCTCCTGTCGTCTCCGAACCCTGCGTCTGCGAATCCCCATCCTCATCCTCATCCTCATCCTCCACTGACGGCGACTCCCAACCACCACTCCTGCCACCACCACTACCGCCACCGCCCGGACTAAACATCCTGAACACGGGGCGAGCCAGCGCTGCACCGCGCGGCCGACCATTCGCCGTCTTCCCCGCCGTCGCCGTCGCCATATTCGCTCTCCTCGGCGACCTCCACGGGGCGGTCGGCGGATCGGCCTCGTCTTCATCATCATCTTCCTGCGTACTGTCATTGTCATTGTTGTTGTCGTCGTTGTCCTCCTCCTCCTCCTCCTGACCACCGTCATCCTCGTCATCGTGCGTGGTCTGCTGTTGCTGCTGCTGATCACCACCATCACCACCGGTAGCAGCGTCGGCCGCAGTATCGGCATCCGGGACGGGGCGGGAGGAGGCGAGTTGGCGGCGGGCCTTGAGCCGCTTCTCGTAATCAGCCCTCCCCAGGCAGTCCTCCAGCGCCACGTTCTTGTTCCGGCAGGGCGTGCACGGGCGCTGTGTGGCGAAGTCGCATGCTTGGTTGCTCTTCTTGACGCAGCGGACGCAGCGCTGCGGCTTCTTCTTCTTCTTGTCTTTGTCTTTGTTGTTGTTTTTGTTTTTGTTTTTCTTTTTCTTTTTAACGGCGGCGGTGGCGGCGTCGTCGCCGTCTTGCGTGGACTGCTGCTGGTTACCGCCGCTGGTAGCAGCAGCAGTACCAGTGGCAGCCGCAGAGGAGGATTGACGGGTCTGCCGGCGCGGATTATTGTTGGCATTTCTCGGCTCGCACGCCGGTGCACCGTTGCAGTTCGAACATGGGAACTTCGTGGCGAGGTCGCATTTTTTTTTGTTCTTGACGCAGCGGAGGCACTTGAGCAGGAACTTATTCTTCTTCTTGGCGGCGGGATTAGCCTTCTTCTTCCCACTGTTAGCCACCTCGTCCCCCTCCTCCTCCTTATCTTCTTCTTCCTCCTGCTCCTCACCCTCGTCCTCTTCTCCCTTCTCCTTATCCACCACCTCCCCCTCTTCCTCGTCGTCGTCGTCGTCGTCCGTGGGCTGCTGATCACCACCACCACCACCAGCCCCAGCAGCCCCAGCACCAGCAGCCGTGGCGGAGTGGCGTGTCTGAGGCCGGTTACCATTGACAACCCTCTCCACACACTCCGGCGCGTCTCTCGCCTTCACGCAGTTCGAGCATGGTTGGTTCGTGGCGAGGTCGCATTGTTTTCTGTTCTTGACGCAGCGGAGGCACCTCTTGACGACGGGCTTGGGGCCACCCTTCTTGACGGCGGGCTTGGGGTCACCCTTTTTGACGGCGGCCGAGAGCCGAGGAGGAGGCGGGGGAGGAGACGACGACGACGATGATGATGACGATGCGCTGGCGGTCGTCGCAGCCTTTCTGGCTCGGCTGGATGACGGGGATGCTGTTGGTGCGGTCCGGGAAGAGGGTTCGGGGGACTGGTCGTCGTCATCATCATCATCATCATCATCTGACGACGACGACGGCCCCGGGTATGGCTTCTTTGCTGGCGGTTTCTTGGACGGTCGCTTCTTCCTTTTGCTCAGCGGCGCCTCGAGCAGGATTTTCTTGAGGCTGATGGGTCGGATATCATTTTTCCCCTTCCCCTTAGCGGCGGGCGTCTTCTTCGGACGAGCGCTCCTCCTCGGAACTGGGGCGTTCTTGACTATTGCGGTGATTTGTGAGGCGGCCTCCGTTTTGGCCTCGCGCCGAAGGTGGGCCCGAGGCGCGGTGGCCGTTCCGGTGTCCCCAGTTTGGGGGGCATCGGGGTTGGGCTGAGCCATTGTAAGTAAGTCGTTGTCGTTCTCAGTTGCGTCCGAATGGTCGGTGGAGCGAGAGCGACGTCTGGCTTGAGCTTGGAATGTTCATCGGGTCTTCACGAGAGAGAAATATTGTAGCGGTCCTTTGTTATCGCGAAGGATAATGGGGCGTACCGAAAACGGAATCCTACACTTTCTCGGCGGTCGTGGTGATGGTTGTGCTCTTTGTGTGTGTTGGCCGGAAATGAACGACTTATGCCAACAAACCTTCACGTATTGTAAAAACGGCTGTAGAGTTGAGGTTCAGTAGCGCCCTGCAAAAGACACGACCGTCTTAAACAAGGGTTGTGTCGTCGACATTCAAGTCAGCCCTTGTCAGCCGATCAGAATCGTCCAAAGGGATATCTTTGTCCCATAGCTCTCCTTTCATGATCCCACGAACGTAACACTCGTCAACTGAGCCGGTGAGTTAGGTACTAACAGGGTATATAAACCCAACCGGTCAGTTCTCTCTTCATCAGCAGTACGGTGCCTTAGTGCATTGGGAAGAGACGCACACTACCGGCGTTAGGTCACGTATCAGGTTATGGGGTGGCCATGGCGTTATTGTACCCAGGCTCCATGTGTTCGATTTCGCTGCTTGAACAATGGACTAAATTTTTTTTGCCCTCTGTTAATCCACCCCCTCGAGTATATCAGCCTCGTCAGGCCGACTTGATGGTTTCGTTCGGGGATGTCCATCTGATTGATGCAAAGTGCATCTACTCAAAACCTTCTGGCTTTAATTGGTTTGCGAAGGTACTGTAATAGCTGGTCTGGATTCTCTGTGATCCTGATGTTACTGGAGCTACACTGAATATCATGGGTCAAGACGGAGCTTCTCCATGCGTACGACACTGCTTCGAATGGGTCCAGATGAAGAACCTGGCGAAGGAGGCTGAAGCCATTGCGGCACATGGGCTCAATGTGAGTGAACAAAAGAAATGGAATGATGAAGGGGTAGACTGGGAATGCTTGTAGATACATACCATTTAGGCATCCACGTTGGAAAAGGCATCTGGTGGGGTTGTGTTATTTCATCTTGCTTACGATTGGCGACAGCCCCCACTCAGCTGCATGAGCGAACGAACCTCGCTCCCTGGATCACTCCAAGTGTTAGCGCATCAGCATAGCTTCAAGTCTTGCAGTACACACACCCCCGGCGAATCTATCACTGCTCTCCCGGGTCGTGGTGGTCTACCCAGCTGGTAAGTCAGGTCAATAGTATGTGCATTCTTTTATTAGTCGTTCTCCACCACCTTAAAGCCACAATGGTTTCTCCGGTTACTCCAAGTAAGATAAAGGCATAATGGCTTTTTACAAGCATATGGAAGTAGCGTGGCAGGTAAAGGGTTGAATGAGAAATTGAAAACAAGCTTCCGAATCATCACTGATCGGGAGGCTTTCACTTCAGGAGATCGGATCATCGGCTTACAAGCAACCTGCAGCCATTCGCTTGGTGTCCGAGGTTAACCGTTGCACAGAATCAGAATGTGATACCACAAAACGTATCTCGTAGAGACGTAAGGTGTGAAGTCCGGGAAGATGGTGAGGATTATCAAAACTTCGGCAATCTGCGACACCGTGCATGAGTATGGGCCACAGATCCCGATCAACGGCGACTCTCACTCCGAGACCAGTCTCCTTGAATTTTAAAGGGCACTCAGATCAAAGCAAAAAAAGAAACAAGTTGCACAAGCTGAGGTGAGCTTCGGCTTGGCTGCTGTCAGCAAAAGGCGGCATTCCCACGCAGCGACCTCTCGGCGCCACCGCCCACTGCATTAGTACAAGCGCACGCGGGCCAAAAGTCTTATCTTAAATTGTGGAGAAATCCGGGGTATCGATATAAAAAAAGTACGAGAGGCGGCGAGCGTCTGCTGAGGTTCTCGCTCCACAATTACAGAATTGAGGCTGACAAAGCGCCATGGACAATCGAAAATAATGGACAAAGACAGCCTGGCGTGCCCGGATTTATCAGGTCGACAATGGGCAGAATGCCAGTCCCAGAACAGGCGAGGAATGCGCATGGACGTCGCCGGCGTGGAAAACAAACCGCGGCCCCGGGCTGCCCTTCCGGGATGGCGGCGATTCGGGAAGCGCAGGGCCGGGTACAAACTTTTTTTCCGTCAAACCCTGATCGCCGCTCGGAGTGGCTAGGCCCGCAGAAAATATTGCAGGGTGCTGGAAAAACTTCAGGAACGGAAGGTGGGCGACAGGTGTCGCCACTACTGCAGCCACTCCTCCGAGCAGCAGATTGCACAGCGCGGGTATTAGATGCTATCTGTTGCGGTTGCAAGGCTAGAGAAGACGCGAGCCGGCGTACGCAGTAGTAGGCAAAGCAAGGGCGGTGGCGGGTGTCGCGGGCCCGTCGCGCCCGCCAACGTGTTCTCGAAGGCTTCGATGCAGCTGCCGCTACCGGGAAGAGTCGGTGAAAGTGACGATAAGCGCGGCGACACGGTTGGCTGGGCCCGACTAGGGATGGCCGGGCGGTCGCAGCCAAGTAGCCTCCGTGCCTCCTTGGGCGGCGCCTGATCCTTTCCGGCAGCACCATGTCGGCATACGCGCCGACGCCCTTGCGGACGAGACGAGGGCTGGGGCAGCCGGCGGGCGTGCGGGCTTGTGCTGGCTGCGGGGGATAAGGGATAAGACACAGAGCCGTGCGGCGCTCCGTGTGGCCCCGCGTGCGCCGGAGGGGTGCAGCAGCGAAGAACACGTACTCGCTGAATGCTTGATAGCGTGGCAAAAATAGCATGCTGAAACGCAGCCAGGGACGCAGGAGTGCGGTCAGCCAGGCGGGGGCGCGACAGCTGGAGGGCACGGCGGGCCGCCGGGCAAGCTGCGTGCGGCGAGCGAGCCACGACCGAGGCTGGGGCGTCTGGTGCTCAGGCAGAAACGGCGGGATGCATGCCTTGTCGTCGCGGCAAAAACTGGAGCATCGCAATAATCGGCACGGTGTCGGGCGGCGAGGGCGATGGGCTTTGCAGGCGGCCCAGCGAATTGCGACGGCGGCGTTGAGAGTCGGTCGGCGGCTGCCCTGCTGGGGGCCGTGCGCAGCGCAATCCCTGCAACGCTTACATGCACAGGAAAGGATTTTTTGTGCTGATAGTACAAAAAGCGTCGCCCCCTCTGGCTCGCCCTCTCCCTCCGCAACGCTCCCCTCTCTCTCATCCTCACCCTTTTCTCTTTTTTGCTTCATAGAAGGGTCTTCAGCTGCGCGCCGCAGTTTGCAGACTCTCCGTGGCTTGCGTCTCGATCGCACTGTCGCGTCGCCACTCGATACCCGACCGCTAGATTTCGACTTTTTCACGGGCCCCACCAGGCCTTAATATTAAAGCCGGCGACGCCCCCGACCCTCTCTCTCTCCAACCTTCGCATTCCTCCTGTCAAAATGGCTCCCGCCGCTGCACACCCCACTGCCGGGCAGGTCAAGTCCGAGAACGCGAAGAGCGTCAAGGTCCTGGAGGAGCTCCTCGCGAAGCTCTCCGTCTCCAAGGCGCAGGATGAGATCCTCTCCACTTCGCAGGACCTCGCCACCTTCATCAACGGCGACATTGAGGAGGGCGATGCTCCCACTCAGTAAGTCTCCAGCCCCGCCCGACTGCCCGCCGGCCTGCAGCGATGCTGTCTTCGCTCCCCGGTCGCATTTTTGCACGCAGCTAACAGTCTCTCCAGGGCCGTCGCTCTGCTGAAGAAGCAGCTCAGCAACAAGAAGGATGCCCTGGCCAGGGAACGCGCCCTCGATGCCATCAAGGCCATCGCCTCGCACTCGACCGTCTCCCCTGCCGTCGAGCCCTACCTTGTTGCCCTCCTCCCCGCCACCCTTACCGCCATTGGTGACAAGATGGTCCCGGTCAAGAACGCTGCCCAGGCTGCTGCCCAGGCTATCGTCCAGGCCACCAACGCCAACGCCGTCAAGGCCGTCATCCCCGCCATCATCGAGTCCCTCCACACTGCCCAGAAGTGGCCCGAAAAGATGACCGACCTGGCGTGCATTGAGCTCCTCGCCGAGAGGTCCCGCGCTCAGATGGGCTACCGTGTCCCCGACCTCCTCCCCGTCGTCTCCGAGGCCATGTGGGACACCAAGGCCGAGGTCAAGAAGGCTGCCTACGCCACCATGGAGAAGCTCTGCGAGCTCATCTCCAACAAGGATATCGAGCGTTTCATTCCCGAGTTGATCAAGTGTGTTGCCAAGCCGGAGAACGTCCCCGAGACCGTTCACTTGCTCGGTGCCACCACTTTCGTCTCCGACGTCCACGAGCCTACCCTCGCCATCATGGTGCCTCTGCTTGAGCGTGGTCTCGTTGAGCGCGAGACTGCCATCAAGCGTAAGTCGGCCGTCATCATCGACAACATGTGCAAGCTTGTCGAGGACCCCAACATCGTCGCTTCTTTCTTGCCCCGCCTCTACCCCGCGCTCAAGAAGAACTACGAGACCCTCGCCGACCCTGAGGCTCGTGAGAAGACCAAGCAGGCCATCGACACCCTGTCCCGTGTTGGTCACATTGTGGATGACAAGCTCCCCGAGCGCTCCCGCTCTGGTGACATTGCCACCATTCTCCCCGTCCTCAAGTCTGTTCTCGGTGACAAGGCCAACAACACCAAGTTCGAGCCCATCTACGAGTACATCTCCGCCATTGCTGGCCAGCTCATCGACGAGAAGGAGACCGAGTCTGCCGTCTGGGCTGCCAACGCTGCTCCCTACTGCAGCGCCATCCTCGGCGAGGAGAAGGCCAAGGACGCCGCTGACAACCTTCGCAAGAAGACTTTGCCTGGCTTCGTTGAGGCTGATGAGGTTCCCTCCGACGAGGAGGAAGGTGAGGATCTTTGCAACTGCACCTTCTCCCTGGCGTACGGTGCCAAGATCCTGCTCAACCAGACCCACCTGCGTCTGAAGCGTGGTCAGCGCTACGGTCTGCTCGGCCCCAACGGTTCCGGCAAGACCACCCTGATGCGCGCCATCAACAACGAGCAGCTCGAGGGTTTCCCCAAGCAGTCTGAGGTCAAGACCGTCTACGTCGAGCACGATCTCGACTCTGCCGACACTGAGCAGACCGTCATCAACTGGACCATGAAGAAGCTCGAGACCGCTGGTGTCACCAAGACCCAGACCGATGTCGAGAACACCCTCGAGGAGTTCGGCTTCGTCCGTGAGCAGCTGAGCGCTCCCATCACCTCCCTCTCTGGTGGTTGGAAGATGAAGCTGGCTCTGGCCCGTGCCGTCTTCGAGGAGCCCGATATTCTTCTGCTTGACGAGCCCACCAACCACATGGACGTCAAGAACGTTGCTTGGCTCGAGAACTACCTGGTCACCTCTCCTTGCACCTCGATCATCATCTCTCACGACTCCAAGTTCTTGGACAACGTCATCCAGCACGTCATCCACTACGAGCGCTTCAAGCTCAAGCGTTACCGTGGTAACATCTCCGAGTTCGTCAAGAAGGTTCCTTCCGCCAAGTCCTACTACGAGCTCGGTGCCTCGGAGCTTGAGTTCAGGTTCCCCGAGCCCGGTTTCCTTGAGGGTGTCAAGACCAAGGCCAAGGCCATTGTTCGTGTCAGCAACATGACCTTCCAGTACCCCGGTACCTCCAAGCCCCAGATCTCCGACATCACCTTCCAGTGCTCTCTCGGCTCCCGTATTGCTGTCATTGGTCCCAACGGTGCTGGCAAGTCCACTCTCGTCAACGTCCTGACTGGTGAGCTCATCCCCACCTCGGGTGATGTCTACCACCACGAGAACATCCGTATCGCCTACATCAAGCAGCACGCGTTCGCCCACATCGATCACCACTTGGACAGCACTCCCTCGGAGTACATCCAGTGGCGTTTCCAGACTGGTGAGGACCGTGAGACCATGGACCGTGCCAACAAGCAGATCACCGAGGATGACGAGAAGGCCATGGACAAGATCTTCAAGATTGAGGGTACTCAGCGCAAGGTCATTGGCATCCACGCCCGTAGAAAGTTCAAGAACAGCTACGAGTACGAGTGCTCGTTCGCTCTCGGCGACAACGTCGGCATGAAGAACGAGCGCTGGACCCCCATGATGACTGCTGACAACGCCTGGATCCCCCGTAACGAGATCATTGCCTCTCACTCCAAGATGGTTGCTGAGGTTGATCAGAAGGAGGCCCTCGCCAGCGGTCAGTTCCGTCCTCTGGTCCGTAAGGAGATCGAGTCCCACTGCGCCAACTTCGGTATTGACGCCGAGCTCGTCTCCCACTCCCGCATGCGCGGTCTGTCTGGTGGTCAGCGTGTCAAGGTCGTCCTTGCCGCTTGCTCTTGGCAGCGTCCCCACTTGATCGTCCTTGACGAGCCCACCAACTACCTTGACCGTGACTCTCTCGGTGCTCTGTCCAAGGCCATCAAGGCTTTCGAGGGTGGTGTTATCATCATTACCCACTCTGCTGAGTTCACCAAGGATCTCACTGAGGAAGTGTGGGCTGTCGTTGACGGCAAGATGACTCCTTCCGGCCACAACTGGGTCGCCGGTCAGGGTGCTGGTCCCCGTCTGACTGAGAAGGTCGACGAGGAGGACAAGTTCGATGCCATGGGTAACAAGATCGAGGGCACCAAGAAGAAGGTCAAGCTTTCTTCTTCGGAGCTCCGCAAGAAGAAGAAGGACAGGTACGTCGACCCTTTGTCGTTTTCGTCGATGACCAAGATGCTAACACGTTTCACAGGATGGCCCGCCGCAAGCGTGGTGAGGAGGTCTTCTCCGACGAGGACGATTAGATTCGTGCGTGAAGGATTCTGCGAGTCTTTCGTGCTTTTTCTTCTTGTGTTTTTTCAGCGATTCCCTGACGTGGACGATCAAAAAAGCATAATGGTGACGGTTTGTCTAGATGCCGGCTAAAGCACGTTATCAAGATGACGTGTGTGATGGTTCGGCTGGGGTTGGGTTCGGCGTCTTTTTCATTTCCCTTCTTCCATTTTGAATTATGGTGGATTAGAGTCATGGCTTTATGATTTCCCACTACTCTGCTATCGCGACGCGCGCGCACACAAAAGCAGCTTCTTCTTGGCAGATTAGACATAGATCTCGCTGCTGCGAACGAAAAATTGAAGACACTTGATCAATTCATTCCTCACAGTACGTCGTGTTGGGTTTCCCGAGCACACAGTCCATCACGTGCGTGGCAAGGTGTGTGACTCACATGTGATGTGACTGCGGGTTGGTATCGAAGCTTCAAGCTGAACGGCTATCACGCACATCCTCTCGTTCACTGACTCGTGTGCGTCCCTCCCATGTCTCTGTTGCCTGCTGCGGCGGTTCTATGCCCAGCTGCGGCGGTTCTATGTCCTGCTGCGGCGGTTCTATGTCCTGTGTCCGCGCGCCCGCCCCAGGATGCGCTTCCTTGTGCCGGTACCCGTGCCGCCCCATAATCTGCCCGGACGATTGTTGTGATGAAATCTCGCAGAGGCCCCGGTAGATGAGGCACGAGCATCTTCACGAGGCGCCTGTGCCACGCCCCAGGAAGCGGTTCCCTGCACTTCCGTCAGCGCCCCAGGAAGCGGCGCCTTGTAGGTACCGGTTCACCCACCGCATCGCGGCCCCGGGAACCATCTCCCCCTGCACCCACGCCGCAGAGGAAGCGCCCAGTCCAATTTAAACGCGTAGCTTGGCGAGGCGAGCAACAGCCGCCGCGGCGAATGGGCTCGCGGCGCTGCCGCGAGACAATAATCTAAACCCTGGAGATGATGCATGCAGACCGGGGGTTCAGCAGTCGTCCCCACCGCGCCGGCAACGACCGCACGACGTCAGGGCGTATATCCGGACTTCGGACCGGGGGACACACAACCTACGGACGGAGGCGATTGAACGAACGGGTTGCGGCACAGCATGTGAGGCGTCCAGGACGGACACACACCAACGGAATGACTGTGATAACAGATGCGGCACAGCAGCAGCGACCACGGGAGGGGGGAGGGAGGGCGCGACTATATTGCTTCCTCCTCCCTCGCCTCGTCCTTGATATGAGCCACCGGCAGCGGCCACAACAGCTCACCACCGTCCTTCGTCCGTCGCCATGGCAGCAGCGTCGTCGTACTACTACTACTCGACAGCCCTCCCCATCATGTACCCCCGGCCGCCGCCAGCCTGCGTCCCGACCCAGCGGCCGCCACCACCACCACCACCAACCTCCGCCGCCGCACCGTCGCCGTTGTCGTCGTCGTCCAATCACCCACCGCACCTATCGCGGCTGTCGCAGCCGTCGTGCTCCTCCTCCTCCTCCCACCCCGCCCCGCCGGAGACCGTATGTCTGGTCCCGGCGGCGCCGCCGGTAAGTGCTTGCTCTCTCATTCACCGTGTCAATGGTTACGGAAGGAGCCTGGCTGGCCTGGCCTGGCCTGGCCGGGCTTCATCCATCAGTCGATCGGTCCAACAGTCCATCCATCCACCCATCCATCCATCCATCCACCCATCCATCCACCCATCCATCCACCCATCCATCCATCCATCCATCCAAACGCTAACCCGACCAACAGACCGACCTCCAGCTCGCAGCCACCCGCCGCGACGCTCCCGCGCCGCCCGGCCACGTCCGCATGAAGAACGGCACGCTGCGCACCGTCGAGGCGGCCGCGGACGCGCAGAGGAAGGAGGCGGCGGAGACGACGGCGGCGGCCGGGGAGCAGCGGCGCCCTCTGGATGGTGGTAGTGATGATGCCGCCGCGCAGAGGGGGGAGGCGGCGGCGGCGGCGGCGGCGGAAGAGCGCCGCCGCAAGGGGGGCCGGGAGAGGCAGAGGAGGAGGAGGGAGGGGATCGCGGCCAGGAAGCGGCATTGGCGGTGCGTGTTGGGCGATGACGCGCAGACGACCGGTGCGGACGAGGCCCGGAAGCGGGCGGAGGCGGCGGAAAAGCTCCGCAGGAGGGAGCGGGAGAGGGAGAGGGAGAGGCGGAGGCGGAATGAAGCGGAGATGGTGGCGGAGCGGAAGCGGCATTGGGGACGGTTGCTGGAACTGACGCCCGGAACACGGATTCCAGCATTTGAGACGGCGCGCGCAGAGGACCGGGGGCAGGGAGTGGAGGAGCGCGGGCGATATCAAGCAGAGATGGTGGCAGCACGGGAACAGCATGGGAAACGCCCGCTGGAAGCGGCGTCAGGAGCATCAACCACGGCGTCGGCATCAGCAACAATATCGGCACCATCGGCACCGGTTCCGGCATTCGAGTCGGCGCGCGCAGAGGTGCAGGACAAGCAGAGGCGAAATCAAGAAGCAGCACTAAGGCAGCATTGCCAACGTGCAGTGGCTGCTCCATGGTCTCAGCCGTTTCTGGATGCCCAGAGGCAAGCAGCCATTGCAGCGTGCATGAAGGAGCAGCAGGAGCAAGAGTTGGACAAGCAGAGACGAAACCAAGAAGCAGCAAGGCAGCATTGGCAACGTGCAGTAGATGCCCAGAGGAAAGCAGCCATAGCAGCACGCGCAGAGGAGCAAAAGCGAGAGTCGGAAAAGCAGAGACGAAACCAAGAAGCAGCACGAAGGCAGCATTGGCAGCATACAATGGATGTCCAGAGGCAAGCAGCCATGGCAGCATGCGCAGAGGAGCAAAAGCAAGAGTCGGAAAAGCAGAGACGAAACCAAGAAGCAGCACGAAGGCAGTATTGGCTACGTGCATTGAATGCCCAGAGACAAGCATTCATGGCAGCGCGCGCAAAGGAGCAGGAGAAAGAGTTGGAAAAGCAGAGACTAAATCATGGAGCCGTGGCAGCAGCACTGGGTCAATTTCGGCAACCTGTGCTGGAAGCAGTGTCAGGAGCACCGACTATGGCGTCGGAATCAACACCAATGTCAGCATCAGCACCGGTGCCGGCATCATCATCGATTTCATCATCATCATCGCTTTCAGGATCATCACGGATTCCAGCATTTGAGCCAGCGCGCGCAAGGGAGCAAGAGAAGGTGCTGGACGACCAGAGGCGAGATCAAGAAATCGTAGTGACAGCACTGAGTCCGCAATCGCAACGCATGGGACCAGCGCCAGAAGCACCAGTGTCAGCATTCGAGCCAGCGCCTGCTACGTTCTCACCTCCTCGAGTTTCAAACCCAGGAACGGCATCAGCACCCGTCATAACTCAAGCTAATGCTCGACCTCATCCTGCTCTTTTCCCAGCTCCAGCTGCGGCACCGGTTTCAGCTCCAACTCAACCAGCCCCAACTCAAACAGCTCCAACTCAAGAAGCTCCAACTCAGGCAGATCCAACGCAAGCAGCTTTAACCCAAGCATCGACCACGGGGCGTCCCGCTCCATCTCCAGCTCTACTTCCAACTCGCTCTCCGCTTCCAAATACCGCTCCACTTCCAACTTACGCTCCAGTCCAATCTCCAGCCCCAGTCCAATCTCCGGCTCCAGTTCAATCTCCAGCTTTAATTCCATCTCCAACTCCAGTTTCATCACCAGCTCTACTTCCATCTCCAGCCTCATCCCCAGCTCCAGTTACGGCACCAACTGAAGCTCAATCTCCAAACCTCTCTCCAGATACACTACCTCCAAGCGCACCGACAACGACCTTATCAATATCACAAGAGACGGAACCATCAGTAGTAGCATCAGTGGAAGTACAGGTCCAGCCTGAGTTGACAGCTCAGAACGCAGATGATGAAGAAGCGCAAGGAAATGGCACAGAGAAGCGCCCAGCCAGGGACGGATCTCGGGATAGGCAAACTTCTGATGACGACAACGCGAGACGGCGGCGCTCGCTCAGCTCAATCAGCTCCATAATCAACGTCCTATCCCGAGAGTCACCGGATCCATCATCAGTGCGCGACCGCCGTCGCCACACGCGCTTCACCACCACCACCACCAACAACAACAACAAGATCTCAAAGAAGCAGACGACAATTAAAAAGGTACGTCCCCTCCCCGTTCCCCCATCCGTCTTCCCCTCCACTCAGCCCAGGGGCCCCCCGACCTAACTCGACACAGACACAGAGATACGCGCTACGGCCCCAGACAACAGCCTGCCAACAACACCCAAAGCCAGACGCCAAACGGAAGAAGCACGATAAAAAGCGCAATACCAAGTCCGAGGTTACTCGGTGCTCCTCCCGGAGCGGCCTCGTCGCCTGCGGCAGCGGGGCGGCGGCCCGGGCACGTCATCGTCCCGGTCGCAAGCCGCGCGCCTGCACGCGGTGTCGGCAGCAGAGGCTGGGGTGCGACCAGGACAGGCCGGTGTGCGGCGGGTGTTTCCGCAGCGGCGAGGCCTGCGTCTGGCCCGAGGAGGTTGTGCCGTCGCTGTAGCATAGAAAGCAGCCGGTACTCCAAGTCATGGGAGGAGGAGGAGGAGGAGGAGGAGGAGGAAGGGGGATGATGCCATGCCTGCACTTTTGGACCTGAAGTGCCGCCTCCTGCTGGTGCTCCCGAAATGTGGAATGTCGACGGCATCGCGTGGGTGGGATGAGGTGGTTGATCGGTTGATTGGAACAGCGGCGGTAGTGTTGCTTATCTGTCTTTGTCTTGTCTTGGGATTTTGAAGCGTGGGAGTTGGGCGAGTTGTATAGGTTTGCGGTCCATGTAAGTATTCGGTTTAGACATGGTTGATAAAGTCTAGGTTATTCTTAGCCTTTAAGTGAGTTATAAGACCTTAATTAGCACTTCAATTCATTTTGTTTAAGACAAATGTCTTTAAAATGATACTAATAAGTCTAAATAGTTAGAAGGCCGGCTAACAATTCTTTAATTACTATGGAATCTGTATCAATTCCTTCGTTCACTACAACTTCCACATTAGAGATACAGCTAAGAATACAAATGGCCAGCAGTATCGGATGCTCTCGCACCGTTAAGAATCAAGACTATCCGCTCCAACCACCCGTTGTTGCCTAGAATTCCAAACGGACAAATTCCCTCGCCACGAACAGCACACAAGAACCCGTCCTCCGGCACATTCAACCGCTCGAGAGCTCCGATATTGAAGAGCCAGCGCTGGATCAAAGCATGGACGGTATACATTCGCAGTCGTCCCCGAATCCCAATGGAGAGTGGGATGCGGAGTTCAGGACGATGTGGCCGCATCTGGAATCCAAGATGGCCATGATCAAGGAGATGCCTTTGGAGAAACTCCGAGCGGGCAGCAAGCTTCCCAAACCGCTGCCGGACTCGACGCCAACGGGCTACGAGACCGCTTATCGCCATATCCCTGTTGACGGCGAAGTCCCCATAGAGTTGAAGCTCTACCAACGGACCTCGGTCGCGAATGACCGGCCACTTATTTTGATAATGTACGGTGGTGGTCAGTGGTTCATATCGAATACCTCATCGATGAGGGGTTTCTGGGGTGTGATGCTGCTCGCTTTATCAGCTTTTATCCTCCCTCATATTCCACTCACTTGCTTTGACATATACCGCCCCGATTTGTCTGCTCCGCGTAAGGAGTCCTCGCAGACTGACATTTTTCCCCCGCGCGAGTAGACAACTATCTACCAACGAAGAATGCGGATCCCTACGCCAATTCGATCCTGCCGGATTCTTGCGAAGGCCTTCTACATGCATGTAGGTGTCCCTGCTTGGACAAGTTATTGCGCGAGTGAAAGAGGATGCGGATCGCCTTCTCTTACATAGTCGTGCTTGTTTGCGGGCTGGACCCGCTGCTTGATGCGTAAGGGCTTACGAAGGATTTCTCTTGTCCATGCTACAATACTAACTGCCCGTGTAGTGTATCCGTGCGACCCAAGACCTTTCATGGTCTTCCCCCATGATTTCTACAGCGTCCTGCCTCAACTTCGGGCGTCAAGGCAGGCGGTACGAGAGATTGTCGACTGGACGTTGGTGAGCTTGGCAAAGGTCTAGGGGCGTCTGGTTCCGGTCGGCGGCCGTGGTGACTTGGTCAATAATAACTTTCTTCACCGCGTTTACTGGCAGTGCTCTTTCAAGGGGTTGTACTGTTCATCCTCTACTAGTGAACTTGAATTCGCATTCTGTTTTGGTCTACTCAAGAAGAAGGACTCGAAAGGAACACTAGCAAGCTTGAATGGTATGGAATGCTGGCCAATGATTCTTCAATTCAATCCAAAAGCCGCAGTGGTGGATATCAAATGCTCCTTCCAAAAAAAAAAAGAAAAAAAAACATCCCTTTTTCTGTCGCACACACAAGAAAATCGTTCCTCAGTCTCGTAGAATCATCTGACTCCATTGTCGATGTTTTTTGTGTTTTTCTTCTTCTCGGAGCTCTTCCCTCACTCCTCCTCGGCATCCTCGACGGATGCGGGCTTGGCCTCCTTGACCTTTGGCGTAATGTGTTCAGTCTTCTGTCTCTTGGTGTCAGGCGAGCCAGCGAGCTTGGGTTCAGCAGTGGGAGGGTCAGGCAGACGCTTTGCCAGGTCTTCAGCTTCGGTCTCAGTCTCCCTGCCCTGCTGGACATCCTCCTCGGCGGCGGGAGGGAAGTACAGCCTGCGATTCGCACCATCCCAGCATTAGCACACGACACGACAGAAAACAAAACAAAAAAAAACAGTCGGCCAGTCAGCACTTACGGCAGCAACCTCAAGTACGCGCTCTCGTCCTTCTCCAAGAAATTGCAAAACACAATCCTCTCCAACTCCCCTTCCTTCTCCTCGTCCAGCCACCTCCTCACCTCCCCCAGCGCCGCCTCCGCCGCCTCCCCGCTCGGATACCCGTACACGCCCGTGCTCAGCGCGCTGAACGCCACGCTCCTGCACCCGCTCTCGCGCGCCAGCTCCAACGCCCGGCGATAGCAACCGCGCAGCAACCGCTCCTGCTCGCCGCCGCCCCGGCGCCGCGCCGCCCAGTACACGGGGCCGACGGCGTGGACGACGTGCTTGGCGGGCAGCTCGTAGCCCTTCGTGATCTTCGCCGAGCCCGTGTCGCAGCCGTCCAGCGCGGCGCACTCGTCCAGCAGCCCGGGCCCCGCGGCGCGGTGGATGGCGCCGTCGACGCCGCCGCCGCCGAGGAGCGACTCGTTGGCCGCGTTGACGATGGCGTCGACGCCGAGGGTCGTGATGTCGGCGCGGATGAGGGCGATGCGCGCGTTGTGCGAGGCGTTGGGCGGCACGGCAGTGGTCGAGAGCAGGGCGAGCTTCTTGGCGGCGTAGAGGGCGGGGAGCGTGGGGATGTCGGCGAGCGGGACGATTTTGGACGCCATTTTGGTGAGAGATGGCATAGGTTTGGGCGCGATTGATTCGAGTCGGGGTGCTGGTCGAGTGTGTCGTGTTGTGGCGAGGGTTTTTGCGGTGGTCGGGCAGCTTGAAGCTGTGCAGAGGGAGCTTGGGCCACGTCGATGATGCAAGAAAGTGAAGCTCCGCCGCCGCGCTGCTGAAGAGATGCAACGGAGAGGAAAAAAAATTGGAAAGGTCGAGGCAAGAGGGTCTTTATATACACACAATACTAGTCCATGCCTGGAAGCAACACGTAAGCAGCACGTGCGATGGACCCCTACTTCCTCCTCACAAACACAAACAGCGCCTCGTCCTTTCCCGCGAAACTAGGCAGCGGCACCTGCGCCACGCGCTCAAACTCCCTCCTCTCCCTCGCCATCCACTCCGCAATCGTCTCGTCCTTGAAGCCGGTGAAGCCGTTTCCATTCTGGGTCCCGACAACCGCCACGTAGTCGCCCTGATACGCCCTCAACACCTTCCCGGTGAAATCCGCGCCGACCTGCGGATACACCAGCAGCAGCACCGCCTCCCTCGCGCCGCCCCGCCCCTCCAAGAACTTCACCCCGTCCGCCCACACCGTGTCCCCGATCCACATGGTCCGCCACTCGCTGTGCGCGTTGTCCACCGCCGTGACGCGGCACCCCGCCGCGCGCCGCAGCTGCAGCGCCCAGTACCCGTTGCCCGACCCGATCTCGATGACCTCGCGGCCGGGCCACCCCTTGGGCTTCGGCTGCGGCGGCGCGTGCTGCGCCAGCTGCGATACCGCCGACAGCGCGTCCCACGTCGGCACCGCGCAGCCGAAGTGGTGGTAGAAGACGGGCAGCACGTGGTGCGAGATGCGCGTCCGCGCCGTGTTGGGCCACGGGCCCGCCCACTCGAGGTTGCCGCACGACCACGCCCAGTAGTCGTAGTACGGGTTCGCGAGCGGCTGCTTGCGCTTGTTCGGGAGGGTGAGCGGGGCGGGCGAGGTCTCGGCAGGGGCGAGGTGGAATTGCGATTGCAGGTGCGCGGCGATGGCGGCGCGGAGGGAATCTTTTTTCGCGTTGGAGGCGAGGCCGCGCAGGGCGGAGGCGGTGGAGGTGTGAGGCGAGAAGATGTTGGTGTAGGCGGCTATGTCTGTGGTGGGGGGAGGCGGGACCTATGCGGACGGGTAGGTAGCTTAGGATGGGCGCTGAAATTTCGAGCCGCGGGGTCCCGGTGGCGGGCGCAAAAGCTGGGATGATGCTGGCTTACGGGTTTGTCTTCATCGTCGACATACCAGCCATGCAGGCCGTGTTGGCCGCCGAAGCCAATGGCATGTTGCACCTGGTCTAGGGTGACTTCTGCAATGGCGCGGTAGACGTAGCTGTCCCTCGGCGGGAGATTGAAAGCTTTTGTGAGGGAGCCACGGAGATCGTCATCTTGAGGGAGTAGTTCCGCACTCCATGAGGATAAGAATGCCTCGGGGTCGAACGGGGAGGGAGAGCCGACGGTTTGCGACTTTGTAGGTGCGGGCGGCATTGTTTGGTGTTGAGTAAATCAAAGGGCGGGGCTGCCGAACCGATGACGTCTCGCCTCGGGCGCCACGGAAGTCAACACCATCAACATCATCGTGGCCTTTTTTATCTTCACCAATCCGAGTCCCCGAACATATAAGATATTTAGCAGCAGTAAGCCAACACATATTGCACCAGCATCGTAGATACACATTCCCTAAGTCTGCCCTCATGGACACTGTAGCTTGCGTGGTAAGCTCCCGTTCGGTATGGTCATGCTGGAAGCTCGAACACTTCATCACCCATGTCCTGATATTGCCCCGATGCTTCGAATGTGGATGTCGGGCAGCTGGTATGTATATTGACCAGATGATCCTGAGGGGGGTTCCGATCAATCACCATCGGTCTACTGTTTCTCTCGGACGTGTCTGGACTTGATGATCTAAAGCCTGCAGTGCCATTTCGCGAGTGGGTAGGTGCGGTGGTGCCCAAAGGCTGCATCTCAGCTGAACCAATATCCAAGCCTTGCAATCGAAGCTTAGCTCGATGTCGATTAGACCGAGGACCAAGTGACTTACTCTGGTTCGCTGGGCAACGGTGGGCGCGGCGAAGTTTGAGATAACCCACTGTAGCACTAAAAAGAACCCCGAAGAGGGTGACACAGACGCCGATGAGGTTGATGTAATCCCCAGGCGAAAGTGCAGAGGCTCGTTTAAGTAGACGCTGAATCATTGCCCAGGACCGGAATAGGCTGGATTGGAAGGAGTATTTGAGAGACAGAAACGTTACGTCGATCTGGAAGATTGGCAAGACGAAAGGGAGATCGAAATGGAAATGGAAATGCTAGAAAGACCCTTTCAAGAGTATTATAGAGCAAGTGTGCCCAACATATCTATAACTTTTACGCTTTAATGTAGGAAGACCGAGGCAACTTTCTTGTAGCAAGGACGAAGCCGAATGTGAGAGCAGCAAAAAAGTGAGGGAAGCAAAAAAGTGAGGGCAGCAAAACAGTGAAGACAGCAAAAAAGGGAAGGACGCAAAAAAGTGAGGGCAGCAAAAAAGTGAGGTCAGCAAAAAAGGGAAGGACGCAAAAAAGTGAGGGCAGCAAAAAAGTGAGGGACGCAAAAAAGTGAGGGACGCAATTTAGTGACGCTCAAATGCACGGACCACACACTCAACAGGGTTTGCACGTGGCATGTACTGAGAGACGAATGATGACTGTACGAAGCCGGGATAGCTCTGCTCTTGATTGGGTCGCGTCGCGGCGTAACCTGTGATGGAGGGTGGTCAGTCACATGGACAGAAGAGGCTGTGGGCACCCGCGTTAGCTCGACGACCGGGAAGCATCTCACCGCGTTTTTCAAGGGTATTTACCGAGATTGTTTGAACAGTATTGCAACGGTTGGTAAGTCTTTGAGAAATCATGAGCAGCAAATCTACCCCGACAAGGAACAAGGTCGCTTTAAAGTAGCTCGGTGGTATCCTGAGAGCAGCAAATCAGCAAATCCCATAACAATACTCCACATCAAACAAGGACAAGTCGTCGACAAGGAAAAGGAAAGCCATGTCTCATTCCCAAAAAAAGATATCTACCCTACACACAACAACCAAAGTGTATATATCCATTTCAAACCAAAACAAAAAAGTTTCGTTCGCCATCCCTATGCAATTATCCACACACATACGATCAACACTTTCTTTTAAGTTTCTGTCCCTTCCAATCCCATTCTTCAAACAGTCGCACATACTTAGTCCCAGCTCTTGATCTTCATCGTGCCGTTCTCCTGCAGGTTCTTGTGCATGTTGAACGCCTGGAACAGCAGGTGCGGCTCGTGGCCCATGCCCTTGCGCAGGCACTCGTACTCGGCCTTGTTGAAGTAGTCCTCCAGGATCGGCTTGTAGTCGGGGTGCGAGCACTTCTCGATGATGACGCGGGCGCGCTCCTTGGGCGACAGGCCGCGGACGTCGGCGAGACCCTGTTGAAGACATGTTAGTTTTCGCTGTCCCTTAAGGAAAAGGGGGGAGGGTATATGTATCGTACCTGCTCAGTGACGACGACATCCAAGTCGTGCTCGGTCTGGTCGACGTGCGTGCACATGGGCACGATGCAGCTGACACCGGTGGGATCGGTCTTGCTGGGGCGGGTGGAGGGTGTGTGCATTATCGAGTACTTGGAGCTGCGCAGGAAGTCGGCCGAGCCGCCGAGGCCGTTGAGCATGCGGCTGCCCATGACGCACGTCGAGTTGGCGTGCGCGTAGATGTCGACCTCGACCGGCGTGTTCATGCCGATGACGCCCAGCCGGCGGATGATCTCGGGCGAGTTGGACACCTGCTGCGAGCGCAGCAGCAGCTTGGGCGCGTAGCGCTCCCAGTTGTCGTAGAAGCGCTTGAAGCCGTCGGGCGAGAAGCGGATCGACGTGGCCGTCGCGAAGTCCAGGTTGCCGCTGTCGAAGAGGTCGAGGAACGAGTCCTGGAGCACCTCAGTCCAGACCTTCAGGTTCTTGAAGTCCGCACCGCCAGACTGTGTGATTCATTAGTTTTCGTCTTTCACTCCACATCTCGTTTCAATCATTTCCCCTGGAACTGGGGGCAGAATTGGGAAACTTACAGAGAGACCACCGACGACAGCGTTGGCAATGTTACCGATACCCGACTGGATGGGCAGGAGGTTCGGGGGCAGCCTGCCGCGGTCGACCTCATGCTTCAAGAATTCGATCAGGTGCGAGGCGATCGCCTGCGAGCCCTCGTCCGCGGGGGTGTTGGGCTGAGTCTGGTCGGGGTAGTCGGACTCGACGATGGCAACGACCTTTTCGGGATCGACGGGGATGTGCGGCGTTCCGATGCGGTCCTCGGGGGCCATGATCAGGTAAGGCTTGCGGCGCGGCGGCAGGTCGGTCATGGTGATGTCGTGCAGGCCCTCAAACGAGGGGGCGGCGGTGTTGACCTCAATGATGATCTTGTCGGCCATCTGAATCAGCTCCGGGCTGGCGCCCACGCTGGCTCCGGGAATGATGCCACCGTCCTCGGTGATGGCCGAGGCTTCGACGATGGTCACGTCTAGCTTGTTGTTCGGCTTGTTAAGGGTGTAGTAGCCGTACATCAGGTCGACGGGGAACATGGACAAGTGCTTGTCGAAGAAGTTGATGTTGCCGTTGTTGATGCCCTTGGCAATCTCCTTGCCGACCTGGTGAGGGCTGCGGCGCTCAATCATGTTGTTGCGCGCCCACCGGTTCTCCGTCTCGGCGCCTGACGACGCGCCCACGAACAGGTTGTACTTGAGCTTGCCCTGCAGGCCATTCTTCTCAACGTGGTCGGCCAGGGCCGTGGGCACCTTCCTGCGGCGGGGTGTGAGCAATTGGCGGGCCAATGGCGGAGTTGAGGGAGGGGCTTACTTGGGGTAGCCAACGCCGGTGAAGCCGGACCAGCCGATGTACGAGTTGTGAGGGAACAGGTCGATGAGGTCCTCGGCCTTTGCGAGCTTCTGCAGGTAGGACGGGCGCCTGACCCTGCTCCTGAGAAGTGCGGAGGCAGCCATTGTTGCTGAAGCTCTCGGAAATCACGCGGCGGAAGGGACGGAAAGGAAAGACTGGGAGAAGGAGGAGAGCGGGGAGACAGGCAATTGAAAAGGACACGAAACGTGCTGCGGAGAGAGGAGGGGAGAGGCAGAGTCGTGGCGGGAGATGAGCAGCGGCCAGAAGCTATGACAATTTGCTCGGACGGAGGAATGGAAGAGGTGGAGCTTGGGTGCGACAGACTAAATGTGCGCGCGACGACCCCACAGCGCTTAGGCGATTGAGCAGGACTCCGGGGCAGCAGGCCGGGGTGCGACCGGGATGGGCCCGAGAGGAATCCAATGCAGCAGTGCGGCACAGGGCTCAGCGATAGCGCCAGAGGAAGGAGTGGAGGGCCGCGGGCGACGAGTCGAAGGCTTGGACGGTGGTATGATATCACAACGCCGCATCCCGCCGAGTTCCCGCCGCTCCGCCCGAGCCACCCAGCCGCTTCCAGAACGCGTTGCGCGTGCATCTCGCGCCTCTGTCCCCGCCAATGAGCGCTCGAGTTGACCAATCCATCCACCTCGCGTGAATTCAACAGAACGTCAAACACCATTCCCCCTCCTGATTTTCTCGCGGAACACGGGAGGTCCCCCACGCCCGCCTCCATTTCTCCAAAACGCGATTGACGTCGAACCACTTGCGCGCGGGCCGCCTCCCGATGAGCCTCATGTCACTGCCGCTCCGTAACCGTAACGAGGCCCTTGTGACCGCATCCGTCGCTAGCGCCGGCGCCTCGTGGCCTTGCGACTCAGTGAGGCGTGAGGAGCCGCGCCAACCACGCTGACACTCCTCCTCCCCTGAGGCCAGCGGGCCCCACGAAACTTAACATCACAATTCCCAACATCCCAGCTGACCACCTTTGCCACCCCACCGTCAGCAATCCGTCAAACGGACCCAATTCTACGCGACCACCCCGCAGGGTCCAAGCGGAGCCCAATTCTAGCTGCCCAGCGCCGAACGAGTAAGTATCGGCAGACTGTCGAAGAAGCATCCACCACACCTACAATATTGTGGCGCTGCGCCCGGAGAGTGGAAACGATGATTCTTTTGTTGGACCGAATACTCCTCCTCGCCGCAATCATAAGCTTACAACGCAACGGGTTCCCAGTTGAAGCTCCCGATCGGGACCCAGTTGTAGATGTCTTTGTCCTGTATTCCGACGTTATGCCATATTCATATGGACGCTCCAAACAATTCCATCCCCCTCCTCCCCTCACCGTGATGCAATATCATTGTAACCCCCGTGATCGGACCCGGGATTGGCACAAATCAACCGCACAGCCCTCATCAGCCCCGACCATACCGGGCCGGTGTGTGCACGCACCTTCCGAGAAGAAGAAAACAACGAAAAAGCAACACAAGGAGCTTGGCCTATTGCACCTACCCGTCTCCACACTGCACTCCACCCACCTGATTCAGGGGAGAGTGCGAAAAAACCACCGTGAAAACAGTAGTAGTGGTGAAAAGTAGCGGAGTGAAATGATCCATACATGCAGCTGATGTGTCATCACATTCGTTATGTACACCCCAATTGCCCCAGTTTGATTGAGGACCCTGAGATCGATCTATCTGCCAAGCCAACGAATGAACGACTCCCATCGCGCCTGTACCCCCCTAGCTACCTGAACTAGTCCCGTTTCCCCTTTACCCATTCCTTCCCTTCCTCTCCAAGTACCAAGGCCAGAGACACAAGCACTGGATGCTTCTTCCGACGCGAGAGAGAGAGCAGAGACCAAGGCACGACGCCTGAAGGAAAAAAGGAAATGAAAAACGCAGCGAGATGAGCAAAATAGGCGACCCGAGATGCACTAAAAAAAAGGACCTGATGCAACACGTAGCCTCGCCGCCATGTCCGCTATGCAAACAAATCAATCAACTCCTCGGCGCCACTCCAAGAAACCCAGAAGAAACAATGTGCCGACAGTGAACAATAGAAAATGATGTGCGTTCCCGACCAAAACAAAAAATGAGAATATGCCCATCACACGCAGAATGGTATCACCCAAACGCCTGCTTTGCTCATGATGCTCGACCCAAGCTTCCGACCGAACCCCTCAAAGACTTAAAACAGTCAGCAAACCTCAACGGCGCGATACTGACTCCTCAACCCCCCCACCCTTATCCGCCGTCACCAGCGCTCAGAGCTCTCCCGCCCCGCCAAGCGCCGCGACCGGCTCTCTCACCTCCGACCTCGCCGGCGGTTACGCGACTCGCACCCGGCCCGAGCTCGTCGTCGGCTTGCCCCGCTCCGTCTCGCTGCTATTGCTACTGCTACTCCGCTCGTCGAAAGCGACCCTCTTCGCGACCGGGAATTCCGTCTTCAGCGGGCTGGGATTGGCCGTCGACGACGCGCTGGCGCTGGTGTGCGCGAGGTGCGCCGAGTTGTTCGGGCTGCTGCTCATGAAGAGCAGCGAGTCGACCGCGTCCATCTCTGCCTGCTGGCTGGGCATGCGGAGGATGCCGACGGGCCGTTGCTGCTGGGGCTGCTGCTTGCCGCCCGCCGGCATGGGCGTTGCCGGGGGTGCACCGCCGCCGCCGCCGACGTCGGTGAAGGGCTTGGTGATCTTGACTTTGGGCTGGGAGGACTGAGACCCCAGCATGGGTGGCGCGCGGGATGATGTTGAGCGGCGATGTCGCTTGGTAGGGCTGATGTCTAATGCCGGCGCGAGGGTCGGGGCCGACGATGTGGAGCTGCTGAAGGTGGATGCGGTGGAGGGTCGTGCATCCTCGTCGGTTGGGTCCACGTGAGCGAGGCCTGAAGGAGGAAAAAGAAAAAAAAATGGTTAGATCAGAAAAGAACGAGTATCATCCGGACGGAATGTTAAAAGCCAAAGGGGCCCACCTTACCTGTTGGACCAAACGTCCGGATCCCTGATGACGGGCTTCTTTGCGCGCCTGGTGTTCCCAGATACCGATCTGACGGGTCAGACAACGCGCTTGGGCGTCGGCGTCGATCATACGCGTGGGGAGAGTCGTCCGCCGTCGCATTCCTGAACTTTGCCGAGGTAGGTGTCTGAGTGGCCGACCGCGACGTCCTTTGTGACGTGGCCGCCGTCTCCAGCTCATCGATGGACTGATGCTCCCACCCGTTCTGCACCTTGATCATCGCATAGGAAAGACGCGTCTTCAAGTCCGCTGACAGCTGTAGAACGCCAAACAGTCAATGAGCTGTTTCAAGGACGCGTCTCCGCGTCGCGTCGTGTTCTCACCTTTCCTATCCTGCTCAGGCTTGATAACGCGCCGATATTTGCGGAGGGGGGCGCGCTGCTGCAGAGTCCCGTGGCGATCAGGCTGGTACTGCTGTTGGGGACCTTTACGGCGCCGCTTGCTGTTCGTTTCGTTCCTTGCGATATCGTCGTAGGGGTGTCGACGGCCATGGGACTCGCGGACGACGCGTTCTGGAGTTTCTCGCTCGTCATTGTTGCGGGCTGAGGCGTGACTACTCTGGATGGTGGCCGGGCATCCTCCTGATTGGCGGGCGGCGGGGCAGGCTGGCTGTAGGGCGGGCACTGGCTCGAGACATTTGAAGTCGCAGGCGAGGTCAACTCCGTGTCGACGATTGATTCGGTGGAAACATTGCTCTGGGAGGATAGGAGAGCCGGCGCGTAGCTGGCGCTGCTGGACGCGGAGATGTCAGACTCCTGGGACGCGGGCAGCACGTTCACGTCGGTGGTGATGGTCGCGTTGCTGTGCTGGGGAACGGCGTCGCGATGGCTCTCTGCGGCGCGCGTCAGTCTCGCGGTGTCCGTCGGCACAGAGTGCAGTCGACGCGATGGACTCACTGTTGGCGGCGGGGTGAGCTCGCGCCGCGGGAGCCAAGCCTGGAACCGCGGCGGCAGCGTCTGGCCGCAGCGAAATGGCCGCGTCGGGCGCGACAGATGCCATGGCGGGTGGATTCGGTCGGGCGCAGTGTTGGGAGAGGCGGAGACACGATTCTGGGACGTGTTCGCGCTTGCTTCAGTCGATGGGGGATGACGGCGTCGTTGCTGTTCGGACCCGCCTGACGCGTGACCGGGGTGTGCGGGATGCGATGCGAGCGAGCGGTCTTCCAACGCGGCGCAATCGGGAACCCGGGCAAAAGCGAAGGCGAAGACTGGAGGATGCGGATGTAACGCGTGCCGCGATGCAAGCGTCCGATGTCTGGCTGGCAACAAAGAACGGTGAGGGTGGTTTGGCCAGCGGCGCGAGACGTACGCGGTCTCCGCCGCGTGCTCATGTGCCTCGAGCGTCCGCCGTGTAGCCGCGCGCGCGCCGCAATAAACACCGACGGGACGCCCACGCGGGTGCCTGTGCGCTGCCGGCGCGACGGGAGATCGCATCAAATGAAGCCTTTACATTGCCTGCCACCCGAGACTCATCTGCTGCAGTCCGCTTTTCGATGATGTGCATATGGAAAAAGCAACTCTAGATCTCGGGTAGAACCCCTGCCGCCCCCAATGAACGCCGGGAAATGCCTGCTTGCAAGAACGAGCTCACGCCTCCATGCACGTAACCGCCCCCAGATAACCACGAGCTCGCCCAGATCGATCTGCGAAGAAAAAAACAGTATGAGACGATTGACCAAACAACGCGACCCATCACCTTCGTCTCTTCCCACCGCGGTTGGCCGCCGCCTCTTGCGCCTTTCTCTTCCGGCCCTCTTTCCCCCAGTACTCCGCCTTCTCGCGTTTCTCGCGTTCAGCCCTCTTCTCCTCGTTCTCCGCAACCTTCTTCCGGTAGCCTTCCCTTCGCTTCTCCTGCGCGTCTCTCCTCTTCGCCACCTTCTCGTTGCGCAGCGTCATGACCTGCTGCATGAGGTTCCTGGCGACCTTCTCCTCCTTGCCAGCCACAATGGCACGTTTTTGCATATACGTTTCCCTCTTCTGCTTCTGCATCTGCACCGGCTGCGACGAGAAGGGCAGGTCTTTCGCAAGCTTCTTCGGCACTCGGAGTGGGTTGAAGTGGCGTTCCGTGCGCTCGATCTTGCGGTAAGCCGAGTTCTTCTCTTGCGGTGTCTCAATGCCTTCTGCTCGGCGTACTTCTCCGGTAAGGCGCATGCCCTTCCAAGCACTATCCTCACCATCCTCTGCGCCGGAAAGGTCCAGCAGGTTGGTGACTGCGTTGTAGAATTTGTGTGGCTTGATGGGGAACCACGCCCTCAGGAAGACGATGTCGCTCATGAGCACCTTATCTTCAAAAGTTGCACGGAAGCATCCCTCCGGTTTGCTGAGCGCCCTCTTTATCTGACCACGAATGCCAGACACAGTCTTGATGCTGGCTCCCTCGAACTTCGCGATTTCCAAGGATGTGCCAAACATGTCTTTGATGAAAGCCGTGTTCTTGAAAATCTTGTAAGGGTGACCAGTAAGCTTGAGCTTCTTGACAATCTCAAAGCTCTCGTCGACATTCAAGACCACGCCAGTCGCCGCGATTCGGAAACCAGGGTTCTTGTTGGAGAAGCTCTGCACGCAGCAGAAACCGGTGTTTGGTGCGATTAGTGGGCCGTAAAATGTACCAAAGCAGTGCATGTGCTCAGGAGTGTACTTGAGCATGCGGTTGCGCACTCGCGAGTCTGAGATGCTGTAGATAGGCAAGCTCTGGAACCTCCTCCAGCCGAGGGAGAAGATGAGAGGATCGTTTGTCTTGAGGATCTTCTTGTGCCAACGGTGGCGCTTGATACGCACCTGAAGGTACCCAAAGCGGTCCTCAGTGGGCGTGAGACCACCGATGATGACCGGGAAGCGCGGGTTGAAGTTCGCCGAAAACTCATAGGGTACGTTTTCGAGCACGATGCGAGCGTATGTGCCTGCCCTGTAGCCCTCTACGCGAACTCGGGACTGGTCGTCCAATTGCTCGAACTCGGCGCGGTTGATGTCCAGCTGCTTCTGGATAGCAGCCTTCTGCGCGTCATACCAGTCGTCTTCGCCAAACTCTTCGCCTTCCCCGCCTTCGGCCCGTTCGTTTGTTTTGTCGTTGGCGAAGCCGGCGCGATCTTCCTCTTCGAACCTGAGTCTGAGGTCTTCCTTCTTTCGCGCGTTCTTGTCACGCTCCTCTTGCATCTTGGCCTCCTCGTCCTCTTCACTCTCCTTGTCACCCGCCACCTCTCCGGTCTCGAGGTCTTCGAAGGCACCATCGCCCTCATCGTCATCCTCGATTCCTTCAAACTCATCATCTGAGCCTTCGTCATCGTCACCGTCTTTTCCAAGTCTGGTTGATGCGAATCTCCGGCGGAGAGCCTCCAGATTGTCCTCATCGGTCCACTTCTCCTCCAGAGCTTCGTAATTATACTCCGGAATGGCGCGGTCTTCGCTTTCCGCCGTGGAGTTATTCTTAACAGCTTTGAAGAACTCATCCGGGTCTTGCTCTTCAGTGTTTTCATCTTGCTGCTCTCCCCTCCATGTCCGGAGGACTTCGGCTGGAGACATCGAGTCATTATACATTAAACGCGCGAGCTCAGTGGTTCGGTAAGGTCGCTTTTTGCCGTGGGCTTTTCGCGCATTCTCTGCGAGGTTATCCTTCCACTTCAGCGCGCCTTCGTCGTCCGAGGAGTCTTCTTCGTCATCGTCCTCGTCGCTGAGATCATCGGGATCTTCGAGGTCTTGATCTTCGACAGAGGACATCGAACCGAGATCTGAATCGCTGTCGGCGAATGCAATGTCCTCTTGATTATCCCCGTTCGCAGCCTTATCGTCGTTATTGCGAAACGCGCGGCCAAGGCGGCTTTCCTCGACGTATCCTGTGTCGTCCTCTCCATCCTCCTCGCCACTTTCGAGCATTTCCTCATCCTCCTCCTCTTCATCCTCGCTGCCATACTCTTCCTCGTCCTCCTCCTCGACTCTGCTCGCAAGACGGGCGTGGCGCTGGCTAGTTCGGCCCTTGTCGTTTGCGTCATCCTCTGCCGCACTTTGGCTGATTGCTTCGCCGTTACTGAAAAGCTTGAACGCCTTGTCGGCCTCGCCTAGCAATCTTCTTTCGCCCTGCAGACCGACGACAAGCTGTTCGCCCAACCCGCGCTCTTCGTAGTTTGCATTCGGGTCGAATGTTGGTTTCTTCACATCAATATAGACAGCGTCTTTGTCGACCAAAACACCACCAACGTCGGACATGGGAGCAAAGAGGACCTTCTGCTTTTCTCCGAGTCTTCTGCTCTTCGATTTTCCGGTAATCTGCTGAGCGGCTTTCTCCTGGTACGGCGTAGGGCATGGGTCTGGCAACGACTCGATCATCGACACATTCAGATCTCCCACACCAGGCACGTGTACTCTAGCGCCTTGCGCCGGAAAATTTGTGCCCCTCAGGTAACCGTATAACGCGACAGTTCTATCGCACTTTGAATCCTCCTCAATCTCGGTCGGCGGGGTGATGTCGAGGAAGCGGTCGGCTACGCAGTAAGGATGGGAGTTCCTCCACACGAGCGGTCTCGGGTTCTTCATGACGGACAAAAACCTCGACAGGTTGAGGACTTCGCGGTCCGGGTATCTTCCGTTTACCACGCCAGAGAGGTAGAACAGCTTCGCGCCTTGGTACAGCTCACTCCAAAAGCGGTGTTTCAACCTCTTTTTCTGGATACTGAGCGCCGACTGCTTCTTGAACAGATCCAAGTGGGTCAGGATGCCAAAGACATTTCCGGGCATACCAGTGGAGCTTAGCACGTTCAAGAACTCCATGGTCTCCATCTCGAAGCCGTAGTTTCCATCAATCATGAGCAACACAATGTCTACGACCTTGGCGATATCAATCATTGCGGCGAGAGAGTCTGCCGGGGTTTCGATGAAGGTAAGTCGGCGGCGCTTGGAGGTAACGACGGTCAGAGGGCCGATGGGATGCGACAGAGTTTGCTTCGTGTAGCGGCGGATAAGGGATTTGATCAATGTCGATTTGCCAACCTACACTAGAGTCAGCAATTCGTTCCACTATCCGAGCGGCGCACTGGGGCACATACACCTGGGGGACCGACGACGGCGACGACAATGGGTGGTGCCTCCTCCGGGAGGCGGTCCACCAAGGGGACATGGAGGCGCTTCTCTTTGATCTAGAACAGAGTCAGTACCTGTATGCGACTTCGGAAGGCTGGAGTCGTACATCGTGAGAGCGCGCGGCCTGCTTCTGCAGCTTCCCCGGGTTGGCGAAGGCGAAGGCCTTGGGGTTTGTTCCTGCGCATTGCGGTCAGTCCAGCGTCCCGGTATAGTATAATGGGCTGAACGTACCCCCCGTCGGCTTCTTCTTCTCCTTGCCCGTGCGATGAGGCTTGTTAGTCTGTTCGGACATGTTTGTTGCGCTGCGAGCCTCACGCAGATCGCAAGTCGCAAGAGCTTCGCGGAGGAAATTTTGGCTGGAGAGGTTCGCGCTAGTCCGCAAAAGTGCAAGGGTCATTCATTATCGATAAGCAGCTCGCCGACTCGCCGACCACCGGCGGCTGGTGGGACTCGCTGCCCCTCATTGCACAGCTCAGTTGGCGCCGCACTTCCAGGCTCGTGCTCAGCACCGCCCACGGGGAGCTGCGCTTTCACACGCGTCTCGCGCGGTGATACGATGGCCGATACGATAGCCAATACCCCGCGTCTCAGACGACGGACATGAGGCGGTTTGCGGCGCCCAGCTGACCGCCACGTTATCGCTGGCTCCGCAGCTGGGCCAGCGCACGTCATCGATGCGCCTAGCAGCGGCCTTGATTGTGTGGAGGGGGAGGGGCAGCCTGATACAATACATAAGCCTGTTCACTCACCTCGGACCTTCTTCCTCATCATCACCACCCTCACGCCCATCTTCAGCTCATCACCATCCTACTCTCCAAAACACTTCGTCGATTCATCACCACAACTGCCAGAATGCCTGTCATCAACGTACGCGCTTGACCACTGCTTGGATGTTGTTGTCGTTGCTAAACCTTCCATCAGGTCACCCTCAAGGAAGGCGCCAGCGCTGACCAGCTGGACAAGTAAGGCGGCTGCCATCATCTTGACCTACGAAGACATGCTGACTCCCAACACAGCGCCAAGAAGCAGGTTCAGGACCAGGGCGGCAAGGTCACCCACGAGTTCAAGCTGATCAAGGGCTTCACGTACGACTACCCCACCGCACCATTCCCCACAATATCTTCTTGTCCATGCGTCTGACGAACGCCATCACAGTGCCGAGTTCCCCGAAGACTCCGTTCACAGCCTCGAGACGAACGACCACGTCACCGTCGAGGCCGACCAGGTCGTCAAGACCCAGTAGACTTGCTCGCTGTCCGAAGGGATCGATGCCGCGCTGCGATGTAGATAAACCGTCTGAACACGCAGACGGGTATCGTGTGGGAGGCATACTGCATACTTTAGATACCCTCACGAATGGATAAGATCATGACCACGATATACCATCGCTGTCGCTGGTGCATCAGAGACCACGGCTCTGTTGCACGGCCTCTTCATCGATAATCTGTCGTGCGTGGCCTCTTACCAGAACATACGTTCTTATCTTTGAGAGGAGCATGCGGCACCTACTGTGTAGATCGGCGTGGGCAAGCACAGTCCCCTTGGTGCCCGCATGTCGCCGAGCATGACGAATGTCACCGTGCTGATCACGTAGTCTGCTCATCAAAAAGCACCTGCAAGTCTTCATCAGTGGCTTGCATTGCGTCACACACATACGCAGCAGCATTCTAGCCTATTGGATAGCACTTCACGTGCTATTGTTTCTGCAAGCAAAAACTTCGTAAAGGCACTACCCACTGTTCATCTTCGCGCTGCTTTACATTCTCATCTCAGCAAATCCATACCCCAAGCAAACAGATTAATCGAGTATAAACAAGGCTCGCGGTCCTCCCCGTTGCGGCATGGAATGGGGTATCCCTTTCTCCGATGCCAATACAGATACTGACGGCTATGGTGCTTAGCTTCAGGCGTAAAGCATAATGCTTGATCAAGTCATATATTCAATGCACTTCTTAGCAACTTCTTCGTTGGTATGTATAAAACACAGTTCGACATCAATTCACCACCAATTCGTAACACCCCTCAACTCCCATCCCCAGAAAACCCGCCAAACGCTACCACCTAAAACAATCCTCGACATACTCGATCCACCGGCACCCCTCCCTCATCGCCCCATGCACCGCCGCCCTCGCCTCGTCCGCCATGGCAGGCGGCCCGCACAGAAACACCGCGGTCCTCGCCCCGCTCCCCGTCGCCTCCGCCGCCGCCGCCGCGACGAGCGCCGCGACGTCCGGCCGCCCGTGCTTGACCTCGACTTCCCCATCGGCGGGTTGGACCTCGCCCCGATCCTCCCCCTCCGACGCCTTCGCAGCGGCCTCCCCGTCGACACCTCCACCACCGCCGTCGGAACCGTCCGAAGCGGCAGCAGCAGCGGCGGTCGTGGTCGTGGCCGTCGTGCTCGTGCTCGTGCTCGTGCTCGTAGCGAACAGCTCGACCCGAAACCCCTCCCCCTCCCCCAGCGGCCCCGCCAGCTCCGCCCGGCACACGTCGCGCAGGAAGGCCGCGCGCTTCGCCGCCCAGACGAGCGTCATCTGGGCGGTGCGAGCGCCCGTGCCACCGGACGACGCCGCGGCGTGGCGCTCCAGCACGTACGGCAGCGCGGCCGCGATGCCCGTGCCGCCGGCGATCAGGAGGACGGCGTCGAAGGCGTGGAGGAGGGGTTTGGGGTGGCCGTAGGGGCCTTCGAGGAGGAGGTGGGGGGTGAGGATGGGGATGGGGATGGCGGCGGGGGAGGCGGGGGAGGCGGGGGAGGCGGCGAGGCAGCGGTCGCGGAGGCGGCGGGTCCAGCCGTCGTAGGGGCGGATCCAGAAGGTGAAGGTGAGGGTTTTGGTGGTGGTGGTGGTGGTGGTGGTGGTGGTGGTGGTGGTTGCGGCGGAGTCGTTGGGGGGAGGGGAGACGGGGGAGGAGGTGGCGGTGGCGGTGGCGGCGCCCTTGCTCGTTGCGTCCGCGTCTGCGTCTCCGTCGGGGGTGTTTGTCGCTGCGGTGTGGTCGGGTTGGGGCGCGGGCTGATCCGTGGTGTAGGCGCCCAGGGAGAAGGGGTGGTTTTCCCACCAGCCCCGCAGGACGAAGGGCTGGTACAGGTGGTAGTATTGGCCGGGCGTGGGCCGGAGCGACGGGTTGGGCTGGACGTCTATGCGGATGACGTCGCTGGCCGGGTCGTAGCGTACGGTCGCCGACCGGACGCGGGATGGGGGGTGGTTCTTGCCGAAGCGGACGTGGAAGTTGCAGTGGAGGATGCGGGCGAGGCGGAGGAGGCGGTCGAAGGACCAGATTTCTACGAGCGGCCAGAGGTAGACGTTGTATTCGCCGTCGGTGAACTTGGAGGTGTGGCTGTGGGCTTGTTAGATCGAATCATTGATTGCGGCAGGGGGGTTGCGGACAAGAAAAGCGAGTATAGTAGGACTATGCAGAGGCAGATGTGGATCATCAGGAAAGAGTCGTAGTAACGAACACGGAAGTAGCCGACGGAGAAAGCGACCAGTAGGGACATGAGGGTTACTGACTGTGTGTAATGCTTTGTCAGCGCGAGGGAGACCTTGGACTTCACAGTATACTTACGACTATGCCGAACTGGAACCATTGCTTCTGCAAAGAACTGTAATAAGTGTGTTCTGGATGTGTTAGCTGGGGGCCTGACAAGATGGCGTGTTGTCTTGTTGCCACGTACTATACTGAGCGTACACGACCGAGTACGAAATTCCATGTACGATGGCGAAGATCGTCACCGCCCTTGCGCAGTGGCGATGGAAGGCGTTGAATGTCTGATAGCTCCACCCGGTAACCCATATAAATATATTATTTCTCTGCGCAAACATCCACACCCAAGGCAAGAGGGAGTATGCGAGATAACCGCCTCGTACTGCGACTGCGTTCCAGATGTACTGGTGAATGTTTGGTGTTCTCAGGACATGTCAGTAGAGTTACGCTTGGTTGGCGCAGGGACGGCAGTGCTCACAGTGTGTTGCCTGCAATTGTCGGGTAGCCAGCAAAGCCCAAGATAATGCAGAGACACCAGAAGCCGGCGATTGCCAGTGACACGGACCGCTTGGGTATTGTGCATCCGAGTAACATCCTCTGGCACCGCGTTCCGACAGCTGCAGGGACGAGGAAATGAGTTTTGAGCCAGAAGCCTACCCCGGCGAACGGAGCAAATATTTTGCTTGGTGTCTTAGCCATGGAGCCGGATTTTTCGATGTCTGCTGTCATAGCTGTCATCCGTCGGCTAATGAGGCTATCAACCCAAGCTTTCAGGGTTCCCATGAGGACTATGCCGCCCCAGTAGATGATAAGGGCCCAGCCAAACCACTGGCTCCGTGGGCTGGACTCGAATTTCAATTTCTATACAGAGTTAGAGATAGCGGTATCTTAGATTGCTTTAGGTGACTTGCATAGCTTCCGTAAGATCTTTCGAAGTATGCGTGAGTAAGGAGAACGGGCTCGGAAATCTTGTCGGTGCTGTTTAACTCGGGATCCGCCTCCAGAAGTTGTTTTATGAACCGGTCTGTGACGGTGGTTGATATGTTCGAGAGATCCATCAATGTAGACTTGCTGTGCTGACACAAGTCTTCCCAGAACTCAAGACCTGCCTCGAACTGGCTTGAAGAGCAATAAAGTTTGCATGAAGCGTAGATGGAGGATACCAGAGTGGAGTCGGTGCATTCTGCGGTCTTCTTTTTCGATGAGCCATGGGTGGTCCAGCTCAAAGATTCCAGAGGGTCATAGATCGAATAAAAGCAGTATTGGCTCCAAACGTCGGGAGAATAGCTTGCGAGGGCTTGGACGGAACAGAAGGCAAGAGCCAGAGACAGAGATGGTAGGCGCAATATCCCCGCTGGACAATGGTTTACTGACTTTTGCCAGCGCACACGAGAGACTTCCAGGTCGAGAAGTATGTACTTGAGCCTTTTCTAACGCTAAATCCTCTTTTGCTTGACAGCTCCGCCTTATCTTAGACGTTTTGGAGCATGACGGAAAAGAATTTTCACAAGTGGGACAGACAAGGGACGGGGTGGGCTAAGATTTTCTGAGTTCGCGTTGAATCCGAGCTGAGTCTTCACGAGGCTTATTGATTTTCGTGCGCTCTATGTTTTGTGTCCGTTTTTGTTTCAATTTGCCGCTTGTATTCGGCCCTCTCACTTTGGCTCAAAAGTTATACTAGAAGCTTCGCATTATGTAGTCGAACTTTACTATGCGAAATCCCTAGTATCTCTGGCAGTGTCGGTATATCGAGTCGTCACCTTAGCGCGTCTGTCATAAAATTTACTTGATCCTATGAGTAGAAACAATGTGCCTGTAGGGTCAATGCACGGTTGGGCACTAAGAGAGACATGACGCCGCAACAGCATATCATGTAGGGCTGGGGACCTTACCCAACGAAAGGGTCGGAACACTCCTTGTCAGAGGATACGAGCTTTCTTTGACAGGGCGTTGGTACTGGCTAAGCTATAAGAGCATATCGGAGCAGCCAATACGGGAAGGTCCGAGGCCATGAAGTTGCTTGTCGAAAGACTGCGTCTCTAGGCCATCACTTGAGCGACATGCATTGAGACGCGGCCAAGGAGAATCTTCGGGCTGTCTAGCAACGTGACAGTCCTGAGAACTGTGATTGGGCAAACCACCCGTGTACGAGTACGCAGTCCATGGCGGTAGTGCAGCCTTTGCCCCACAAGATGCATTGAATCAGGTAAGATTAGATCATCAGATATGGGGCCATTCGGAGCGCCGGCGGCGAGAGCGGTGTCACATTTTCACAATCTTGTTCTTGTACATACTCAATGGATTTCTCCTTTTCAGGGCCTGTAGAGGATGCGACACGATGAGGAAGATGGGCCGTGCCAAAGCTCCTGGTTGGCATCTGCTTGGGGTTGCTGGGAGGCCTTCAATGACATCCTGTGCCGTGCGATCCAGTCTCGACCGGGGTCTCTATCAATAGGGCCCCTGATTACTCTGCGACAAGGATGTTTCTCGTTGAGCTAAAAGTAAAAGGGTAAACAAGCCCGCCCAACATGCCAGTAGCGGGAGCTGATGCTGCCCATCTGATACGATAAGGAAAACTCGGTTCCGATCTCTGATTATCTCGGCCCTGATAACACGACAGGGGTGACCCACTCACATTGCTTGACTTTCACACAAGCTCCAGGTGGCTGACCAGGCCAAGATTCTTGTTTCAGACTTTATCCAGACCGAGTCATATTCGGGCATTACCGGCACTTTGCCCGAAGAAAGCAAGCTTGCCATCTCGAGATATTATCCGGCATTCCGTCCTTCCTCTCGCAACTTTAACCTAATTCGATACAATATATTGGTGCAGTACGCCCAAACCGGCGGTGAAGGACTTGACATTGCATGGCCTCGACGCGAAAAGCAACAGCCACAGACCGCACAACCGTACGGAGAACGCTCTTGGTCAGGCATCACTCTTGCATTTATGTCCATGAAACTACGACGTAGCCACTGGACACTCTAAGATCCTCCTGCAGTTTAATTGAACAGTAGCGCCGCAGACTTGGTCTCCCAAGCCTCAGCTGGTAAATGAGCGGAAGGTTGCAAAGTTTTGTAGCGCATACAGGCGCACAAGATTCTTCGCAGTAGCAGAACGACCTGGGGTGTTTGAGGTCTGAGTTGTACCCGATTCCCCCATTCAGGAGTGCGTGTCGCCCAGAATGTGCCTGCGGCTGGAGTGGCCCGCCGAAGAGCTGACGGTGCCGACCGTGGCCAGTTCGATGTCATCGGTTCTCTGGCCGAGTTGCGCGTCCCTCTCCGGATCCGCCATACCTTTCCCCTTGTCCGCAGCGCTACTCGCCTTGGACACATGGTATGAGCCTGCCCCGATGCCGATGCCAAACGCTCTGTCGTTGCTCCGCGGACCCCAGGCCCAGCCGGCTCCGCGGCGTATGGGCATGTGGTACCACCGAAAGGCGAACCAGGCACAGATGGCGCCTTCGATGGAACTGAAGAGCACATCGAAGCCGTGGTGTTTGTAGTCGGTGTAGCGGGTGGAGGCTATGTAGATGGCTGCTCCGATAGGTATAAACACAACGACGAAGAGGTATATCGGCGGCGCTGCCGACTGGCTTCGCGGATGTGTCTTTGCAAATCGGGTGGGTGGTTCTGGGTTCGACGGATTGGGCTGGGTTGTCGGTTCGGGTTCCTGAAAAGGAGCAGGAGCTAGGAAAGGGATCGTGACGGAAAACTTGGTAGCGAGAAAGAGGCTCAGATATACCAGCCCCGCAAAAGCGACTAAGCAGTATCTTTCGTTAGCATGCGCGGCTGTGCAGATCCAGTTATGGCGATCTCACTGGTACAGTGTCCGCTCGGGAAGCTCCTGAATCCATCGTTGAGCTCTGATATACCCGCCCCACCGCCTTCCTTGTTCTGGCAGATCTGCCAACTGACATGGACGGACGTCCCCTCCAAAAACTCACTGCTGAAACCTGCGACAGTGTATTTCGGCAGACGTGATATGTCTGGGTTGCATCGGTCAAGAAAGTCTGGACGTGGCTTGCCGAAGAGATTTTTCATGCTCTGCGTCAAGAAGAAGGACAACACGATCGCGAACGCAAGACCGAGCAATCCGGTGAACAGCTCCCACAGCTTCCTCCGCCATTGCAGTTGTTTTGGCGCTGGGAGTCCATTGCTAGCAGGACGCGTGACAAAGACTAGACACACGACCGCGACAATTATCGCAGGCGCTACAACAGCGGCGAGGAACACAGTTGAGATGGCGACAGTGTCAGGGCCGTAAGGGAACGAGATAGTTGGGTCTGTGACGGAAAAGGCGCGCCTCGAGGGTGGTATAATGGAAAAGACGCCGCCGATGATGGCAAATGCACTGGATATGCAGTGTCAATTTTCTGCTTCGTTTCGAGCCGATTCGGCTGGCTTACCAGAGCAAGACAACATCAAAGACGTAGGAGATTGTCAGCTTGTTGAGAAACTTCATCTTGAACCGTCGCAATTCTCTACCTTAGCCACCAAGGAGGATGAAGTTGAAGGCGGGAGGCAAGTGGGCAGCGTTTCCGTGACAGAGAATTAGAGTTTCGAGCAAGGAACCTCTTATGAAGGAGGACAATGAAAGGGGCGATACGACCTTGGCGGGGCTGTACAACCTTCGCGAAGCGCTCTTCGATGCAAGAGGGCATGGTATCATCTCTCAGCCACCCTGCGTTGCGCGTCAAAACGGCATACCCACTGAAGAGATAAGCCGCAGCTAGGCAAAAGAGGAATGGTGATGGGCCGATGGATCGGGCACTGCCTCGTGTGCCATATCTCTCCCTCTGGCGACAGGCCTCCAAAGTCCCAACCAATCAAGCATTCCGTATTAGGCACGTGCGAACGGCCTCTATCCTTTGTTCTTTCTATTCAACCTTTGTTCTTGAGGATAGAACCTTTGATTATTGTGTAAGCCTACTAGATAACTCTAAATCTTAGTCGGAGAAGTTAGTCGTTAGTCGTTGTGGTATGCACGATCTAACTAACTTTTTACCTAGATTTCGCCCCCAGCGCAGCCATGCGCCCACGCTAACCAAGTTCATCACCCCCGATTAAAATTGCGGGGTAGGTAAGACCGTTAGGAAACGCGTTTGCGGCCTGTACATACTTCTCCCTACCCAAACTCTATCTCGTTCCACCATGCCGTACCTATCTCCAGAACACCCCGAAATCAGCACCAAGGACATCTTGTCCTGGGGATTCGACGATGCGAAATACGACCAAGATCAACCCGTAAGTCCCTCGTTGCTCAACTCAGACGCCGAAAATCTGACGATAAGCGTGGTAGCTCTGGGTTGATGCTTCGGATCCCTCGCGTTCGATTTCGGCCAACGAGGCCCGTACCATAATCAAGCAGCTGGTTGCTGGCTTCCAGAAAGCCGGTCTCAAACCTGGCGATACTGTCTGCATCACTTCGTTCAGCGATGTACGTGCATCACGAACCATTCCCGGTTGTACCTCTCTTACCAGACTCAGATATACTACTCCGTCCTCGTCCTCGGAATCATAGCTGCCGGCTGCGTCTTCACCGGCACCAACCCCGGCTATACCCCCCTCGAGCTCGAGCACCACCTGCGCGCCTCCCGCGCCCAGATGGTCATCGGCGAGCCGGAGCTCCTCCCCGCCGTCCTCTCCACCTCCGTCGGCACCGAACTCCTCGCCCACGAACAGCAGCAGCGCGGCAAAGACGGCGGCTTCAGCCACGCGCGCATCCTCATCTTCGACCACCACATCCCCCTCTCCACGCCGCCGACCGAGCCGCCCAACAACGGCCCCCACCCCTCCTGGCGCACCCTCCTCCACCACGGCTCCCAAAACTGGCACCGCCTCCCCACCTCTCCGCCCCCACCCTCCACCACCACCGCCGCCGCCGCCGCCCCCAACGCCACGACGCCCGCCATGCTCCTCTTCAGCTCCGGCACCTCGGGGCTCCCCAAGCCCGTGCCCCTCACCCACGCCAACCTGATCGCGCAGCACGCGCTCGCCCTCGCCCACAGCTCCCGCGAACGCCCCCACCTCTCCTCCGCGCCGCCGTGGGAGCCCGTGCGGCGCCTCAGCTTCCTGCCGCCCTTCCACGCCGCCATCGCGCCGTCGCTGCACGTCAGCCCGCTGCGCGCGGGCGGCGCGACGTACGTGCAGCGCCGCTTCGACGCGCGCGCGGCGCTGCGCGCCATCTGCGCGCACCGCATCACCGACGTCGTCGCCGTGCCGCCGTGCGTGCTGGCCATCGTCAACCTGCCGCCGGCCGTGCTGGCGGACCCCGCGTGCGCGCTGCGGAGCGTGCGGTGGGTGAGGTGCGGGGCGGCGCCGCTGTCGGCCGGGGTGGAGGCAAGGCTGCAGGGGTTGTTGGATAGGGCGGTCGAGGAGGGCGGGACGGGCGGGGAGGGCGTCGTGTCGCAGGTTTGGGGCATGACGGAGACGTCGTGCATAGGGAGTCAGTGGGGACCGGGGGAGAGGGACGGGAAGGGGGCGGTGGGGAGGGCGATTGCGGGGCTGGATTGGAAGGTTGTGGATGAGATGGGGAAGGAGGTGGTGGAGGCGGTGGAGGGGAGGGGTGGGAGGGTGGTGAGGGGGGAGCTGTGTGTGAAGGGCCCGACGGTGGTGATGGGGTATGTGGATGTGGAGAAGGGTGGGGTGAGCAGGAAGGAGTGGGATGAGGATGGATTTTTCCATACGGGGGATGTGGTTGAAGCGGTGGATAAGGGTGATGGGAAGGGCCCGGTATTCTGGGTCGTGGATAGGAAGAAGGTATGTGCCTGCTCTAGGTGCTCCGCAGCCTCCCCCCTTCTTTATTCTGTTTGTTTTGAAGGAGAAATGTTCAGGAGTAAGGACTAACGAGTAGCAGGAACTTATCAAGGTTCGCGGCTTCCAGGTCGCGCCGCCAGAAGTGGAGGCAGTACTTCTGGCGCATCCGGATTTGCTGGACGCTGCGGTCATTGGGGTATTCGACGACGCGACGCAATCCGAAGTTCCCCGTGCATACGTCGTGAAGAGAGCTGGTGCAACTGGATTGGTCGCGGATGATGTAAAGGAATGGGTCAGTAAGCGGTTGGCAAAGTACAAGTGCTTGGATGGAGGAGTAGTGTTTCTGGACGCGATCCCAAAGACAGCAAGTGGTAAGATATTGAAGAGGGTCTTGAGAGACGTGGCAAAGCAGGAGATGGGAAGAGAGTCAAAGCTCTGATTGCTTTCCAGAAGGACTCTTGAGAGCGGGAATTGCATCTAGACCTCGCTCTTCACTTGTGGTCTCGTGTACTGTTTCCTTCTGTGCTGCTCTGTTTTTTTTCTCTTTCTCGCTTAGCGACCAAGAGCGAGTCTAGAGTGGTTTCCAATACTTGACGACAGGTCGATTTATTATCAAACAATGTGGTTCAGTTCTCCGGGAATCTGCAAAACATACTGTAGAAGTTCCGCAACATCACGTGTTTCCTTGTCTACCTTGTCTACGGAAGAACGGATATTGTCATAGATGGCGTCAGCTCCATTGCGGATCCGGTAGAAAGATTAAGGTGCGAAAATCTTTTCTCTGGGCGTTGTTGACCACACAACTCCAAAGCGTATGAGATTTCCCACAGTAAGGGGATGATGATGGTGTGACGACGGGCGTGGAACGTCAACCAGGGGTCTTTTGCCCATGCAGTTTAGTATGAGCTCCGCTGGATTCGTATTGCTACGGTGCACAAGTTCGCAGCTGCAGAATCAGCCTCAGTCAGAACTCTGAGGGAAGCCAGTATACCAAGGTTGAGTTGCATCACGTGAAGCGGGGTTCTGAATTTTTGGGCAGCTGCGTCGCTCAACCGGGCACCTGATTGGTTGCGGCATGTTTCTCGAGCTCTTCCAGTAGAACCAGCTCCGTGACTGGAAAACGTGCGGCGGTATGACTCCGCGAGGCCCGGGTGAGTCAATGGCAGGCGTGATGACTTTATAAGCTCGCTGCTGCAGGCCATTCGTTCAACCACGGCTTCAACCTGCGCGGTGAGCCGTGAGAGGTTACCGCACGCCGGGGCTAAGGCCCTAAACGCCGGAACCCCGCGACACGACACCCACGGTCCGCGTTCTTGCTCCTGTCACGGATGATGTGGCTCTGGCGATGGACTGCGATGACGAGAATCGGATTCCAAGGCAATCGGGCGGGTCGAGGGGCGACTGGGGCGGGGTTCTTGGAGCGTCCCACGGGCGATGGGCGCGACGGTGGCGGGCAGATGAGCTGTGTGGATTGCCGCGCTCGAGCTCTGCGATTGGGCATCGGGTGCATTAAGCGAGCCCCACCGCCGCCCAGAGCGCAAAACCTGTGCCTCCATCATCCCACCCGCTGTTCGACCTTTCCTCCTCCCCACCACACTCGCCTCTCGGTCACCTCGAGCTTTTAAAAGGCACGCCCGGCCTTTCAAAAGTCGAAGCTTGATCGCAGTCACCCTCCCAAGGCAGCGCCTCTCAACCACAGCGTCCGCTGAGCGTCGCCCGACACCTCAAAAGCGGGGTATCGCATATTCCCTCGAGAAATTTTCAACTAGACACATCCACGCAACACCGCCAAGATGGTCAAGTAAGTCCAAGCCCTCGTCGCTCGCCGCGCTCAGCGTCTTGCGAGCAGCCCCGGCGCTGTCTCTGCCAGCCGTTGGGCGCCGAGGCGCGATTGCGCCCATGCGACACGTTTGCTGACAATTCGCTCGCAGGTTCACCGTCGAGGAGGTACGTCCGCCACATGCGAAAGCAGCACCTGCGAGCCCGAACGGAATACTGACATGATTTGAAGATCCGTGATCTCATGGACAACCCTATTAACATTAGGAACATGTCCGTCATTGCCCATGGTAAGTCGCATCAGCCGTTGGGCAGCCGGTCGGGCGCTGACAGTTGCCGCAGTCGATCACGGCAAGTCCACCCTTACGGACTCCCTCGTCCAGCGCGCCGGTATCATTTCCGCGGCCAAGGCTGGTGAGGCCCGTTTCACCGATACTCGTCCCGATGAGCAGGAGCGTGGTGTCACCATCAAGTCCACTGCCATCTCCCTGTACGCTCAGCTTATCGACGAGGAGGACCTCAAGGACATCCCCGTCAAGACCGAGAAGAACGACTTCTTGATCAACCTGATTGACTCGCCTGGTCACGTTGACTTCTCCTCCGAAGTCACTGCTGCCCTCCGTGTCACTGACGGTGCTCTCGTCGTCGTCGACACCGTCGAGGGTGTCTGCGTGCAGACCGAGACTGTCCTGCGTCAGGCCCTTGGTGAGCGTATCAAGCCCGTCGTCATTATCAACAAGGTCGACCGTGCTCTTCTCGAGCTCCAGGTCTCCAAGGAAGACCTGTACCAGAACTTCTCTCGTGTCATCGAGTCCGTCAACGTCGTCATTGCCACCTACTTCGACAAGGTCCTCGGTGATGTCCAGGTCTACCCCGACCACGGTACCGTTGCCTTCGGTTCCGGTCTCCACGGCTGGGCCTTCACCGTCCGCCAGTTCGCTACTCGGTACGCCAAGAAGTTCGGTGTTGACAAGAAGAAGATGATGGAGCGTCTCTGGGTAAGTCGCGATTTCTCCCGAAAATTTCAGCCCTCAGATTGCTAATTCGACCCCAGGGCGACAACTACTTCAACCCCAAGACCAAGAAGTGGACCAAGGTTGCTCCTGAGGGCGGCGAGCGTGCCTTCAACCAGTTCATCCTTGACCCCATCTTCCGCATCTTCGGCGCTGTCATGAACTTCAAGCAGGACGAGATCCCCAAGATCCTCGACAAGCTCGAGATCAAGCTCTCCAGCGACGAGAAGGACCTCGAGGGCAAGCAGCTCCTGAAGGTCGTCATGAGGAAGTTCCTTCCTGCCGCTGATGCCCTTCTTGAGATGATGATTCTCCACCTTCCGTCTCCCGCCACCGCTCAGAAGTACCGTATGGAGACTCTGTACGAGGGTCCCCACGATGACGTCAACGCCATCGGTATCCGTGACTGCGACCCCAAGGGTCCTCTCATGCTCTACGTCTCGAAGATGGTTCCGACCTCTGATAAGGGTCGTTTCTACGCTTTCGGTCGTATCTTCTCCGGTACCGTCCGCTCTGGTCTCAAGGTCCGCATCCAGGGCCCCAACTACCAGCCCGGCCGCAAGGAGGACCTGTTCATCAAGGCCATCCAGCGTACTATTCTCATGATGGGTCGTTTCACCGAGCCCATTGAGGATGTCCCTGCCGGTAACATCCTGGGTCTGGTCGGTATTGACCAGTTCCTGCTCAAGTCTGGTACCCTCACCACCGACGAGACCGCCCACAACATGAAGGTCATGAAGTTCTCCGTCTCGCCCGTCGTCCAGCGTTCCGTCGAGGTCAAGAACGCCAACGATCTGCCCAAGCTTGTCGAGGGTCTTAAGCGTCTGTCCAAGTCCGACCCTTGCGTTCTTACCATGATCAACGAGTCTGGTGAGCACATCGTTGCCGGTGCTGGTGAGCTCCACCTCGAGATCTGCTTGAAGGATCTCGAGGAGGACCACGCCGGTGTTCCTCTCCGCATCTCCGACCCCGTCGTTCAGTACCGCGAGTCCGTCGGTGCCGAGTCCCGCATTACTGCCCTGTCCAAGTCGCCCAACAAGCACAACCGTCTGTACCTCACCGCCCAGCCCCTTAGCGAGGAGGTGTCCAAGGACATTGAGGCCGGCAAGATCGGCCCGCGTGACGATTTCAAGATCCGTGCCCGCTACCTTGCTGATGAGCACGGCTGGGATGTTACCGATGCCCGTAAGATTTGGTGCTTCGGCCCCGACACCAACGGTGCCAACGTCCTGGTTGACCAGACCAAGGCCGTCCAATACCTCAGCGAAATCAAGGACTCTGTCGTCTCCGGTTTCCAGTGGGCCACCAAGGAGGGTCCCGTTGCCGAGGAGCCCATGCGCTCGGTCCGCTTCAACGTTATGGATGTCACCCTTCACGCCGATGCTATCCACCGTGGTGGTGGCCAGATCATCCCCACTGCTCGTCGTGTCCTGTACGCCGCTACCCTGCTCGCCGACCCCAGCCTTCTCGAGCCCGTCTTCTTGGTCGAGATCCAGGTTCCCGAGAACGCCATGGGTGGTATCTACGGTGTCCTTACCCGCAGGAGAGGTCACGTCTTCGAGGAGGCCCAGCGCCCCGGTACTCCTCTGTTCAACGTCAAGGCCTACCTGCCCGTCAAGGAGTCCTTCGGTTTCAACGCCGACCTCCGCTCCAACACTTCCGGCCAGGCCTTCCCCCAGTCCGTCTTCGACCACTGGCAGATCCTGCCCGGTGGTTCCCCTCTGGACAAGACCACGCTGCCCGGCGCGGTCGTCGAGGAGATGCGCAAGAGGAAGGGTCTCAAGCCCGAGGTTCCCGGCTACGAGAACGTAAGTCTTGCGATGATCCTATTCTTACCCGAGTCAATAGCTAACAGTCCTTGCAGTACTACGACAAGTTGTAAGAGGTTTCTGTCGCAAAAAGATGGAAACCCTTTTCTCAAAAATATCCGGTCTTCGGGGCATCATCAGGAGTGCTTATCATCATTGTTACCACTCCGGAAACTACGGAGGGGATATCGGTATCTCAACGGGCTCAATATAGAGATATGATGGAGGATTGGCACGGGGTATTCGTTCGGTAGAAGGCCGACATTGATGATGCACTTGATGTCCTTTTCATTTAGCATGGTTCTTTTTTGTGTACCACGGGCGCTAGAAATTTACGATATGACACAAAAATGACCTTTCGCTGTTGTACATACCAGTGGCATCTCTGAATACAGTTGGTCTGGTCCAATCTGAATTGGCCGTGATTCTGTGCGGGCAAAGGCACGTGACTTGCGGAATTTCTTTGGCGCCGAGCGCGCAGGTCTTGGGCTCTTCGTCATAGCGTGTTTCCGGGCAATGATTTTGGACCATTCATGCGCCCGCCGCCCTCCACACCTTGAACCATTCCACTCCCCGCGCAGCACTTCAATGCGAACTTTCAGCTAGCGCCTCAGCAACTCGGCATACATTCCGTCGCGCGAACCTCGTCGCCTTGCATCTCCACTTAATCACCGCTATCACCGACCGCCAAGATGCTCATCAGCGACGACGACGCCGTAGTGCTGAAGAAATGGATTGTCAAGAGGTTGGAAGACATGTATGGCCCCGCGCTTGCATGCTCTGACCAAGGCACTGGATACTGACGCTCTCAGGAACTCCGACGCCGATTCCGATGTCCTCGCCGACTACGTACTAGCTCTGGTCAGAACTGAAGGCTCGGACGAGCAGGTGAAGACCAATTGCTTGGAGAATTTGGAAGATTTCTTGCACGATCGTAAGCGCATCTGACCTTACACCTGTGAGCGATGCTGACATTGTGTGCAGACACCGAATCGTTCGTCGACGACGTATTCAACAACATTCGCACGAAATCGTACCTTCCGAACGACGCGTCTTCAGCACCTCAGCAAACGCAAGCCGAATCTCAGCCTTTCAACCCACCCAGCGGTCCCGCCAACGGTAATAGACGCCTGAGCGCACAATTTCAGAATGGCTTTCATGACAACAATGCAGATCAATCGCGTAAGCGGACATGGGGAGATCGGGCAGGCAGCGAGCAGCGCGATGGCCCGGACTCTCACTACGGCCGCGGTACCGGCGGAGACAGGGCCATGAAGCAGATGCGCAGAGGAAACTATCAGGGTGGAGGTGGCCGGGGAGGTCGTCACGGAGATATGGGCATTGCGGGCCTGCCAGGCGCCGGACAGGCGGCCATACAGCAGGCCATGCAGCACATGGCGCAAATGCCCAATCTCCCGCAAGGCTTCCCTCAGGTGGACCCGAACGACCCCATGAGCACGATGATGGCCATGCAGGCTTTGGGTTTCCCTCCTCTGCCGGGCATGCCGCAGCTGGCCATGGGCGCGCCGAATAGCTTTGGACAGGGCGCTTTCCCTCATGCGGGCTCGCCGCCGCCGCGGAAAATCGGAGAGAGGTGTCGCGACTACGATACCAAGGGTTTTTGCGCATTAGGCAGCGCATGTCCGTACGAACACGGCACAGACCCGATCATTGTGCCTACTGATGGTGGGATCGACCTCTATTCACTTTACCAGGCTCGCTCTGCGCCTTCGGCATCACTACGATGGCAGGGACAGGCGACGCCCGCCGGGCTCCGACATGCTAACTTCCGCGTCCCAGAATACGACCCGAAGAACGCCGCAATCGATACCGACCGCAGAGCTAACGGTCACGGCGACCGCCGTCATCACGAGAGGGGTCGTGGGGGTAGAGGGCGTGGCCGTGGCGAGGGCGGCCGTCGTGGAGGTCGCGCCCACTTCTCCCAAGCAGGGCCCAATCACGATCGCTCCATCACGACCATCGTCGTCGAGAATATCCCCGAAGAGAAGTTTACTGAAGATGCCGTGCGCGAGTTCTTCGCCGAGTTTGGCAACATCGAGGAAGTCACTATGCAGGCCTACAAGCGCCTCGCGTTGGTCAAGTACGACGACTACTCGTCTGCTCGCAGGGCGTACGACAGTCCGAAAGTCATCTTCGACAACCGCTTCGTCAAGGTGTACTGGTTCAAGCCGGACCAGCACTCGGACACCAACAGCGCAAACGGCAGGCACGGTAGCGACGGCGTAAAGAAGGAGGACGAGGAGATGATCGACATGGAGGAGATCAAGCGGAGGCAGGAGGAAGCGCAAAAGGCGCACGAGGAGAAGCAGCAGAAGCTCAAGGAGGCCGAGGCGAAGAAGGCGGAGCTGGACGCGAAGGTCAAGGCGCAAGCCGAGGAGCGCAAGAAGCTGCTGGAGAAGCTGGCGGCGAAGACGGCGGTCAACAAGAAGGTCGAGTCGCCCAGCTCGCCGACGATCAAGGGCGGCGACGCGGACGGCACGTCGGAGGGCTCGTCGTCGATGGCAGACGCCAACGGCACGGACGACAAGAAGGACAGCTCGCAGACGGAGGCGCTGCGGCTGAAGCTCGCGCAGCTGGAGGCCGAGGCGGAGAGCATGGGCATCAACCCCAACGACCCCAACTACGGCGGCGGCGCGAACACCGCGTATCGCGGTCGCGGCGCCAGGGGCGCTTTCCGTGGGCGCGGCGGCTGGGCGCCTCGCGGCGCTCGCGGTGGCTACGACCCTTCGTACAGAGGCGGATACCGCGGTCGTGGCGGCTACGGTATGCCCAGGGGCGGCGCCGTCAAGCGTCTGGACTTCAGGCCGAGGAGGGTGGTCGTCAAGATCGGTAACGGCGAGGGCGAGTGGACGCCCGAGAGGGACGAGGCGCTGCGCAGCCACCTTTTCGTAAGTTGTTCCCGCATAGCCCCCAGGACCGAGAGGTTCTTCTTGGTGGACGGGGGGCTTTGAGAAATAGTTACAGATGTACTGATATGACAATTTTGCTCCCCCCAGAACAACTACGAGTCCGACAGCATCGAAGCGTACCCAGAGGGCGGCAAGAACGCCATGGTCGTCTCGTTCAAGGAACGCTACATCGCCGAGAACGTGAGTTTTCGCTTTTTGTTTTTTTTTTCCCTCATCATTCACCGTTAACCCTCGACTAACGCCGCATCCACAGTTCATCGCGCAATCCCAAGACATCCCGTCCATCGGCCGCGTCCAGCTCTCGTGGGCCCCCAACCCGCCCAACGCCGCGAGCACCGTCAAACCGGAGCAACAGCAGTCCGCGTTTTCGTCGTCGTCGCGGCCGGCGTCGTCGGTCGGCGGCGACGAGGATGTGAGTATGGGCGAGGCCGCGAGCAGTGCCGGTGGTGGCGGTGGGCTGGATGGTAACAACGGCGCTGCCGGTGGTGGTGCTGCGGCGAGCACTAGTGGCGGCGGCGGCGGTGGTGGTGCGGGTGGGGGCGCGGAGGAGTTTGACGTGGCGGATGATGAGGATCGGTGGATGGCTGCTTGATCCTCTCCCTCTCTCGCACGCGCTCTCTCTCTCTCTCTCTTTCCACGATGAGGGGCTTGGAGGGGGAGATGGGAAGGTTTCTTTCCTTTTCTTTTTTTATAAGTTGCGGGTGGGGGACGCTTGTACGATGACGACGATGAGGATCATGATGAAGTGCGATTAGGAAGGGGGGCGGTGGACAGACCCGGGAGGAGAAAAAGTGAAGCGGTTTTTCTATTATCGATTTGATTTTGTACTTGGTTCAGAGCTTCTCCCCGTCTTTTGCTTTCTTTTCCTTTCTCACTTGATATGTTCCTTTCTTCTTCTTTTTCTTTCCCCTTCTATTGGTGCAAACGGCAGCATGGCGTGGTATGGTAGGGTGCATTGGGCTAGGCGTTTGCATCGTCTCAAGTAGGTATCGTAGCGTAGCGGCCGTGAAGATATAATGGAAGAGTGATGATGATTTCACCTGCGACATGAGTATTTCAACTTGTTATGGCGACGGTGTTGGGATGGTGCAAATCGTGCATTCACCATGTTCTTTCTCGGTGGAAAGTACTGGGGTCTTGCTTTGATCATTTTCCCTATCGACCGTCCTTGCTGGAGGACTTCCGGGCTGCCTATGGCCTCTGTATCTTTCTTTTGTCTTGTATTGCGAGCTCGGTTTCCCAGTTTTAAAGAATTTATCTTTGGCTATGCATCAGCCATTCCTCTCTCAGGGCTGTGATAGCGTCCTCGACTGGTATGACCCTTCTTAGGGCAAGGGAATTGCCCCGACTTTCCCAACGGCCCGGGATCGCCCATGATAGCTGCTCAGCCCTAGCGTCCTCCGGCCGCAGAGTCCTTTCCCGTAAGCCTTCAATTTTCCTTCGCCCTCCACAGTTCGAGCACAGACCCACAGAAAAGAGAACTCCAGGGTATATGTCAACTACCACCAATCCCTCTTCCCCATTTTTGACCCCATTTTCTCCCATCGCCGTCTTTTCTTGTCCCCTTTCCCTGCATACACTCACTCACTCACTCACCTCCGCCCTCTTCCCCGATCCCGATCCCTGTCCCGGTCACGATCCCTATCCCTGTCCCTCTCCCTCTCCCTATCTCTGTCCCGCTCGCGCTCCCTGTCCCTATCCCTCTCGCGCTCCCTGTCCCTATCTCTCTCCCTCTCCCTCTCCCTCTCAGCCCCACTATCGTTCCGTCCATCGGTGTTGCCACCACCACCACCACCGCCGCCACCCGGTACGTCAACCTCGACCTCGTACTCTTCTTCTCCGTCCACGAAATACCGCTCCACCTCCCTCTTCTCGCCCTGCGCGCGCGCCGGGTCCAGCATGAAGCGCACCGTGCCGCCGACGCCCCTCGTCCCGATCGCCGAGATGGGGAGCGTCACGCCTGCCGCCGGTTGTGCTGCCGGGGGCGGCTGTTGTTGGTTGTGTTGGAGCGTGCCGTTCGCGGTCGGGGCGGCGGCGGCGGCGGCGGGTGGGATGGGGGTTGTTGTGGTGCCGGGTTTGGGCGGGAGGCCGTTGGGTGTGGCTGCTGGGGGTGCGGCGGCGGTGGCGGGTTTGGGTGGGAGGGAGGAGGGGGTGCCGGCGCCGGCGCCGGCGGGGGTGGTGGTGGTGGTTGACGGGGCGGCGGTGGAGGAGGGCGGGGTGGCGTATTGCGTGTAGCGGGGGAGTTGGGCGTCTTTGGATTCTTGGTTGAGTGCGATGCGCACGTTGATGTAGGTGTCGAGCGGGTGGTGGGGGCCGATGAGGCTGGTGTTGCGGTGGTGGGTGTAGAGGTCGAGGAGGTCGAGCATGGTTTCTGAGGAGGGGCGGTCAGGTTAGTTGGGTGGTCGTGGGGAGGGAGAGCTGTAGGGATGGACTCACCCATGACCTCCGCCCTCGATACCTTCCACCGCGCGTACTCGAGGGCTTGGACGCGCTCCATGCGCGCGTCGCACAGTCGCCCGGCCAGCTCGACGCAGGCCAGCGCCATTGCGGCTGTTGTCTGCTTCAGCGGTGCGAAGGTCCGGTACAGGTCGAGCGACATGTTGTACGCGGTTTTGCCGACGCGCTCCTTGGCGAAGCCGCACCAGCGCGCCAGCTTGATGACCAGCTTCTGCGGCTGACGGCTGCGGAAGTCGAAGCCGGCGCCTTCGAGCATCAGCCGCTCGAGGCCGATGATGACTTTGGAGGGCTGCTCCAATTGCTTGAGGCGGGAGAAGCGCTGCTTGTTAATAAGTGGCTTCCGAGTATTGGGACATTGGGGGGAGGAATGGATGCTTACAGGGTCATCGGGGGAGAGTTGGTCTGCTAGGGATAGCTTGAGGTTGAATGAGGCACAAATGATTTCCTTGGACTTTTTGAGCGTGTCTTCGATCTTGCAGGCTGTGAAGAGTGCGGCCAGTGCGGCTTCCTGGGAACAGTCAGGTAACGTGATCCCATCCCACGATAGTCTCGAAAAGCGGAGATACTTACGACGATGTTATACTCGTTGTCGGAGTGGATCAGGCGGAATTTGTGGTAGTAGACACATGCTGTATTGAATGTGCGAACGGGTCTAACGATGTCAGATACGATAGGAGTAGGGATGGGAGACGGCGACTCACAATTGCAATGATTTTCTGACATTATCAATAAGTTGCACACCTTGCAGGCGGATGCTGTCCTCTTTGGCCTCGGCCATGCCGATGGCGGCGAGGAATTGCTCGACCTTTTGCTGGAAGACATATGGCTTCGCGACCTCGATAAAGGAGGGATGAGGCCCCGGCTGGCCGTTGGGCGCGGTCAGCGGAGCGGGAGCAGGCGCCATGGTGGACTCGTCCTCGTCGCTCAGCGGGGTTAGCTGGCCGTATGGCCTCAGAAAGCGCAGCTTCGTTAGCCTCTTCCCGTCGTCGCAGTCTGCTTCGCGGCTCGGTTCAGCAGCACTCAACGAGGCACGCGTGGTGTCCTGCCACTTCTGGGGCTGCGGCTTGGCGGGGAAGATGTCGTAGTCGCGTGGATTGCGGTGGTCGAGCTTGTTGCGGGCACCCAGGGCGACGAGGTTCGGATTGGGCTGGGCTGGACGGGCCGTGGAGCGGTCTTTGGCAGCTCCTCCCCCGGTCGCAGCTCTTCCGCCGCCGCTCCCTCGCGCCAGGGCCGCGTTTTCTCCGTCGGCGTCGCGTCCGCCTCCGCGTCCGCGTCCGCCTCCGCCTCCGAGCCGCTGTGACGCGCCCTTGAATTTAAACTCGTCCAACTCCATCCTCTCGCGGCCCGAATCGTTGCTGTGAAGCGACCATTCGCGCGGTATCGGTGGCCGCCCCAGCGACGGTCTCTTCGTCCTTCTCGCCATTGTTTTCCACTGAGCTTCTGGAGTGCTTGGCTGACGCGGGTTGGCTGGCGCTGGCCGTGTCGCTATGAGATCGCTACTGGTATCGAGAGAGGTTGCGGAGAGCTTGTTTGGGGTGTTTTGTTGACGCAGGTGAGCCGGATCTGGATATGAAAAGGTTAAGAGTTTGGGGAGACCTGGCTGCAGTGGCGTTGGGCATGGCACAGTGACGCAACAAACAAACCGACCTGCGTCGCCGTTTGTTCCTGCATGTCAGGGTCCAGCACCCCGTTGTGGCCCGCCGTGCGCACGTTCAAGTCATCTGCCGCGTCGCCATTCACTGCGATCAAGATCTATATCTTGCGGACTCGTCGCACCTTCAGCTCCTCGACTCTGCATCCACCACAACCCACCGTCACTGTCACCTGGGCTTCGGAATCCTAGCGCTACCTTCCCATGCCCACCATCATGGCCGACCCTCCCGAAGATCCGTCTGCTTTCGTTGATCTCATTGGCGCCGACTATTTCCCACCCGATCAACGCTTCCCTCTTCTGGACCTGCCTCGCGAACTGAGAGATATGGTTTACGAGCGCATGCTGGTTCGAAAGAAAATCAGAATCTTGCCGGGATACTGCTGGAAAGACAAAGCCAAGGGCACCCCGCGAGATTGGTATTACCTGACTGTGCATGAACGTCGACGGTCAACTTACAAACGTACTCTCACCCGGGGCATGCCATACGCAAGCTACGAGGAGAGGAAGTGGGGGACACGGCGCCATCACAACTGCCCGAATCTTAACATCTTCTTGACCTGCCGTCAGGTTTACGACGAGTCGTCCTCCGTATACTACAAACAGAATGTCTTCTGTTTCGACGTCATTGCATGCAGCCTCGAGGTCTTGTCAGTCCCGGCTTGTCACGCATTTCTTTTGGACCGCCCACTTCGGTCTCTACAGCGCTTGCGGTCGATCGAGCTTACGATTGATGTTCCCTACTCAACCCTCTCAGCTGCTTACTATCTGGACGGAGACGTGTTAGTTTCATTGGCCAATTTCATGCGCCATAACATATCCCTGGATCACCTTTCTCTCCATATCGGCGGATGGCCTCCGGATATGCGATCAATCCCTTGGAACTGGGAAGGAAACGTTGAAGCCGCCGATCACCCACGCAAGTGGATCGGAGCCTTGTCTTCGTTGAACACCCTGAGAAGCCTTTCAATCACCCTTTGGGCATCCTGGGACGAGGACTACGGCCGTCTTGTGACGTGCGCAGCTTTTCTGCGTTCGAGAATGCTCATCAATGGAGCTGCGCTGGGAACGAAGAACATACACGCATATCACCGCCATTCCTTCGCCTCTTACTACCAGATAGGCAACAAGCCCAGTGAGATCCATATGAGAATGGAGAACCGCAATCGCGTCGTGCAATGCTACGATGACGAACACGGAAGATCCTTGCTCCCACCGAAAGCGCACCTTTTTCCAGCCTTCCCGGGCATCAAGGCCAAGCGCGTACAACAAGGACATGATCCCTCCGCTGTGGAGAAGGCACTTCGCGATGCCATCGACTATGAGCCTTTCAAACCTCTCTGCACCTACCGCATTTTCTGCGATGAGGACGAAGATGCGATTGAAGAAAGCGACGAGGATTCTGGGCCTGACTGCCTTGATTATGATCTCAGCGATGGAGGTGACGACGATAGCTTGATCAGCATCGATCTGGATGGCATCAACATGAATTATGTCAGAGATGATGAGTACTTTGAGAATTTCGACGAACATGGTAAGTATTCTCATTTGCGCATGGCAGAACAAACGCTGACTGATTCGGCTGCTAGAACAAGAGTTCAAACCATCCAGACCTGAGTGATCATCTCCACCTCGATTCCGTATTTTATAGGAAGCTGAAGGATTTGCTCTTCTCAACCGACAGGTGAGATCACAGCGCTCTTCCGGTCTCTAAGTAGTTCATCGGAGCTGGTGGAGGATCGTGTCCTTGGACGCCCTTCGCGGCGCAAAGATCTCCGTTAACGGATCGCCGGACAAGTTCTTCGACTCCTTCAGAGAATTTAAAGCTGGATCCACGAGCACGGCGGCCAGGTGTCGCATAAAATTCACCCCGATACCAGCGACGACGCCGTCCCCGGCCACAGGGAGACCCAGGCTGATTCCGCGCCCCGTCTCCGCATTGTTTCGTTCCAGGAATTCATGAGCGAGATCAGGACTGCGGCGCCGATCCCGGTCGACGACCAATCCTCGGGATCCTCTTCTGATACTCAAGCTTCCACAAGCGCCCTCCCCGCCCCGCCCGTCACCCCACGCGCAGTGCGTTCTTCGGGTCGCCTTCCGGCTTCCACAGCTACCCCGCGGTCCGAATCGCGTAAGCTTAAGTTCGCCAGGATCGCGTTACAGACCATCGCGCAGATGGGCAAGGCCTTCGAGACGCACGTCGAGAGGGTGGCGAAACCCGCGCACCAGGCTCTCAACGATACGGCAATGGAGGCCAACACCCTCATCTCGATCCTCCAGGCCCAGAACATCTCGGGCCAGGCGATGGACGCCGCCCTCTCCATTGCACGACGGGCCGTAGAGGCATCCGAACAGTCGCGGCCATCAATCAGTACGTGTTCATGGGCGTCCCGGGCGTTGCCAACATAGATAGCTGCGGACATCGTCACCGCCCGCGCTCTCAAGCCTTGGTTCATTCACGAGAACAAGGGCAAGGGCCACTACGTAGTTACCGCGACCGGCGAATTTGACAAGACCAGCATGGCTGACTATCTGTTCTAGCTCGATTTCGAACGTTGGGACCTTGACGTGGTCTGTTCTAAGGTCTGCCACAGCAGATGACAGAAAATTTGAGCTTTCTAACCCCCACCGAAGAGGCTACACTCGTCCTATAGGTAGCCGAATCCGACATCCGGACTTAGATGTGAGTATTGAATGCAAATAATCATGTCCAGATATTGGATTCAACTGCCCCCACGAGTATGTATGGTGCAATATCTCTGTGAGACAGATGCGGGTGGGTTTGAGGTTTTTTAATATGTATGCCGCTTCTCCGTGACACGTAGACTGAGGAGGTAAAACTTGCGACCCTGCGCGCCGTCGCTCATTTTCCCATCTTCGTTTCATTCACTGTCGTTATGATTACCCTGTACGGCTTAGCGCAGTTTTTTGAGAAATCTCTTGGCATGGGCACCTGCCTATTCTTCCGGTTGCTCTTGCCCGTCCCGTCATGACCCTCGCACCTTTAATTTGCCACCACCCACAAAAACGAGCCGACCAGTCTCTTTGCGCTTGGCCACTCCACTCTTCGACAACATGGCGGCACCGTCCTCACACTCCGCCTCAGAGGCCTCAGAGGCTGCTATTGCGCCTGGAAGCCTGCTCCGCCAAACCGAGAACACCAGCGCACACGCCCGTCACTCCACGAGGCCAGCTCACTTCCCATTCCTCAGCCTTCCTGCCGAAATCAGGCTCATGGTCTATGAGTGCCTTCTGGTCTTTCCGGACGACGGTAACATCCAGATCGTGCCCGATCCCCGCGGTACGGTACACGACTACATAGCCCACTGGGATAGCAACGTCTCGGCCAATCTGGCGCTCAATGTTTTGCTGGTTAGCAAACAAGTCTATGGGGAAGCCGCTAAAGTCTTCTATTCTGAGAACAAGTTCGACTTTGGCGCTTGGCAGCAGATCTGCCGAGGTCCGATCTTCGCCTGCCAGGCATTCTTGAATGACCGCTCGCTCATCACGCTCAAGTACATCAGATCGATTGAGATTGTTATAGTCCTATCCAACCTCAGTATGGACCGTGATAGTGCGGATGATCTACGCCCTCTCATCAACATCCTCAACTTCAGTTTACCTGCGTTCGAACATCTCACTCTCAACTTCTATGGCCTGAGTCCGGATGTTCGTCGCGCACCTTGGCGCTGGCCTTCGACTGATTCCTCACCCCCCGAAAAGTGGCTCGGAGTGCTTCTCGAACTTCGAAAGGTGAAGTCTTTGCACATTTATCACAATTCCTGGGAACCAATTGTCTACAGCACCCGCGTTGAAGGTATTTTGGAAGCTTACAGAAAACGCCTTGGCTGTATGGTGGCTTTCGCGAGCTTTCTACGAGCTCATCTTCTCAAAAACGCCGACGGCCTGGGCAACCAGAACATCCACGCTCACCATCGCCACTGGGCATCCTTCACTCTGAACCGTTGGAAGAGGAAGGTGGAACGCGTGGGGGTAGTTGAGTGCCACGACGACGAAAACGGGACGTCCTTTCTGGAACCCGTCGCTCGATTGGTACCACGAGAAATCGGGATTCTTGAGAAATACAGAATCGCCCAGCTCAACAATCTAGCTACCGACTTGTTCAATGAGAACCGAATCGGGCTCTTCGAAGCATCAGATCGCCCCGGTGAATTTGACGACGATTATGAAGAGACGGGCGTTTCCGACGTAGAGGATTGGGACATGGACGACGGTGAAGATGAAGACAGTTTGAACGGCGACGCTCTCAGCAACACCAACACCACCTTTGTCAGGGACGAACAGTACCTCAAGTCTTATGAACAGATTCGCGGGCGATACTAGATATTATGTCCAACTTACGTAGGTAGTTGAATCCAATGGCTGCATGTGAATGTGAATTTTAAATGTGAATAAATCCGTTTAGATATTGGATTCCACTACCTACGTAGGATATAAGATGGCGTCCTCTGCGAAGCCTAGAGGGCCAAACTCTACCCGCTGTGCATTGTGTAAAGCCTTTAGGGAAAAGAAAAGAAATTGGTATTGGTTATCATGTGGCAGTCACGAGGCCATTGTCTTTCGTGGTGAGTGAGTGAGTGAGTGAGTGAACGAGTAGCCGCATAGCCAAATTTGATACGCAAACGAGGCTAGCGGTCTTCTGCCCACAGTCTCATTCACTGTAGGCCGGCGCTATAAAGCAATCGCTTCCGGCGCTTTTGCTCCTTCCAACTACAACTCTCGACACACTTCACCATCAAAACTCGCCTCTCGCCCAAGCCCACGAAAAGGCGAAACCACCGCAAACACCATGACAGAGTCGGCGTCGCCTGAGCCTCCGGGCTTCATCCATATCGTCGACCCCAGGTACTTCGACCCCGATCCGATCGAGCCCTTCCGTCTACTTGACCTACCCAAAGAACTTCGCGACATGATCTATGAATGCATGGTCGTACGTGGCACACTCTACGTCGTTCCCGGCGGTTGCTGGGCGCCTAAACAAAAGAAGGAAGGTCCCTGTCGGCTCCACACCAGGCAGGTTCTCCGGACGACGTTTCTGAGCCCACCCGAGGGCTACTGGAGCTATGGCGATCCGCACTTCATAGATATCGAACCCGGCGGCAATGTCAACCTCTTTCTGGCCAACCGGCAGATCTACAACGAAGCGTCCGAAATTTACTACAAGAAGAACAACTTCACTTTCAGGAACACTTTCAGGAACACTTTCAGGAACACTTTCAGGAACAACGGTCGGGACAGTGAGATACACTCTATACCGGCTTGTTACGCGTTCCTGGTGGACCGCACTCCGCGCGCACCGAACAACTTCAAAGCCATCACCCTCAATATCGCCGCCCGGCTTGAGCCCAACGCCATGGGCAGCTGGATGCACAGCCAACACATGTTCGACCTCGTCGACTTCATCAACCAGCACCTCGCCCTCGAGAGCCTCGGTCTTGCGCTGGAGGGCTGGCCACCCGACGTCCGCTCCCCCACTTGGGATTGGCCCACGCCGGTGTCCTGGTTCTCCACGGACCCGATGGGCTGGATCGGCGCGCTCCTGGAGCTGAAGCCGGTCAAGAACCTCTCCATCCACCTGACCGCGGCATCAAAGTCTACGCCCGGCACCGAGTCAAGTGGTGCACTCGGACGATCGACGGCCAGACGGTCACGGGCTACAAGCGGAAACACTACGGCCGCACTTTCCGCGTCCTATCGGACGACGACGACAAGGGCCGGTCGTTTGTTGGGCCGGCGGGGCGCACGGGTCCGTTGTGGGAGGGCGCCGTTGCGAAGCGCGTGGCGCGGGGCGAGGAGCGCGAGGCGGCGAGGGAGGAGGTTCGCGCGGCCGCTGCCGGCGGCAGGTATGATAACATTTACAACAATCTCGGCGAAGACGACTCCGATGTCTCCGACTACGACGCGAGCGATGACGAGAGTATGAAGAGCCTGGTGTTGGACGATGACGACATGGATGTTTTCGAGGACGAGGAGTACTTCAGGACTTTCCGGGAGCTTCCTGAGAGGCACCGCCCCTTGAAAGACAAGCGGTACCGTATTGGTGGAAGGACTGATGCGGAAGATACTGCATAGGGGGATGCTTTGGCTTGATGGGGTCCCGTGGTGAGGTCATTGTCGTTTGTCATTGACGGCGGTTTCATGGACGGCGGGGAAGTGCAGAGACTGGAATTACGACGATGAGATAGCGGTATCAAAGATCCATTTGCAATACATTCCAGTCTTGTGAAGCAGGTGAATCTTGAATTTAACCCAAAGTGTTCCGGCAATACAGTGGAGCCAGTGTCGGTGAGATGGTCCTTCGGAAGGACTTGCGCCGAAGAATAGCTTGACGAGCGGGGCTCGAGAGTTGTGTTGTTTCAAGTGATCCAAGACTACTCATCTTCTGTCAGTGAGAAGGTGAAAACTAATATTGCTGACGAGCCTCAATTGACTTTGCAACTCCCTGGCGCCCTTGTTTCCGAACAATTTGACCTTTCATGACTCCCAGGCTCATGAAGCTCCCGCTCTCGCGTGCGGAGGGACCTTCAGACACCTACATTTTCACACGAGCCCGCAGGCGCTTCCTGCCTACAACAGCGCATAATTGTGAGCCCGCGTAGGGAACAAATTAATGAAGATTCCACAGGTACGCTCTTGTTCACGCAAACTACTCGCGTTAGCAGTACTGCTTTCGGGCTTTCACTATTTCGCTAAATCCCAAACAAAAAGCCGAAAGAACCCTTCTTTCAACCTCTTGCGGCACTCATCATCAAGCGTGCCCTCAACCAGATTACTAGTCAGCTGCTTCACCCTGTTCTCTACCGGATCAGAACGCCGTCTGTACTGGCCCATCCCGCAGTGGTATGCGCTATAATCTCGCGTCAGTTCCTCGCCGAGCGCCGCCACGATGCGGTCATAGAAGCTTTCAACAATACGCAAGCGCTTAGACGACCGATCACACGCCAAGTGCAGCGCAGCAAACACGCGCGAATCCCGCGTCAGGCGTATCACGCGTCCCATCGCCTCCGCCTCCTCCCGCTCCTCCGACTCCCGCCCGCCTTCCCGGACGCCGTCCGCCTCGCAGGGCATCGTACCCCTGGCCGCCGCCGCCGCCGCCACCGCATCCTCGTACACCTCGCGATAGAACTCCATGTCGTCGACAGCGCCGAAGTCCTCGATGCGGCTGTAATCTCCAGAGTACCTGCTCGGGTTGCCGCGGCGGTAGCGCCACGAGCCGTCGTCGTATAACACCACTTTGTACGGCGTTCCCTCATCCGTCCAGTCTTCGACCAGCCAGGCCGGGTACCGCGCGTTGCCGAGGGCGCGCGGCGCGACGCTGACGCCGTTCCAGCCGATGAGGGCGGCCAGAGAGCGGCCGTCTGGCGTGACGAGAACGTTGTCGAGGTCGAGGTTCGGGTGGGTGAGGACGAAGGGGTGAATATGATCGCGGCCTGTTCGGCCTCCTCCCCCCCCCCGGACCCCGTCGGGGTGTCGGTCTGAGGCCCAGGACATGAAGAGCTCGATGAACTTCATCTCGCCGTCGGCGCCGTAGTCGCTGTAGTGCCGCTTTTTGGCGTCGTAGAGCGCCCAGGCCATCTGTTCTTCGGGGTCGGTGAATGGCCCAACTAATTTGCGCGGGCGATGATCTTCGACGTTGTTGACTAGCATTGATTCGACGTCGGCGATCTTGTCGTTCTCGGTGTTGAAGACGGGTGAGCCGCCTTTGTTGAAAGTGAAGGCATCCATTTGTAGCATAGCCGCCGCCATCTCGTGTAGGAGACGGGAATTCCGCGCTCTACGTTCCTCCTTGAACCAGAACTTGGATAGGGGCACACCATTGATCTTCTCCATCAGGATGTAGGGCATCTGTGGAATATTATTTGTAGATGCGCTGTAGTCGTAAACGGTTGGAACTGGTATTTTTGTATTTTCCTTCACAAACTTCATGGTGCGAGCCTCAGCGATAAGAGACCTGGCGGCCGCATCGTCCCAGAAGCCGGCGCGTAGATCTTTGGGTACCTTGAGAATCCACTGCACGCCGTCGCTAAAATGAATCTCGTATGTGTTGCGGGTCCCCTGGAGGTTGGAGTCTCTATGACCTTGCAAGTGAGATCGTGTAAAACGATTGTGTCTGGGCTTGTCTTCTGCCGAACGTCGATTGAAAGTTCTGCAAGCATAACGATGCGCTGAGCATCGACGACTTGCGCCAGCAGTTGGACTCCTTCGAAATAGCTCATTGTGCTAAACACTTTCAAAGGTAAGTCGGTGGAACTGAAGCTGGACCAACAAGCTGGACATTAACGTCGTTTTATAATTGTCGGTGAAATCGATAAGGTGACAGCAACCAAGAACAAACAGACCAGCCATCACTGAAATAAACAAAATTTGGGGTCTGCTGAGCAACTGCGCTACCTCTATTAATTGATAATCAAGCCGTACACAAACAGGAAAACTCTAAACAGGCACCAAGTAAACAACAGTGACCTCTACATAGAACACTATTTATTCCATGCAACAAATACCAAGCGGAGCCCTGCACTAGCCCCATCCAGCAGGACATTCACCTCCCCACATATCCCCGACCATCCATCCATATTAAAGCACAGACACGCACATCGCCCCAGGATGACCTTGGTTTAAATTGGAGTATTAATCTATTTCTCCCGACCCCGCTGCGGATCCCCCGCGATCCCTTTTTTCTTTTCTTTTTCCTTGCGCAACACGTCCGTGTACTCCAGCAAGCGTGGACACTTCAGAGCCGACGTCTGGACATCCGCACGACAATCAAAAACCTTTCACCCAAAGACCAATCCAGCAACGCCGAATGGAAAAAGAAAAGATACCAGATATTAGATACCAGATACTCCATCATTCCGGAAACCTGATAAAGGAAACAAAAAACCAAGCGGCTTCTGCGGTGACTGGCAGAATCGCGCACAGAAGGGGATATATCACACATAAAGACCCGAACCCCGAACCCATTCCAACTCAAGAAAGAAACCCCCGCTCACCCCACCCTTTTCCGCATTTGACTAAAAGGCTTTCCACTGCCCGCTCAACTACGCCATCCCACTGACCTTCCTCCTAGTCACCCCCTCCCAACCCCCCGCCAACCCCTCCTCCGCCGCCTTCCCGCTCACGACCCTCTGCCTGCCGCCGCCCGCGCCCAGCCCCATCCCCGCCCCCCTCTTCACGTCGCCCAGGTCGCCGTCCACGACCTCGACGTCGACGCCGCTCCTGCTGACCACCCGCGGGCTGCTCTCGACGCGCGCGTACGCCGGGCGCTCCGGGCTGCGGCCCATGGCGCGCCTGGTGCCGCCGCCGCCGTTGTTCGGCAGGTTGAGGAGGTGGCTGGGGTGGGGCTCCTGCTTTTTCTGCAGGAACATGCCGCGCGCCTTGCCGGCGCCGGCGCCCAGGATGCCTTCCTGCGCGTCGCGCAGGTCGCCGTAGTAGCGCGTCTTGCGCGTGGGGCTGCGGGACGGCGAGGAGAAGTTGGAGTGGGTGCCGGCGGGCTCGACGCTGCCGCGCCTGTCGTTGTCGTTGTGGTGGTGGTGGTGCTGCTGCTGGTGGCCGTGGGTGGGGAAGTAGCTCCAGGCGTCGGTGTTGCGAGTGACGGTCGAGTTGATGGTCATGGCGCGGCCGATGTCAGAGGAGCGTTCGGAGGAGATGGAGCCGATTTCGGATTGGAAGGAGGGCATGGGCGGGGGCATGGAGGCTCTCTTGGCGTTGTAGTCGGTGTTGTGGTTCGCGATTGGCTGCGGCGAGGGGGGGTTCATGCGGAGCGGCTGCGGGCGCAGGTGGCCGGTGTTTTCGCCGTCTGAGAGCGGGGAGAGCGGGCCGTTGTTGTAGATGATGTCCTTGTAGATGTTGGCGGCGGCGACGGCACCGTCGTCGTTGGCTTCGAACGAATAACGACGGACCAGGGGCTGCTTAGCGGTCTCCTCCTCGTCATCCGAGTGAGGGAAGTCTTCGCCATCTGCATGGATGGTCCAATTGTCACTCATCATGGATTGGCGCTTCTTGGACTTTTCGGAGCGGACGGGTGACCGCTCGGGGGAAGAGATGGGTGACATGGAATCGTAGCCACCCGGAGACATCTTAGGAAGATTCTTCAGGTCGAGTTGGGGCGGGACCATGCTGTCGTTTCGGCTGTGCACGAAAACACGCGAATCACGAGCTGATTGAGGGCTGTGAGGATTGTAGAGCACGTTGGAATTCCTCCGGGAATCCATAAACGGCATAGTCCGAACGTCGGGAATCAGAGGATCTTCCTGAGCGTGAGAAGATCTGGTGGGGCTTGAGACGGCGGTGATACCCGACAGATCGCTAAAGCGCTTCTCCGGACGCACAGTAATATCAGACAGGGACGAGGTCTTGTGCTTGTGCCTGGTACTTCTGCGGGAGGTTAGGTTGTCCTCAAGCGGGTTCATGTCAGGTGGAAGCTTTCCAATCTTGCGGAAGACCAGGACAAGGTAGAGGCCAAGACCGATCGAGATCAGATGCAGTCCTCCAACAGTCACAGAGGTGAGCCAAGTGGTGAGCAGGATCTTGGAGGTAGCAACATCTGTGTTAAAGAAGGTGCGCCAACGTCCATCGGTACCGGGAGCTTCTTGCAAGTTGTTCTTGGCAAGCATGGCAGTGAAGACATAGAAGGGAATCAGGCCGGTGTCGATGATGAGGGTGAAGAAGTGGTAGCTGGCGGAACTAGAAGCAGCGCGGGCTTTGGCGGGGCGGACAAGGTGGTAGATTGCGTAGAGATCACAGACAATGTCGACAGCAGCCTAAGAATCGTAAATAAGTCTATTGCGCAGGACCTTTTCTCGTCTGAACCTACTGGAACCCTGATGATCCAACCCTCGGTGGCTTGAGTTCCCTTGATACAGATGACGCAGATGAGAAGACCGATTGCGCCAATTATCTGGAGGATGCGGAAGCCGAACTGCACCCATCGCACCGATTTGATGGCGACCTTGACCCTGGGGTTCATTGGCTTCACACTGGTCCGGCTACCGGACAAGGCAGCGTAGCTGTCGGGGTGCCTGTTGAAATCGACCAGCGGGCCATCCTGCTTCTTCGGCGGGCTCTTCGGGGCCTGGCGGCTCGCCTTGGTGACGGCCTTGGGATCGAAGCCGTAGAGGGTGTCGGAGGTAGCCGACCACCGCTGCGGCGGGTTGTACATGTACGGCTGGGCGGGCATGGCGGGCGAAGCGAAGGCGACGAAGAAAGAACGACTCAACACGTGGGCGCGAGGAATGCGCGAAGCAGCCGGCTCTGCGCGCGCGACAAAGGCAGCGCGGCGAGGGACAAAGAAAGGTGGGTGGTGGCGGACAAGATCTTGGTAGGCTTGGGCATGGATGTGGGCGGGCTGGTGATGTTAAGGCTGGCGGCTGGCGATGGCGCGCACAGTCTCCATGGCAACATGCAAACCCTGGCAGGCGGGACCGCCGTGCCGCGTGCAGCCGCCTCGTTTTGGAAGCTAGCCAGGCACCTTTTGCGTTAGCGCTGGGACAAACATGACCCGACACGCGCTGAAACGGAATCGCGGCAGGCGTCGGGCAGTCGCGTTTGGTCGCGCCGGACAACACGCTGCGCGCCGTGGGCGTCACCGTTCCCTGCTTGATTCGAGAGGGCCTAGTGCAGTGACATGGCCGGGCGGTTGCTGCGGCTCTCCGCATGTCGACGGCGCGGCTGACTCGCGGGTTCATCGCGATCTCGCCGATCGTGACGAGCGGCGGTGGTGTTGTTGTGGGCTGCGGGAGAAGCGCCGATCGCGTTGAGCCGCGTGCGTTGGGCGATGACGCTGTTGCCTTGGTTCTCCTCCGACGCCGCCCGTACTACTTTTCTCCAAGTCTCCAGGAAATGCGCCTCCCACGCCCCGCGCCCTTCGTTTGCCGCGCCTGCTCCCGCAACTTACGAGCTCCGAGCAGGCCCAGTGCGCAGCTGTCTCGCTCGTTCATAGACGCCAGGAATTACGCTACTGTCCGCAATGGCCGGCCCTTCCGCCTCGCCGTCATCGGCTCGGGCCCCGCAGGCTTCTACTCGGCCTACCGCCTGATGTCCAAGCTGCAGGATGCCGTCGTTGATATGTACGAGCATCAGCCTGTCCCCTATGGTCTGGTCCGCTTTGGTGTCGCTCCAGACCATCCTGAGGTCAAGGTGAAATTCCCGAGCCTCCGCTTCTGCCATGACTCGATGCTGAGACTGCGCAGAACTGTCAGGACAAGTTCGAGGAAGTCGCTGCCTCGCCGCGCTTCAACTTCATCGGAAACGTACATGTCGGCCAGCATCTGCCGCTCACTCAGCTGACCCAACACTACGATGCCATTCTGTTCTCGTACGGCGCCTCGAAGGACAAGGAGCTGGGGATCCCAGGCGAAAACCTGGAGGGCGTATACTCTGCCCGCGCATTTGTAGGCTGGTACAACGGGCTGCCGGAATATGCCAACTTGAACCCAGTACTGGACACGGGCAAGGACGCAGTCGTAATTGGCCAAGGAAACGTCGCTCTCGATGTCGCGCGGATACTGTTGAGTAACGTGGACGAATTGAGGAAGACGGATATCGCCGAGCACGCTTTGGAGAAGCTCTCCCGCAACAAGATAGACTCCGTCCGAATCGTTGGCCGTAGAGGGCCCATGCAGGTTCGTGTCAACCCATACAAGCCAACTGCCATCCTGTTGAACTAACCCCGGCCAGGCTGCCTTCACCATCAAAGAAATCCGGGAGCTCTTCAACCTCCCCGATGTCTTCTTCAAGCCCATCCCCTCCTCCCTGTTCCCGCCCGCAGACTACAAGCTCAACCGCCAGATGAAGCGCCTCGCCAAAATCCTCCAAGAAGGCTCCCCCAACGGAGGTCCTCCCGCAGACCTCCCCGCGGGCAGCAAGCAATGGTCCCTCGACTTCCTCCTCTCGCCCTCCTCCTTCAACGCCGGCACCGCCTCCGCCTCCGTCGCGGGCGCAACCCGTATCGCCAGCGCCACCTTCCAGCACACCGCCTTCACCACCGACTGCGACCCCTTCGACCGCGCCGCCCGCGTCGAATCGTCCGACCCAACCGCCATCAGCACCTTCCCCGCCGACGTCGCCTTCCGCTCCGTCGGCTACAAGTCCGAGCCCCTCCCGGGCTTCGACGCCCTCGGCATCCCCTTCGACGCGCGCCGCGGCATCATCCCCAACGACAACCTCGGCCGCGTCACCGCCGTCGGCCACGTCCCCGGCTTGTACGTCGCCGGCTGGGTCAAGCGCGGCCCCACCGGCGTTATCGCGAGTACGATGGAAGACGCGTTCGTGACGGCGGACTCGATCGTTGAGGATTGGGAGCGTGGGGCGAGGTTTTTGGGTGATGAGGGTAGTGGTGGTGATAAGGAAGGATGGGAAGCGTTGAAGAAGGGGGTGGTGGATGCCGGGGCGAGGCCGGTGAGTTGGGAGGATTGGAAGAGGATTGACGGGGCGGAGCGGGAAAGGGGGAGGGAGGCCGGGAGGGAGAGGGTGAAGTTTGTGAGGAGCGAGGATATGTTGAAGGTGCTTGATGGGTAAGGGTGAGAGATGTGTGTGTATAGAGGTGTGGGCGTTGTAAGATGTGAGGGATGCAATAGAAAACAAAGAGGGACATAATCTCTATAAGACGGTCATCTCAGTCTTTGATTAACGAAAGCTCAGTTAGATGATAAAATAACATCAATCGGCTTTGTAATCTCATCCAGCCTGGGAGTAAAAGTGTTGAGAGGGCACCAGCGTGGATGCGGAGGAAGCGCTGTGTGAGAGCGCGTTGTTGCCGGTGGGGGAGGCAGTGGGGCGGTTGGGTGTAGGGGGCGTGATGGGGAATGTGGTGAAGGTGGGGATGGGAGGGGATGGTGAGGAGATTGCTTAGCCGGAGAATAGGACCGAGAAAAAGCGGGAGAATATCCAAAATAACTGAATGAGCATATCTAGGAAATTCTATCTGACCATGAGCGGATCCCAAACCTTAGCGCTTTGCCTCGTGGAACATCCGAAACGTGCAAGCGTTTATTCTCTGAACACAGATTGCGACAAGTGGTTCGCGACAAGGAAACATGGCTGGATCAATACTCGGGAAGGAGAACGTGGGCAAACCCTTTTCAAAAAAAAAAAAAAAAACATGGACTCGAGTTACATGGGGGAGCATGAGACGCGACTTTTGGTGTCCACTGCCGATGTGGCCGACTCGTCCCCAGCCGTTGACCTCAAAAACACATATGGGACTGCTCCAGCATCATCGCAATGCCACAGGAGACGGTCTGCGTCTGCACCCTCGAAACTGATCAAGAAAACACCCGGCGTGTATGCATGAGTGATGCGTCCTCGTCGAGCTGCCTCATTGTGCGATACCCACCATGTAAAAGTGTCGCGATGATAGTGTCGTAATTCGTAAGTTTCGGATTCTAACCCCATGAAGGAGAGTGCAAGGGCGCCCCTCTCCATTTTGACTTCAATTTTGAAGTCGGCAATATCGCTGAGAAATGTTCCGGTGTAAGAATCCAGTGGATGTGATGGAGGCGCATCAGGTATCCGCTCCTTTTCCAACTCTCGACCCATTGCCGGAATGTGATCTACAATCTTTTTCGCCAAATCATCTGCCAGCTGCTCGTAGTTGTGACGGACTGGGGGTTCGAAGATTTCCTCCAAGATCATTTGCACCATCAAATCAATGCCGTCACCGAGAGGGGATGCGTTTGCGAGGATAGCTATGACGGTCTCCGTTTCTGGTATCAAGGCTATGTTGGCCGTAGAACCCGCCATCAAGCCTTGATGGTAGAGACAAAGGAGAGAAGGTGATCCTTCCAGCACATCCGGCATGTCAACATATTCAGGGTTCATGCTGATCATGCCAAGCGGACCAGGAAGCTGACAGCGTATCCAGCCGCATCCATAGGATTGTTCTCGAAGCACAGTAGAGTTCTCCAGAAATGCATGGGGTTTGATGATTGTTGGGCATTCCTTGAAAGGATTGTTTGACGTTGATGTCGTCTTCGATCGGAATTGATCATTGATCGCCTGTAGATAGCTGTGGTAGAGGCAAAGCATGTCATCAACGGTAGAGACCACCCCGGATGCCCCTTCCGTGAACACGCCAACCCCAATGGAAGGCCCGACGATGCGTACGGGTGATTTGTCATCCAGGACTCCGTAGTAGACGGCGCTATTCTCACATGGTGTGAAGTCGGTCATTTTGGTACGCTGCAGGTTGAGGGGGTCGAATATCCTTTCTTGGAGGTACTGATGAAGACTCTGCTTTGCCAACTTCTCTATCATGATAGCAATGACAGCGAATCCCCAATTGTTGTAGATGAAGGAGTCCCGAAAGCCGCGCAGACGCGGGGTGGCGTTCCAGTGCTGAACAGTCTTGCTCTTTTCAAGTAGCACGATATTGTTCCCCTGCCAGGCCATACAGTCGAGTGCTTTGTGCCCCGAGCGCATAGACAGAAGGTCAATTGGCGTGAGAGCTCGGTCTTGCTCATCGCAATCTTCAGCGAAATCGGGCAGTATTGTTCTGATCGGGGTGTCCCAGCCAACTTTTCCTTCATTCACGAGGCAGCCAAAAGCAGCAGCGGTGATGCCTTTTGTCAGAGAGTTCAGGTTGAAGACAGTGTCAGACTGCGGATGCAAACTCCTCTCGACATCGCGATGACCGAAGTTGGATTTCCATGTTTCTTTCCCTTTGTGGATGACTCCAATGGAACACCCTGGAATGCCTGTGATCTGCTGAACATTGCGGAGCCTTGCTTCGAGCCGTTGAAGCCGCTCACGAAGAAGACTCATGTTGAATCGATGAAGGGCGGTGTATCTTGTGCGAGGCAGCAGAGCTGAGCGGGGTGCTCTCGATTTTTGCGGGTGCCTTGGAATTCCACAAAAAGTAAGATAAGCGTGAATAACAACTATTGGTCAAATCCGAGCGGGGTTATCGAGCCGTGTTCATCAGCATGGCCGGTTTAAGAACCATGCAGCAGCCTTTGTGTAACGAGTGCAGCTGTGGGTGGGGGCTGCCAAGTCAAACAGATTCCTCCCGTTTGCTGGACACCGTACTTACAATGGAATCGCTGCGCAACATCATGCGACAGCATTGTTTCTTGTTCGCTTCTCGATCTCGATCAGTATTAATGCATGCTCATAAGGAAGGTCCGAAATCGAGCCTGTCGCTTCATGGGACGGGAAGGCAAGCATGTGGTCTACCGTGGCTGGACACGTAGCCCTGTCCTCTGCACCGTCATCATACGTTATGCAATGCAGTGCGACAACAGAATCCACGGATAAGACCGTGAATGTATCTCACCGCATGTTCAGCCTTGTTTGATCTCGGAAGCTGTTGGAGGCAACCGCGATGGCGTCCAGTAGGTGGCGTGTGGCGTGTTGGCCCGCAACTATGTCAACGAGGCGTCTCCAGGTTAGTTCATCCGCCAGATCTGAAATCATGTCTACGCCTATTGAGAAAACATGGAACGATGCAGTGTCAGAGCAACGCAAACATCTCGGCAAGAAATACAGCGGAGCAGTGGACGAGCTGGAATATAGTGCGTTTGAGGCAAATCTTGAGAACATGCGCTCGGGATATGCGTCACAGGGCACAGCGAGATGCCTGAATCGCCTCAGTTCGGCCTTCCAGCAACTAAACTATTTCCACAGAGGTCTCACCAGCATGGCCTCAGCGAATGAAGGCTCAAGTATTGTTTGGGGGGTATTGCTGGTCCTTGTCACAGTACGTTCAACCCAATAGATGTGGCCACAAGCTAACTAGACTCTTAGTGTGCATGCGACTATGCACAAACACTAGAAGATTTCGTGAACCTCTTGCAAGACCTCACAAGCACAGTGACACGGGTAAACAGGTATCTTCGGCTGCTTCCAACCAATGGGAAGTTGCAGGAATTGACTGTAGACATTCTCACCGACTACGTGAAATGCTGTATCACAGCGCTCAAATTCTACAAAAGGAAGGCTATCGGCAAGTCCACCCTCCTCCCACACTAAGCCCTTTACCGCTAACCTCATCTGCATGATGAAAGCGAATTTCCTACGATTCTTCTGGAAAGGATTCCGAAAGCAAATCCAAGACATTCAAGAAAAGATACAGAAAAAAATCGCTTCCTTCGAGAGAGAGGCTCGAGCCGACATTGATGAGATACTCGTGGGCCAGGCTCGGTCCCAGCAAATGAAGGCCGACCCGCCGCCTCGGATTTTCAGTGTCCCCTTCAGCAAGAATGAGTTTTTCTGCGGGCGGGAAATCACACTTCGAGAAATCGATCAAGTGCTTTCTCCAAAGCCGAACTCGACTACCTACCAGCAGTCGTCATGCCTCATCCATGCTATGGGAGGTATGGGCAAAACTCAAGTCGCTTTGGCCTATGCCTACAGGAGTCGGCCGCAATTCCCCTACATCTTCTGGCTAGGAGCTCAGAAAGAGCCAGAGTTGGCAGCAAGCTTCTCCGATATTGCAGTCAAGATAGGTTCACAGAACGCCGACACTCTTGGCCAGGGACAGAGGGTCAATATCGCCAGAGACTGGCTTGAGACTACGGGTTCGAGTTCCCCATGTCGTTGGATATTACGTGTATGTTTGCTAACAAGTGCGCTCTACAGATGCTCCATGGCTCCTGATCTTTGACAACGTGGAGTCGAAGGACAGCATTCTTCCATACTGGCCTTCTGCAAGCCATAACGGAGCCATCATTGTCACAAGCCAAATTGCGCGCCTCGCACAATTCATCAAGTCACAGGTTCATTTGCAACCGCTCAATAAGCAGGAAGGCTCATCTTTGCTTTTGGAAACCCTTCAGATCAAATCGCCGTCATCAGCTGAACGAGAGGCTGCGGGTACTATCACCGAGATCGTTGGCGGTCTTCCTATTGCCATTTCACATATTGCTGGTTCTATATTTTCCTCACAGTTCACGTTGGATGAGGCCATCAAAATGTTTGAGAAGCAGAACTTGACGTACCTTTGGTCAAGCGAGAAGGTGTGGTCTACGCATGTGTACGACCAAAGGCTCGACATGGTCTGGGATATTGCGTTGGATGAACTGAGTGATACAGAGAAAGGACTTCTGAACATCCTTTCGTTGCTGAGCCCAGATTCCATACAGGAAGGTATGATTCTGATTGGGAAAGATACCGGGGCTTTTGGCAATGACTTCGAACAGTGTGTATCCCTACCTTCAACCAATCCAAACGCACTGACCGGTCTAGCATATTCCCACGCGTACGGTCGAAACTTATGCGCCGTCAGCTGGTCCAACGTCACATTGCAACAGCGGGGCCTTATCTGTCAATTCACCGGTCCCTCCAACTTAACCTGAGGGATAGTCTCAGCACGGACGAAACTGAGTATATCAAAGTCTTCCAGCAAGCCGTCAATCTGGTGCGAAGAGTCTTCCCCGTTCAGCACAAGACAATGTCTGTCGAAAACGACAAGTGGGAAGATTACGACAAATATATACCGCACGTTCGCACGCTGCAGACAGTTGCGCAGGCTTCGACCAAGCCGATTGCCGAATTTGCAGTTTTTGCTCAACTTTTGAGCGATTCCGCAAACTACTACTGGGAAAGGGGGTTTGTGGAGCTCGGCGTTGAAACCTGTCAACTGGCAATCTCAATATTTGAGAGGTTTCAGCAGCCCGACCTCATCGCGTACTCACAGCCGCTGACTTTATGCGGCATCATGTCAGGAGAAATGGGAATCAACCACAGACCACGCATGTTCGAATGCTTCAGACGGTGCATCGACCTTCGCGCCGAATACCTATCAAAGGCTCCACAGGGCGGCGACAGGGATGAACAGCTCTTGTACTGCAACGCGTGGAGTGACCTCTGCTGCGGCTGCATCGAAGCGGGGTATTACGACCAAGCAGAAAGATACATCAACCTGAATCTGGCATTGAAAAGCCGGAATGTTTCCGAAGAAACTTACGCAATGATGTTTGGTGTGGGATACATGCACCTCGCCGTGGTTTTCGTGAGTCAAAAGAGGTTCAAGGAGGCTAAAGAGTTTGCATCTCGCTGCGTCAAGATGGCCCGCAACGATTACAAGCCTCGCTCCGCTGCATTAGCCAAGTTTCTTTTCTTCGAAGCTTGCATCCTTCAAGAAACCGGTGATCTCAATGCAGCCCTTGACGTACACAACAAAGTCCTTGAGGAAAGAGTCGAAATATTCGGTCCTTTCAGTCAACCTACCAGATACAGCTACTATGCAACTGGAGAAGTTCATCACTTGCTGGGAGACTTGAACGGGGCAGAGTAAGTCGTTCCGTTCATTATTGTGTTACTCGTTTTCTAATGGAAGAAGGGTTTTTCTGCGAAGGTCACTGGAATCTCTCGATCGTTCGTCGTGGCTTGACGAAGCTGTGGCGAGGTCACGCTTTCGGCTTGCAACGGTGCTACGACAAAAGGGCCGGAATGACCAACTCGATGAAGCAAGGAACCTGGAGAGAAAGGCAATCGACTGTCGAAAAAGACTGATACCAACACCCGAGAGCCTCTTCGAAGTGCCCGTCACAAACGAAATGTCCTTCTTCGATCATATGGTGCCATTCAGTGGGAGGACCAGATTCGGCCACGAAAGGATAAAATCTCCTGCTTTGGGGACACTTGTGGAGATCCCCAGACACCTTGCTTCCCTGCAGCACCAATCGGCGCGTACCTACTGGAGAATTTGACAAGTTTCCACTCGAGTGAGCCATTGGTGTCTTCTAAGTTGATTTACTATTTGCCCGGTCTCTTATTTAAGTGGCTGAGTGCCCCAATCTGCTGATATATGAGTTGTATGTCCAAAAAGCCCCTCCGTTGCATTTCCAATGTCGGATTGACGTAAATACCCGCTGAGCTTTCTGCATCGGGTATAAGATTTCCATAGATGGTGTGCTCACTATTTCACTCAGCCTCTTCTTTGTCTGTATGATAGCTCTCTTGGCACGCGTTGCATAACCATCGACCAATTCAAGTTGATATTGCTCTGGTACTGCATGTGCGAGATCAGGTGGCTACGTGTAATGGTAAGCTCTCTATCTTTAAGGCGCAGCTCATTTGCAGGCACATCAAATGAGAAGCAATTCGCAAGGCTGAAGGGTTACACCCACTTGGTGGGGCAACTTTTCAGCTTACCATAAGGTGTCGGCTGATCCGCTGGCACCACCAGAAGGCGGGGGATTTGCCTCTTATGGAGCCTCACGCATTCTGAGGCGGGGTGCGTACATCCGCTGACCATCTCATGCATATCACCAGGATAATCCCAGTTCTTGTCTTCTCAAGCCGTGCCGCAGCTGATAACGCTGCTTTTCACTGTGAATGTCAGTCAGCACATATAAAACCTGGAGATCCTGCCGTCTCAGGTCATTTTCGGATCAGGTCTCTTGCCATCAAGATATTGCAACTGCACTACCACGTAAGTATCGTTAATCAAGGACGGTCCTCGCTTTGTTAATATTTGGCTTAGCTTGTCATCATGTCGTCCCCTCAGAACGAAGAAATGCAACATGAGGCGAAAGACGCCTCATGGATGCAGCTCATTGAATCATCGGACAAGCAAGACACTCGCTCGAAGCCCTACGAAGTCGTTCTCGATCCCGAACACAACCAACAGAAGGATGGAGGAGGAAATGCTCCAGACGTCTACAGGATTCCCAAGGTTTGCTTTGGCACCGGCTCCACATCGGCTTGACCTACTCATAGGGTTAGTACACACTGTCAAATCCGTACAGACAGCATTGTCCGAGGCTGATCAAATGCGTGGTATATAGGAGTCCTATTTCCTGTGGGTTGGTGGACATCTTTATGGGCTGGATATGACCAAATGTTGTGATGCCTGAAAGGCATTAGTTAGCTACGCTCCATTAAACAATCGCTTTTGCTTTGTTTCCCCCCCCCTCAAAACAGTGACCATATATTAGTCTCCATTCCTCTGCCGTTGGCATTGCATGAGTTGTGTGCTGTTAATTCGTCTTTGCGGCTCAACTCAGCCTTGAGAGGTCGAAGAAGAGGGGTTAGGGCTCGCGTTTCAGCCACCAGGCATTCCCAGGCGTCTTCTCACACTTAAGCGTAGCAAATGAGGATTTCACCTTCATTTGATGCGTGGGGCATCATTGCTCATATGCAGTGTCTATCACATCGGCCAGGTATCACACATTCCTCGCCACGCCTTGCATGATGCACGTACGAGCTGTACATGGATTATGCAGCCGCTTCTAAGCGCTCGCTTGGCCAGATGCCCCATAGCGCTGAATGAGTGCGCGTGACACATGTGGGCGAGGCTGAATCCCTCGTGGGATGAGGATAAAGCGAAGCGTTGCTGGAAGGCCGTGCCACGTATCCTCAGCCAAAGTCACAACTTCGGAGGTCCCGGACAACATGACGTCCATTGTTCCTCGTCATGAGTTCGCCGACCTGATATTCTTGAAATGGATCGATCTCTACGAGAAGGAGAAGCCATTCGTGATCATGATGGATGTTCCGAACGGCTTTCACGACAAGCGCCAGGATAACCTCGTCTACGAACAAGTGAAAGTTGCCATCACTGATGTCCGTGGCAGTGAAGAAAAGTGGACCCTCGACGGCAACGGCTTTGCTTTTCGGAAGAACACTCTCAACTTCACTCGGTTTGACACTGTAGAAGAGATTGAAAAGTATTATATCCCCGAAGCCCGGGATTTCCTGCTTCAAGAGGTTGAAGGTGCCGATGCGGCATTTGTGTTTGATTGGAGGGTAAGAGACTTACCCCCCAAGTTTGCTCCAGCAGAGCTAAAGTCTTCAGATGCGATCATCAGCCTACGTTCCAAGAGATGTGGACTTGAATTTCAGAGCAGAGCTTCTGCCGCCATCTGGAAACGTCCATATCGGTAAGCGGAGCTCGCCCGTGTTCTAAATTTGCGAGCTGATTGTGTATAGACCAGAGCCCATCCCGCGTTTTACAGCTTCTGAGGACGGAAAGAATTCGCAAGATGGTAGGAGAGGATGAGATCCGTCGATACTGCGAAGGTCGGGTGCGAATTGTGAAGTAAGTACGATTCAGTAAACAAAACGTATTCCATGTCGATACTGACAAAGACTGTGAAGTCTATGGCGACCGATCAACGGGCCAATTCAGGATAGACCCCTGACACTCTGTGACGGCAGCACTTGCAAGCCGTCAAATTTGGTCGCCGAGGACGTCGTGAGAAGCAATGGTCATAGGATCAGAGAGACTATGGTGGTGACCCATGACAAGGACCAGAAGTGGTACTACTTGTCCAATCAATCTCCGGATGAGGTCACTCTCGTGAAATGCTTTGACTCGGAAGCAAGCATGCCAGCAAGATGTGAGTGTTACAGTCCGCCGCGTTTCAGGTCAGATACTGATGTCGAAAAGGGTCGCCTCATACGTCTTTCGCACATACTGATGTCCCGGAGGGTGCTCTTCCGCGGATGAGCATTGAGGTCAGAGCGCTGATTTTCACCTCACCGCGGACGGGAGCATGAATTTCCAAGGAGGCGGGGGCATGGGCAAGGAACAGAACCGGGGGTTTTCAGCTAAACATGTTCATTCTTTTCTCTCTATGTAACGCTGTCAATGGCAAGGTATCTGTGACAAAATCACAAATGCGGTACATGAGAAGCTTCTAACATGAGGTTCAAGATGCTCGCAAGGCCCTCTCCGAGGATCAGTCCACTGGCAAAAATGAAAATTGGTGCTGATGGGCGCTTCATGACTGAGACCCAATAGTATGCCGCTACACCTCCAATTGCTCTGGCGAGCGTAAAATTGGGAACCAGATACATTCCTGTTGTGCATTAACAATCTCATAGTCCAGTTAACAAAAGAAGGGTTCGAACTGACCAACTGCGAAAGGAACGCCCGAGGGGATAAAATTAGACCATCGATGGCCACAAAAGCGGGTGCGCACAATAGCGAAAGCGGCGAAGCAAATGCCAGTAGCGAGTGCAAACTCCGGTACTTTGGGGGGCAAGTCCTGACCAACCGCGAGCCTGGCCCCAGCACGCCAAACAAACGCTGACGGAACTTGGAAAGTGTCTCCTGGTATGGTGTAGACTGCCGTATAAAGTCGATAGAGAGCGCTGACTGCAAAGGCACCCAGTATCGTCCCAAATAGCATACCAAACAACTGTACCGTGGGGCTTGCACCCAGCAAGTGCGAAGTCTTGAAGGTCTGCATCAGGAAACCAGCTTGTACCACCCCTGACTCCGCGATGCCTCCGGCCACGAGGTTTGTCATGAGAGCATTGCTGCTTACATGGCGAGTGCAGGCTCCAATGATTAGCTGACAGATCTTGGCGATTCCAGAGGCAGGGCTGTGGTCTGTGGTCCCCACTGCTTTGATGCCCATCAGGCAAAGTGGAAGGGACAAGAAGATGGAAAGGATGATTGCCGGCAGCGGGGTCTGTTCTCCGAATGTCACTTCCACTGCAACGACACAACCCAAAACTGAAGCGGCGAGGCCCAACCAAAGCCAACTTCGGGAACGTAATCCAAGCCACGCAGGTGCAGAGGTCCCGATGGGTAAGTGAAGCCCATCCCAAATGCCAGCGAGGGTCGACGGTTCGGGCAACGCGGATAATAATGTACGGGTGGTGAACCATACAAGGTCGACAGATGCTTCCGCCAGCATTGCTGCTAAGCTGATCCATATGATCCAGCCTCGGCTCCCTGTGTTCCAATCTCCTACCGGTCCAGGGGCCCACCCTTTCGATTTTGCCACTGGAGACAAAATGCCCCAGCCGACAATGGCTCCCGCAAGCATGTTAAGCAAAGCTGCTGGTCCGGTAATGATTCCTTGGCCGAAGTATCCAGGTGACATGTTGAATGTCCATAGCCATCTGGACGCAGCTACCTGTCCGAAAATTGGAATATCGTGAAGAACCGGAAGGAAGTATGCCAAGATCGTCTGCTGAATCATCAGGCTGATTCCATATTGAAGAAAGGGGGACGCACATATAATCCAGATATTACCATTGCGACAGATATGAGAAAGGTGCTGGACTGCCACTCGTGTCTCTCAATCACATCTACGTCTTCCGCGCGTGACGGCTCTCCGGGGGCATTGTCACCCACAGCATCTGGTTGGGAGCTTGCGGCTGGTGCGAGGCTCTTGGACTTGTCGTGTAGAACGTTGATGAGAAAGGCCGAGGCTGTTCCAGTCGGAAATCGTAAATTTTCGTGAAGGATGATCCGTCTGCGTAGCAGAGCTGCAAAGAACAGTCCGAAAAAAGAAATTCCGGCAGCCCATAAGTACAAGTCGCCGACACCAAGATGGACCGGCTCTGGTGTGAGGAATTCTAGAGCTGGTATGACTCCAATCATGCCAGCGGCAGCAGGCATCGCTCCGATGGCGCTCGCTATCGTCTGTATCAATATGTTGTCACTTCTTGAGACTGGAACCTTCGTATATTTGCCGAGGGTTCTCAAGGCGCCCAGCCCAACGAGTGCGGACTGCATCTGCATGATATTGACATAGCCCGTCTGAAGTCCGAAATGGACATTCGTCAGACACACGAGGACACCTATCATGCTTCCTATTACCACACACTGTAATGTGGAGCAGCGGATGAACTCCGAACCACTTCTTGATCTCTGTATCTCTTCTTGCGATGGCCTACTTCGGCTGTCCCTGTCGAGGAGCGGCTGCGTTTCATCATCGGCATCCCGCCGCATGGGACATGGGCTTTCTGCCATCGTACGGTCGCGGTGCGATATAGGTGGTGAAGACGGGAAGGCGAGCTTGCGCTTTTCGGCACAAGCGTAGGTACTCGATCACAGTTAGTTTTGTGTTTTAGCGTCTGTGGAAGATCGGACCGACTCACAGGCTGGCCCCTGTGCCCCTGCAACGAAGCACAATGATCCACAGCCAAGATCTTCTGGTCTGATGTACAATTGTCTCCAGAGCTTCGAGGACGAGATCGCGTGTGGAAAGCTGGGGGTTGCGGGTGTCTGACTGCTTCAACGACTTTGAGGCTGACACTTGGAAGAGCACTGGATACCCGAGAAAGCGTCTCCGAAAGCGCTGTTGAGGCGATAAGTATTGCGCTAAGCTTCTTTGGTCAACCTGTCAACAAACGTCTTCGCGGATCTCGCACATCGATTTGGAGCAGTACCATCGTATGATAATGATACAAACCAAGAGTAAAGGTATGTTCATCAACCAGTTTATTACTCTATTTGCTATAACACAGCCACGTGATGCGCTCACGTGGCTATAAACCATACCCCTGTATGTGATTTCTGCTGCTTACATGTTATGAGAGGTCTCCACTCCAGATGTCTCTTATACCGTCATCTCGCTTTGACTTGTACGTACATAGAGAGATGCTGTAGTACGAGCCATGGACACAATACCTCTATTCAACTCCAGTGAGACGCAAAACTCCACCAGCTCTGCTGACATGTCCGCAACCTCCGCGTCGTCTGGCGGAAGATCTCCTTGGATACGGCGCAGGAGGAGCTTGTCGGACCTCAACACAGACGAGCCGGCTCCTCGACTGCATAGACTCCAGCGGATCCTACGCCAGACTTCATTCGACGACGCCAGCAAGCTGAAGCGGGACTGGCCCGGACAACTGTTCACGGGCTACGACGAAGACGGCCTCCACTCTTGCTCCCACTGCCAGAAGGTCACCATCGATCTCCGCTTGATCAACTCGGAGCCGGAGGGGATGAAGAAGAGCAAACGGTTCAAGAGGGGGGATCCGGTGTACCATGTGGGTGACCTGGGCGTAACGTTCGCGGAAGCGAAAAGGGCTGCTCGAGAAGGGTGCCAGTTTTTTCTTAGCCTGCACCGGAATATCTCCAACGATCCACGCGTCAACGCTGAAGATATGGCGGAGGGACTAGACTGGTACTCGGAACTTCCTGGCTCGATGCTTGAGAGGCCGATCGCCTATTCGCTGCTCGAGAGGCCCCATTCAACCAGAGACAATGAGCCGTACGTCTCAATAGAGTTTGAAAGGAACTTCGACGACGGTTTTCGTGGAGGTTACCTCGATTGGGTACTATTCTCTTTAAACGGTATGCAGAACCTTCGTTTCGTTGAATTGTTGATGAAGTGCTCAAGGAAAACCGTCAGGGGACCAGCTGCTGCCTCGGTCGATCCGCCGCAGGCAAGAATTGTTTACGAATTCGGCGAGCTTGCACCAGACGGCTCGCGACTGGTTGAGCGCATGCAACGAGCAGCATCCAGGATGCTCCCGAACCAGAAACAACAACAAGTTCGCGCCGTTGCGGCTGCTCCACGTGCACACGGGGAACAAGCACGACACGGTCGCCTTGGTATCGCCGGAAGAGCCGGTGCCGTACACCACGCTCAGCTACTGCTGGGGCGGCGACCAACGCTTCACAACGACGTCCTCGACGCTCGCGTCCACGCGGGCCGGCCTGCCCCTGGAAGTCCTGCCGGAGACGGTGCGCGACGCGATCCGCGTCACGCGCGAGCTGGGCGTGGCGCACCTCTGGGTCGACAGCCTGTGCATCGTGCAGGACGACGCGGCGGAGATGGTGGCCCAGATAGCGCAGATGACGAGCGTGTACGAGGGGTCGTACGCGACGGTCGCCGCGACGCAGGCGGCCCGCAGCGCCGACGGCTTCCTGTCGACGCCGAACCCCTTCGGGCTGCTCTGCAAGGTCGCCGTCGTGCGCGCGGACGGGTCGCCGGGCGGCGGCGTCGCGGGCGTCGGGAAGGGCTCGCACCACGACCTCCTCGGCGCGCCCGTCGCGGCGAGGGCCTGGACGCTCCAGGAGACGCTGCTCGCCCCGCGCATCCTGTCGTTCGAGCGCGGCCACGCCCACTGGTACTGCCCCGCCGCCGCCGACCGCACGTCCTGCTTGGTGGACCAGCGCGCGCTCCCGGGCCTGGGCTTCGACCCCGGCTTGCGGTGGCTCGCGGACCGGCCCCGTCCCCGTCCCCTGCCCGCGCTCGACCGGGTGGCGAGGCTCTGGCCGCACCGGATCGCGCGGTTCCCGTATGCGAGCTGGAGGGAGTTCGAGAGGGACGATGGTTACGACGCGTGGCAGGACGTCGTGGGGCGGTACAGCAGCCGGCTGCTCACGTACGACGCGGACAGGCTCCTCGCGATATCCGCCGTCGCCGAGCGCTGCGGCTGGTTCGGCGGTCGCGGCAGGTACTTGGCGGGCATGTGGGAGGACCGCCTGCTGAAACAGTGCACTTGGGATGCGTTTGGTGGCTCCAGGCGTTGGTCGTACGCCTCGGGCGCGCAAGTGCCGTCGTGGTCGTGGGCCTCCGTCTCCGGGGGCGTCAGGTGGCTCGGCTCGGCGTGGTTTTTCAAGAGCGGCATCAGGCCGTCGTGTCGCGTCCTTGCGGCGGAGGTGACGCTGAAAGCTGAGCACGCTCCTTTTGGTGATGTGATTGCTGGAAAACTGATTCTCAAGGGGCGTCTCAAAAGGGCTCTGTGGGGATGGGAGGGTGGTGTTGCCGAAGGTCGTTTGGCCGAACTCCTGAATGACGAACTTCTCACGGAAGGTGAGGCGAGTATGCCATTCCAGGCGGACGTACTGAAAGAGGAGGGCGGGAGGATGGTGGTGTCCTGTCTTGAGGTCGTGCCTCTCCATGTAGGAGAATATCGCTGGGAGAAGAGTTACGGCGCGATGGCACTGGTTTTAAGTTACGACAAACAAACTGGGGTATATCAGCGCGTTGGGTGTTGCGTTGTAAGGGAGCCTATAGAAGAGCTGGACAAAAAGGGAAAACGGGCACTAGAAGCTTGGTGGTCAAAGGGATGGAAGAAAGAGACCGTTACTATGGTCTAAGAGCTCCTTTTCTCACGCTTAGCAGGAAGACCTGTTTCGCCCGGTACAGCTCTCTTTGAGCTGTTCTGATTACAACCCCATCATTCGCCTCAAACTTGACAATTACCCCTGACCAATCAGCCAATGAGGGAATCTGGAGACAATCGAACAAGGAGCGCTGTTTGCGTTCGTCGCCGTGCTGCGGTCGTTTCTTGCTGAAGGGCGGCGGCGGCGAGGCGATCGCGGCGAGGAATGTCAAGGCGTACATGCGTCACAAGGTTCGCGGCACGGGCGAGGATGGGGATGATGCGCCGGGCGCCGAGGGCGGCGACGGCGGTGGCTCTGTCGTTGCGAGGAGGCTGCCGGGCGAGCGGTTGCCCGAGGTGCTGTGCCATGATGATGCTGAGGGAGTGTCGCTTTTGAAACCACGGGGGAGGCACTGCTGTCTCGGGAAGGGTGCGGTGGCGAGCGCCGTGGAGTGGGAGGGGCTTGATAGGGTGGTGGTTGAGGAACTGGTGTGGGAGTAAATCTGTCTGGACGATGGTTCGGAGTCGGATATGTTGGATTGGGATGTGAGTGATGATGGAGACAATGACAGCCTGAAGTCTATGGACCTGGATGATGAGGATTTGGACTTGTTCAAGGACGAGTTTTACTACCACTTTGCCTTCTGAGAAGCTCACATTCCACTTAGACAATTGCATTGTAGAGATGATGGTGCTTCATGTAGAGGCACGTAGATGGAATTTGCAAGCGTCCAACGCCAGTCTCCATTTTCGTATTCAACTACTAGAATTTCTGGGCATCTTTCGTCGAGTGACGCTCTCTGATGAGACTGATCCTTCAACAGGCATGATTTGTTTTTTTGCGGGGAAATTCAAACTTTTTTATGCACGTCTTCAGGCAAAAGACCCTCAAGCATAAAGAAAAGAAACGGACGACACCGTGATATGGTATTCGTGACCGAGAGGCGGCAGGTGCCAAGAATTTCAAATCAATATATAGTGGAGTGCAATAAGCAGGGCGCACTGGAGCCACGATTCTGCGAAGCAGCAGGGGTGTGTGGCTTGCTTGCCGGTTGCCACCGACGGAACACGGGGTGGCGGAGGAGGGGGGAAAGGGTTGGAATCTGGGCGGATGATGCTGGGCGCAGATCAGGGACAATTGCTTGATCGATCAGGTTGGTCCGCTCTCAATCTCGGCCAATGGCGCGGGGGAAGCCAACGTCGTGCGTGATGTACCGATGACATTTTGCCATTACTTTACGTTGGTATCGCGCTGACTGGCGTGATGCTGCGCTCGTGTACGCCCAAGGCAATAGTGCTTCCAGCGCCTTCTGTATCCTCCCAGAGCCGCAGCTGAAATAGATTGGAGGAAAAGGCTGATTGCTCGCTTCGATCCTTGTCCACCCGAGGCCAAGACGGCACCTCACATCCCCCATGGCAGTCTCGCAAAACCGACCCCGGATGATGCAGTTGTCTTGACAAACACTTTCCCAGCTGACATTCCTTCCCGACCAGCCGGACCCGTTTCTTCGCCTCCATCGTGGGGTCTCAGCTGGTGGCCCGGAGCTGAGAAACATCAGTGAACCCGGACTGGCTTCGGTTTGCAGCAGGCGCCGCTTCGTATATGCCGACTGTGACATGTTCTCGTGGTCGCGCCCGCTGCAGATGCTGTGCCCAGCCTCCGGCCGTGGCTGGGTCGGAGACTTACTCCCTTCACTTACCCCTGTACCTTCGATGCTGCACGAGAAAGCGCAATAACGGGCGGCAACGGGGGCGTTAAGGCTGACATGAGCCAGACCAAATGAAGAGCCAAGGCAGCAACAGCCTTTCCAATTCCCGACCGCTTGGTTCCTGTCCCCTCCGCCGGGTAGGAGTCGGGCGATGCGGCGCAGACACCACCACACTCGCGCCGCAATACCCGGAAAACAGGACTTGGAGGGAATCACGGCATCGCTAGTGTTTCCATGCGTCGAGGTACCGGAACGTCGACCACGAGCTGGAGCGACGCAAAAACACGCGGCGCTGGTGCGACCGAAAAGCGTTGCTAGACAACAACATCCATGATTCCCCTCGCACAAGGAGCCAGCTGTGTGACGGAACGGAATTAGCAACGACAGGGCAATTGTGGGCGCGGCGCAAGCGGTCTGTGTGCTGCCCCGTCCCTGGTCCCTTAGCCCCCCGCCGGCGTCCCAAGACATGCAGGCGGAAAGTGCGTGCGTTCCATACATTTGCCGTTAGTGGTACGAGGCGCATGAATGGTAGCCGAACGAAAGATGGGCTCGCACTCGGGTAGGGCAGCAGAAGTGCATTGAGGCGGCGCGGGGCTGGTGTGTTATAGAAACACTGGGGGCCCTGTGAAGTGAGACGGTAGCCTGCGTGTCTGTCTCGACTGCATTATTTCCTCGTCTCTCTATCTATTACTCCTCTCCCCGACCCTCCCGACGCGCAGCAGATGTCGTGATACCCGCCCTTGTCTTCCACCATACACCGTCTACCTACCGCCTTGTCAATTGCCTCGCCGAGTGGCACCACGACAGTTCCACCCAGCTGACGCTTTCCAACAACCAACCTCTTGTTTCCGAGCCCCCGAGGCCGAGCCTACATAAATACCCCGATCGACTACACGCTGATACAAATCTTCCGAACGTCGTCGATCACAACCTTTTCTCCGCCCAGCTCGAAACCAACCAACCAACCAACTTGCTTTTTTCTTCCCACCACCCACCGAAAATCCACCAAATAAACGCTCCAACCGAACCCCGCAATTTAATCAAAAAATAAAGAAAAAAGACATGGTTCCCCTCCCCGACACCACCGCCGCGCTTCCACCCCGCCGCAGCCACACCCCACCCCCGGCCTACACCCCCTCGCCCACCTCGCCACAACAACAACAACAACAACAACAACACCACCACCACCAACGCTGCTACCACACCGCCCCCAACTCCACCCAACCAACCGCCTACGTCCCCCGCGGCCACCCACGGCGCAGCAGCAGCGACCACCACCACGCCACGTCCGCAGCCTACCCCCCGTCGCCAAAGGAGATCCCCTTCTACAAGCCCGCCGGCCACGACTTCGCCGACGAGCCCGCGCCGGCGTATTCGGAAGACGGCGACGACGAGGACGAGGACGAGGACGAGGACGAGGTGGAAGGAGGGGGAGGGGGGGAGAGGGGCGGTGTCGTCGAGTGCTACACGCCGACGACGGCGCGGCGTCATCATCATCATCATCATCAACGCCGCGGGACGGTGAAGTTGGAGGCGAGGATACGGGCGTTGGAGGCGCAGTTGGCGGCGAGGGGGAGGGGGAGGGGGGGTGGGAAGTGATGATGCTTTGTTTTTTTTTTTCTTCTCTTTTTTCCACCCTTTTTTCCTTTTCCCTTGAGCGTTTGGTTTGAGGGGTGGTTGTTGGGAGCGGGAGGGGCGGCGGTGGTGATGGACTTTGCGATACCACGAACACTGGAGGTCCACCAAGCCCAACTGTCTTTCTACATCGAAAATATCTTCTTACCAATCTGAATCATATGGCGAGAAGTGTGGTGATTGTTTGGGGGAAGGGGAGGTGCAAGTTCGTGTGCCGTGCCCAGGCTGCGATGGTACTAAGCTGTCTCGGGACGCCCGATCATATGGAGAGGAGTGTCGTGATTGCAATGGAGAAGGGACGTTGGGTGATAGTTATATGTGCACGAGCTGCAATGGTAGTGGAGACTCTCAGGCATGGGACTTTCCGAAATATGCCGCGGAAGACTGTGGTTATTGTTCGGGGGCAGGGGTGGTTTTCACTGTTATCCCGTACGATAGTTGCAGTGGTCCTTGGTTTCACAAGATGCTGCATCAGGCGAAGCCAACGGCGCAAAGTGTGGTTCTTGTTCGGGAAAAGGGGAGGTGGTTACCAGTACTCCATGCAGTAACTGCAACTGCGGCGGTCCTTGGGAAAGATAGTGTCGCTGCGCCATCTGCGGCTTGGAACTGAATTTGAGAGAGAACCCTGGTTAGCGTCGAGGTGATGCTTGAAAACTGATGTAGAGTCGACATCTGAAAATTATTTGGACCTGACCCATACGCCACCCCCCATTCCGCTGGGATCGCAATTCGAATTGTATCTAGCATTATCTCATCCAATTTAACATCATGGGGGACCGCATAAAGACACGTGTCCTACTATAAATGTCGTTTTAATATTATAAATCCATTGTGATAATTCTAGCCTACCATCTCCTGCCAGCCATCAAATTTTTTCAATGACAATCTCCTAAGCTCGGCTACCCATTAGGACCGTCTGTCTCCTACAATGAACCATCTGCACTCGTCTCCCCACCAATCTTGTACCGTCCCACGCCCGCATACTCCGACCGCAAAGAATCAGGACGATCGCGGAACGTGCTGAGGAACTCTTCGTCTCTGACGAAGCCCATAGCCCCCCAACCCATCTCCAAGCTCTTCAAACTATCGTTGTCTCCGTCGTCGCTGCCGTCGTACTCTGAGATCTCAGCCTCGACGTCCTGGTAACAAAGCTCCATGAACCTGTATCTGCCGTCCGCCGCCAACGCGCGCACCTGCCGCCACGCCTCCTCCCGCCCCTCGCCCGCAGCGACGCGCTTCACAACAGCCCCCTCGAACACGCCGGCCTTGCGTTCCGCCGGGCCGAGCAGGGACTCGCCCTTGTGGTTGCCGCGCGCCACGACGCGGAGGAGACCCCTCATCTTTGCTCAATGTCTGATTGCTTACCGTAAGCCAATACATGTCCACAAACGTGTTTGGTAATCGGCCATCTTGCAGACAGTTCGGAAGTTCACACCAGACGTGCTGTTTCCCAGGGTAGATCCCGCGCGGTAGACGCGCTGAAATGCCGCCGGTAGTCCCCGAGGAGCTCCAGGTAATCATGCGCGAAAGTCGGCCCCCTGCAACCGTGCAAGTAGCATTCCCCGAGAAGCTCAAACGCCCCGTCGTCCCGACCCGGGACCGCCCTCAGCACGAAGGGCACGCTCGCGCCATGCAGCAAGTAAACGCCATCGGACGCGGAAGCCGAGAAAGGAGCGATCGCGAACGACCGCGTCGTCGGGCAGAGCCTGCGACACTTCCGGAATTCCCAGACGTCCTCGAACGGCCTGCCGTACAGGGTCTGGTCGAAGTTCGCGGAGAGGAATTTGAAAAAGCTGGCGCTGTCGTGGCGGACGGCCTGGCCGGCTGGGTCTTTCCACTCGAGCCTGGTCGAGTCTGGCAGCCCGCCTTGCGGAGCGGAATCCGTGAGGGTGTCTACCTTGAGAACCCTGACTTGGAGGGTGCTGACGTCTTCCGCACGATCGCTTCCTGGGGGAGGGTTGGCTTGGGTTCCGGATCCTTCTGCTACCTTTGGCCTCCAGTAGGCGAGTGATGGGAGAGCTCGATGGGTTTGGAAATCCGGAACCCATGAGGGAAGGCGTAGGATTTGTTCCTCTTTGTTGCTTTGCTGCCACTCCTCCATATCAGGTAAGCTTTGGCTAAGTACTCCGAGGGACAAAAATGACTTTTTTGCTTCATAGTACTCGTTCTGGAATTTCTCGGCAGCCATGTGATGGAGATAAAGTGCGTCACGGACCAGCGCTCGCTCACGCAAGGGTAGGCGTTCCACGCGGGTACTGAAGTGGTATGTACGGCTCATTGGTTCTTGCCAGTATGCATAGCCACCAAGGGTGAGGAATGAAGAATGGAGGGCATTCTTGCCGATAACTTTCTCCTCTGCTGTTCTTGAAACTCCTAACGAAGTATAAAGTCTGTCCACTGCCATGACAGACGGTGACCAAGCGGTACCTGTTGTTCTTGGAATGGTTGAGATTTGATGGATGGCTTGTTCCAGTCTGTTCCAACCATCTCGTACCTTTCTCGTCCAGTTTGTCTGTTCTTGTGATGTCCTTGATTCATTCACTCGTCTCACCGCATACATCCAACTTTCAACGCCGGGATATCCAACCTCCTGGCGAGCAAGTACAAGGTCATTGGCAGGGATTGAACGGAGCTGCAATATCCTTTGAAGGTCGTAGAAATGCGTGAACTGTCCTATAGCCCTACGTAGAAAGTAGGGCTCATGCGACGCCTCGGCCAAAATGTCCAAATGATTGTAATTCAAAATGGCTTGCTTTGCCACCGCAGCATAGACATGTTCAACAGGTCTGTCGTAGTCTGCAACCAGCTCCAAGTCCTCGGGGTTCTTGAGCAACCCCATCAATGCGTATATACGGTCTCGAGGGTCGGTGGAGGAACAGCTTCGTGCCGCGTTCAAGAGCGAAATCAGGTCCGTGAATGGCCTGCCCTCATTGTACACGAGTGCCGGTGGGATCCTGTTGTCCATGTTGACCGCTTGAAGGCCGAGTACATGCAAGCGACCCGGCGAGACATATGACCAGTCAAGAGCATCCGGCCCCATGATTACGCGTGCAGATTTGGAAACAGCAGCTTCTTGTAGGACCCACACTCTTGAAAACCAGGGCTCAGATAAGAATTGAGAAACGATCATTTGGCCATCTGGGTGCGTGATAGGTTCCCCTTTCCTTAGCGCGTCGAACAAAGGGCGCATATCTAAGCTGAAGGTGTTTCTCAGGTGGATTAAGACGCGATCGGCTTTTGCGTAGATTTGCTTCATCAGTGGCACCTGGTGGTTCTTTTCCAGATTATCCGATTGGTTGATGCAAACCGCGTCAATCCAAAGGTAGCGATCGTCACTCCACTGCCTCAAGTCGGATAGCGCAGCATGACAGCTGGCGGTCACTGAAAGACATCCCGACTGAGTGAAGATTTGTTTTAGGTCTTTTTGATCGCCCCATGTGTACGAGACGGCTTCATAACCAGGGTGCTTTTCGATTCCGAAACGGAGAACATGGCACACTATTGGACTTTGGCCTCGGCCCGGAAAGAGGCGTATCAAGCGGAAGTCGGTTGGTTTGATCAAAGCTTTGTGGCGATAATGGGGTGCCGTCCCATACGTCTTTTCCAAAGGTTCCAGGCTTCCCGCAAGCGACGGCGAACTACCACAGCCGTAACAGAGCACCCCGCCAGGTATGCCGTGGAAATCCGGGAGTGTGCATCTGCAGTATCCATCGTCCATGCTGGTTGGCGAGCGGAGAGGCAGAAATACGAGGCTAACTACTCGTTATATTTGAAGCGATGGGCGAGACTATGCCTACAAAAAGCAATTGAATGGTGACCACGTCTCTGGTGCTGTCAAGCAACTGTCGCAATATTTCTATCAGTGAGCTGATCAGTTGTTCATTCAAACTGGATTCTTCAAGACTTTCACATACTGAATTGGATGTTCCCTGGCAGCGAAGGAACATCAAAGCTGGAGATTTGGAGGATATCACGGACAAAGGTGTGATGAGAAGGTTTCTCGATAGCGCTGGGCGCCAAGTGCCCGTTGAAGATCGAGTCTGTCCACAAGGTTGAGGTTACCGCTGGGAATGCATCGCAGCTACCTACAGATCATTGTTTTCAGTGGCGCCACTGCGTGATTGGTCAGCAACTTGGCCGGGGCCGGGGGTAGCTCGACAGCTACACGGGGAAAATAAAGAAAGAAAATAGAGCAGGAAAAGCAGGTTCGACTCTGTCTATGGGCATGATAGGATACACAGCAGAAATACACCTCCACCCACTCAAGCATTACACTCGCCGACCTGTAGTCAAGCGCTGCGCCAATTCCCCAACCTTCATCAAGGACGTAAAAAGCCAACTCTTCTCCAACACTCCGCCTCATCCCCTCCCCTTCGCCCACCAAAACTTGATATCCCCCCAATGCTCCTTGAACCCATACACGCACGCATTCGCAAACCCCACATACTGCGTCGAGCTCTGCAGTATCGACAACGCCCGACTATACTCCCCCGACGCCTCGACGATGCGATTCGCCAGCCCGGGCACCCACAGGATCAAATACGTGACGGGGTACAAGTTCAGCAGCACCATCCTCCACACATCCTTATCGATGTCCGTCGTCTGCCTGATCCTGATGCGCGGCGGCGCGATCAGCTTCTCGGTGGCCTCGTCCTTCCTCCTGGTCCCCCCGAACGCCTTCGGCGGCGCCGGCGGCAGCGGGAAACCCCCCTCCTCGTCCCCGCCCTTCTCGGACTTGCCGCCGCCGCCGCCGCCGCCGACGCCGCCGTTGCCGAGCCAGAAGTTCATCTCGAACCCGTTCGACGCGGCCGGGTCGCCGTAGTCGAACGAGTACGAGCGCGCGTTGGAGTGGTTGTCGCGCCGCAGCCGCAGCCGCCGGTACATGAAGGCGAAGACGTAGACGTAGATGCAGAAGGTGAGGATGAGGATTGCGATGCGCCACCCGTGGCCGAGCGCGTAGCGCAGGTACTTGCGCTCGCGCGAGATCCAGCACCAGTTGCCCGACACGGGCGCGATGACGCCGAGGCCGAGGGCGGTGGTGCCTGTGTGGCTCCTGTGTGAGAAAAAGTTGTCCCCGGTGGGTAAAGTGCGGGGAGAGGAAACGTACTGGTGATGAGCGGGACGACCCAGATGGACAGGCATATCAGGATCTTTCGGTATGTCGGGGCGTAGAGGATGTACGACTTGAACTGGATGGTGAGGAGCGTGACCACCGCGATGGCCAAGATCGAGAAGTCGACCGCCTGGATGCCCGTGTAAGCGATAGTTCCGGCCTGGTTCGGGGGTGCATTGTTCAACTCACCTGCACGGAGAACTGGCCTACCCAGCCATTCAGGTCACATGTAGGACCATCGTTGATTGACCCGTGGTTGATGATGATGTAAATCCCCGATATCATGTTGTTCAAGGAATTCACGAACTCTGCGTACAGTGAGTTCTACGTTGCACGTTTCTTATGTTGGACTGTTGCTCACCTGCCACCATAAGGTTCAGAATAAGTGCATAGCGGAACGACCTCCGCTCGGCACCGAAGACGGCCCAGAGCGTGATGACAACGCTCGATGCGAGAAACGACAACATGCTACCCACCAGAGTGGGGATGGCAATGGCCGGGTCCCAGCCCGTGGCCAGGTCCGAGACGTCTCGCGCTCTGCGTAACATCTTCAAAGGCTTGTGAGCGAAAGTTTCCCCAAAGAAGTGACTCGTGAAGGGTATTGCTACTTTAGCAGTGGAGAGCTCTCAGAGGGCGTTGCGCCACAAAAGATGGGAGGAAGGGTCGAACGGTGGCGGGGGCCTCAAAGCTTCAAAGAGAGGAGGTGGGTCTTACCATGACTTTTTCCATTATGCTTTCCCCCAAATGTTCGTACAGAAAAAGGTTCGAATGGGGCGCCGCGTCACACGCGTAGTCAGTAGCCAGTTGCCCCGGGCTCTCCACCAAGGGTAAGGCTGCAGGATTCCTTGTCCGTCGTAAGCACGTCCAGCTGTGCTATCGCGCTCGTATGAAATGCCAAATAAATGAATGAATGAATAATCTCACTCCTCCAGGGAGGTGAAGGTCGGTCCGTGAATGAAAGAATGAAAGAATTCAAAGGAGAGTCTCGCTCTTCCACTGCTGCGCTTTCTCTCCAACCGCAAATGCTGGACGAGGCTAGCCCTACGTATATAAAAATGCACGCCTAACGAAAATCAGATGTGGAAAGTAGACGCACGGTCACGTTGGGGGATCTACTATGTCGAAACAGTAGACGTCTCGGGTAGACCGTTAAGCGAATGAATACGAGAGCCTCAAGCCACAGAGCGAATAGGACGGCAGATTCCTATATGAAAGGAGATCCCTCCGCTTGACTCTTCCGCGCGTACATGGCCCAACACCACAGGTAGCGGCCATACTGAGTCGTGCAGGAGCTGAGCCTCCAGAGCAGCGTCGTAGTTAGGCCGCCAGAGTGATCCGAGAGTGCACCCGAGTACAACCGACGGCGACAGAAGATGGAAACGCGCAGCGCCACTCATAAAATCGACGGAAATAGACGCGCAGGTCTGGTATCGAGCGGAGCAACGGAGAAACTACATCTTTGCCGTGAGACATACTGTGGGCTTGGCGTTCAAGAGGGAGGATCTGTCGGTCCAGGCTTGCTTGCTGACATTTTCTTACTCGCATGCCGACAATATGTAGAAAGTATGCGGAAAATCTTTTACAATCCTAATAGAACAATCCAGTAGCGCATAGTTGGAGTGATAATGGTGTAGTCATGCATTCGACTAGGCTTACGTCGTGTACCAACGTAAACCTGGCATAGACTTTCCAACGGCAGGCTGCACCAACGTTCAGGCCCTCGCCTTCAACTAGAAAGCCTTTTGCTTATAGCGATGTCAACATAACCAAAGACCCCGAATCCGTAATTAGGTATTTCAAGAGCATACCTACACATCGAAAGTTGGCAAATCCATGGGTGTTTTTCCTGCGAGAATGCTCCGAAGCAACGAGCAAGGAACGATCAGTTGGGCGCCTACTTATGCTCGTCCCAAGGAGATCCCTCTCCCTCGTGGCTGTTGCGGTCCACGTGTAAGTAGATCTCAAGCCCTGAATGATCGTCAACATGTCCGTATAAGGTTATTTGAAACGAAAGCGTCACCCCACCCAGCCGTTTGGTACTATACATAACAGTTCATACGCAACCTATCTGTGCCGCTTATCCGGGAACACGCAAGGACGTATATCTCATCAATAGTATTGATTTGTGACGTATGAGGCTCGGCGTCTCCGGGCCCACGGTAATGAAGCCAGGGCTGCACGAGAAGCCGAAGGGATGACCACGGAGAGGGCAAGCTGAGGAGGCCCTTGAAACGTATCGACGCTGATTGACAAGATAACCCACCAGCTTGGCGCCATCACGCCGTCGCAGAACAGCTGCACTCACCGGTCGTTCCAAACCCTCCCTGCTGAGTTATTCCCGGAAGCCCGCGCCGTGTCATCCCTCCCACACGAAACGTCCCTCCATCCCGGTATCCATATTTCCACGGACAAAACCAACGCAACAAGCCGTCTATTTCGGCCCCTCGCTCGTCTCCCCACCCTGCTTGACCCAGTCCATCCAGCTCCCCCTGTACTCGCCCACGCGCTCGTACCCGGCCTGCTGCGCCAGCTGCGCCGCGCTGCTGCTGCGCACGCCCGCCTTGCAGTAGAACACGACCTCGTTGCCCGCGGACGGTTTCTGAAACCCGAAGCGCTCCTCGAACTCGTCCGCCGGCAGGAAGATGCCCTCGGGCGCCGACGCGATCGGCATGTTGTACGCGGTCGGGATGTAGCCGCCGGCGAACTCGTGCGGCTCGCGCACGTCGATCAGGATGCGGTCGGGGGCTGGGTTGGTGAGGAGTTGCTTGATCTGTGATTTGTCCGTCGTAAGGGTTAGCGGACGGTTCTGTATGACTGTGCTTTTTTCAATGTAGGAACTGGGTGGGTTTTGGGTATGGCGGATGTATCGCGCTTCAAGCTGGAAGCTTTCTCGAGCCGGGGTATGAAGATCAAGAAGCAGGGTGAATTGCTTACGCCATTGAAGTCGTAAACCTTGGACTTCGAGCCGTGCTCCGCCGAGTGCCAGCGGATTTGGGTGAGTTGCTGCTTCTGCGCCGCGGGCTGGAGAACGGCGGCGCTCGGCGCGCGGGCAGCGGGTGCGGCAAAATGCAGAGGAGCCGTGCGGCGCGCAGCAACCGCGGTCGCGGAGCGCATGGAGAAGCGCATCAATGCTCGTCGGGAAGCCATTGTGGTGGTTCTTTTGAGGTGCGATATGCGAGGGACGGTGCTGCGTTGTGGTCGGTGGGAGCTCTCGGAGTCTTGCGCATAGCTTCCCCGGACTTTTTGCGTCATATCGACGCGAGATACCCATGGACACGTGACCGGCTCTAGAAGATACTGCCGCCATCATTCTCCGGGAGATCAACAGTTGGGGCAGGCATTGACCACCGTTAAGTCACGCACGTCATCTTAGCATCCAATCGCAGCGTATGGGGTCGGGTCATCTATAATGTGTACGCTAGACTACGTATGCGCTAGCCACACCATCGCCCAAAGCTCTCCTATCATCGACCGCGATTTCATAGGTTATAGTGGTATAAGGAATGAAGCAGAAACGCACTAGCATCTCAATCAAAACGCCGAGGGGGTAACGAGCGGCTAAACAGTAGGTAGGTAGTTAGGAGAAAGCACAAAGAGCAAATTGGTATATTTCTTTTAGCGCCTTAGGAGAGGAAAGCAGACGAGTTCAAGCAGCAATAACGCCTCCGAGTAGAACGACGGAACTGAGAGGATAGCAACCGCGCCGCACACACGCAACAAGCACCACGCATACATACAGACGAACGACGACCGAAAAGCAGCATTCGCTTTTTGTAATTCGCCCGGGGTATATTGTCTTTAATAGCCAGATTTCGGTATCGAGGGAGGGAGAGTGATGGGTATTCAATCGTCGTAGTAGTCAGTCGGGGTATCTTCATCGACGAAGAGAGAAAGAGCTTTTGTGGGCTGCACGGCTAAATTCTTTTTTGTTGGTTCAACGAGGAGGCCCAATCGGGGCCGGGTATCCAGAAGCAGAATGGGAAGTGCTCGGGCGTCCACTGTCAACCGACGCCCGGGGGTCGTACCGGGGTGTCATATCCCCAGGCGCCGCGGAGGTAGTGGGCGTTCCGTGAAAAGAAAGTTTGGAAGAGTTCGAGTGGTAGCCAAAGCCAGGGGCTGCCGGTACGGGCCAGCCATTGGCGTGGTGGTGTTCATCGTCAGGGAGGTTGATACCGCTGTCGTTCCAGGGGTTGCGGTAGCTGTTGGTGGACTCCAGGGAGACCAGAGACGCCTTGGACGCGTTACGAGACGCGTGCGTGAACAGAGAGCCAGGCGAGTTGGATCCGTTCTTGCGGCGTTCGATGAACGAGGAGAAGGATGACATACTGCCAGGCTTGCGGAGCCTGTCGAGGAAGCCAATCCGCTCGTGAATGGAATGGTTATCGTCGCCGAAGACGGACCGGGTAGGCGAATCCGTCGAGTCAAGACGAGGCTCGGCAGGCTGCAGGACCTTGGACGAGAAATAAGGAAGACTATCCTCAAACGAGTCCGACTTGGGACGAGGGATGGCACCCTTGATGATCTGGGTAACATCCATGCCATGTCCGACAAGGCGAGCGATCAGGAAGTCGATCGCGTCCTTGAGACCACCAGCATAGTTGCGAGTGTAGCTCATGACCAAGGCCTCGATCGTAAGATCAGGGGCTTCAGCCGGTCCAGGCTGAGTGTCGTGCAGATGGATGTCCATGTTGTACTGGGCCTTCATCTTGAGAACAACGTCCTTTTTGAATTCCTCAGACCTGAGGAAGTCCTTCAGCTCGGCAGGGGCCATGAAAGTCATCTCGTGGTTCTCAGGAACCATGGCCAAGAACTCGTCGACAGCCTGGGGCACCTGATACTCGGGACCAGAGACGGTGACAACATCGCTAGCCTGCTCGGTGCTCGGGAAAACGATCTTGCAGTTCCACTTCTTCTCGAGGTCCTCGATGTCAGACATACGAGAGATGAGCTCACGGTGGTAGAGACGGTTGATGACGACGTGCTCAGAGACGAACTCAGCGTCAACCTTCTCAACCATGTCCATGATTTCCTGCTTGACAAGGTCAAGGTTCTGCGCGTTACGAGCAGGAGTACGACAGATGACATTGTCAACCTTGATGTCATCCTCCTCCTTGCCCAGACCACCGCGATCCATCGCATTGGAGAACTTGACGAAGACAGAGTACTTCTTCATGATGCGCTGGATGTGCTGACCACCGATGCCAATGATGCGCTTGTGGTACTGGTCAGGCACGTGGAACGAGATTGCTGCAGGCATCTCCTGTTCGACCAGATCGAGACCTCCTTTCACGTCATCGTAGCGGTTGCCACGGACGACAATGTAGAAGTTGTACTCGTTGAAGCCATCGAAAACAATCTGGACATTGCTCTGGCTCATGATCTTGTTGATCTTGCCGTTCTTCTTGCCGCTGACGAACTCCTTGTGCTCGTTGGCCAGCTCGATCTTGACACTCATCTGGTACTGAGACTTGCGAACGAAGGGGATGTTGTTGATGACCATCATAGCAGCCTTCACGGCATCATCGGATCCGCTGATGTGGAAGTTCAGCCTCTCGAAGCTGATCTCAGCACCAGAGTTGATGCAGATATCCGAGAGCATGGCCCGCACATCGTCCGGGGTAGGAGGTCTTTGGTGCCCGTCAGGGTGGGTGATGCACCACGAAGCACTGTAGAACTGGCCGGCCTGTATCATGATCAGCAATCGCGCAGTGGCATAAGTGACATTTATGGAAACATACCAACGCCATGAGCTCCCGCACGGTCCGCTCAACGTTCAGAACATCCGTTCCCTGCACGCGAATCGGACCGCGCTGGAATCCCAGTGGGGGCAGCAAGATATACGAGCCGTTGTTCTCGATAATCTTGCGCACCTTGTCGAGACGCTCGAGCAAAATGCTGTCGATCTTGCTGGTGGTGACGATGACCTCCTTCACGAACGCACGGGTGCTCAGGACGAGATCATGGAGCCTCCGTTTGGCCTGCAGGATATCATCAGGGTTCTCGCCAGTGATGATAATCTCATCTTCCGGTCGTCGAATCGCCCCTGGTGGCGTGTAACCATACAAACGAGGGAACGGCGGGGGGAAGTAGATGGCCGTATTAGTCGCAGACTCAATCAACTTGATGTTCTTGCGAGCCCGCCCACAAATGAGCGTGTGCATGGAGAGCTCAAGCTTCATGGTATCGACATGGCGTTGAAGCTAAACACAGATCGATTAGCAAGATGCATCACGCCAGGCGAGCCACAGCACGTCACGTACAATCTGATCGATCATAATCAGAACACGCGTCTTCGCGTGCTCTGCGCTCTCCATATCGCCGTAAATGGCACACCTAAGGCGCTGCTCCGCATCGTGCAGCGTGCCGTTGATACTGGCAGACTCGATGTCGATGGGCTTAGGCTGCAGCAGGAAGATATCCGCCTTCGTAACCTTGGAAATCTCATCAAGATGGTTCAAGACCTGCGACTTGACGCCGTCGTTCTCAAACACTAAGCTGTAATCTATGTCCACAGCAGCACACCGCTAAGCGCCGAGGAAGAAAAGTCAGCATATCCACGGCGCCTAAATAGCCGAACGGGCTCTCTCTCCCAGGCGGTGACGTACCAGCGAAATCGGCGTCTCGTTCAGGATCTGGCACCTCGTCTGGCGCACCTGCTCGGCCTCTCCCGACAGGCAGACGTTCGTAACAAGGGTGGTGACCCGCTGCAGGCCCGGCAGCGGCTTTGGCTCCGATGACACGACGGTCGCTTCGAGCTGGCCGTTCGTGCTGGCACTCAGGTGCTTGCATAATGCGCGCAGGTTCTCGACGTTGGAAACGTGGACGGGCAGCGTGTGCGTCGGCGGCGGCGGCAGTGCGCTTTCAGCTGTCTCTTCTGGCCGGATCCACCGGACGAAAGCGCTGGGACTCGCGTAGATGACATCGTCGGAGTCAGGGCCGGACAGGTTGGAGGCGAAAGGGACGTTGAACGAGAGGTTGACCCAGGTACCGGGCGTTATGGTGGGCGTGACGGCGGCTGCGTTAGAGGGGCGTTTGACGGGCTGGTTGGGGAGGTCGTTATGTGATCGTGACATGCCGAAGCCCATCGAGGGCGTCATCTTCTCCCATCCATGGCGGGCCTGGCCGGTAAAGTTGGATATCTTGTGCATCGTGGCCGGCTGCACGCCCCACGACTGACAAGAAGACGATGAAGGGGGGAGGGAAGGCGTGGTGCGGGTGTGGTGGTGGTGTGGTGATGGGTATGGAGAGCTGGGGTGGTGGACGTTGGAGCGAGAGAAGGGCGTAGGATTTGGCGAACGGCCGGCCACTGGCACGAGTGGATCGCCGTGCCGGGAGAGCGTTCGTTCGATGAAATCAACCTAAGGCCGCCAAGCGGGAGCCGGGCTGTGCGTCGCGTAGATCCTGCTGCCAGCAACACCACGCCCTGCGTGCCGCAACACAGGCAGGCAGAGCGCGCCAGCGGCCGTCGCAGAGGCGCCGCCCGGGTGCATGCAGCGCTGGCCTCTGCTCGAGGCCCGCGCCGTTTCCGTGAGGCCGTCGAGGGATGCGCGCAGCTGGGCGCGGCAGCCGTGTTTAGACCGCCGAAAAACATGGCCACTCGCCCACCCCGTCGCCTGGCCGCCTGGCGCCTGGCAGCTGGCACTCCCGCCCTCGCGCCCCCTCGCCCGCCGCCTCCAAGAACAGTGCGACGGCGAGCACGCGACGTGTCTGCCCACTGCTCACCGCGCTCCGAGCGCTGCTCAGCCACCGCCAGCAATCAGCGGCAGCCGGCCCCGGTGCTCATCTCGTCGCCTTGTCTGGCCTTCTTGCTGCCCGTCTGCCTGCTGCTGGTCGCATGCAGGTACACTACGGCACCGGCGCCTGTCCACTGGCGAGGCGGGTGCCAGCTGCGGACGCCGTCGTCGAGCGTCTCTCCGCACGCGAGGATGGCGGCTCGCTCCACTCCACAGTAGCTACTAGAAAAACACACGTCCATCGCCGCCGCACCACACGGCGTGCTGCGCCTGCGACGACCCGTCCGGCCTCCCGCTCTACGCCCAGCGCACGCAGATGCCAGAACGATCCCGTTTCCCGAACCTTAATTGCATATCTGGGCAGGAGCCCCGGTCGGGCGCGCAGCAGCGGCAGCAAAAAAAGAAACGATAATATTAATGCTCACCACGGCGATCAAGGGGGAGACACAGCAACACGACGGCCGTCCCTTCACGTGCAATCCTTGCGCTGTTTACCGTCCTTTGAGTGGCTGCGTTGAGCCTCTGGCTTTCCTTAGCACGCGCTACGCTCGCTTTGATTCGTCCGCTTCGTGCGGCACGCGGAAGCCCCGGCTGCTTGTTTCGTCATCAATGCCTGAGCCCGAAGGCCTCCCTGGCACTCGAGCTGGCTGCACTACTATGCACGGCGCTAAAGGCCCGTCCACGGTTCGAGCAGCACTGCCAGCTTGTTGGGAGGCAGTCCGGGCGGGCGAGCCAGCCGTGTCCTGCTTACGGACGGGCCTCGCTCGCGTGTCAATGCCACAATGCGGGCGCTGACCGACGGCTATCGAGAGGCGTGTCAATCCCTCTTGTTGTCTCTGCTCGAAACCTGTCGCTCGCGGCCCTTTCCCTGTGACATGACATGTGTCTGCAGCCGGGGAGGTGCGTGGAGCCGCCCCAAGTCGGCGTAGCCTGATGATTGAGAGGGGAGGTGGCTAGAACGACAGGGCGGCGGCATCTCTCCACAGCGCCGCTCACGCTGCCGCTCTGAAGGCGGCCGTTTCACATCTGCAAGACGCAGGCCAGCCCCAACCACAAAGACACCTGAGTCGCTCACAAGCCCCGCCAGAGGCTAGCCACGCCTGCGCCAAAGCGCGAAGAATGCGTCATTCCCGAACAAGGCAAGGTGCTCTTCCTTCGTGAGGCATTTGACCCTCGAGCCAGCTTGCGCTTCGGCCCTCCAGCTGGACCGACCCGAACAAGTCGGCGCTGCTCGGGGATACTCTGACGGCCAGATCATCGAATGCGAGACGGCGGAGGGCCGCCCCGTTCTTTGTCATCGGCCTCCGTCAGTCATGTGGAGTAGAGGTGCAGATCTCCTGCGCCCATTACGCACATGGTGTCTGCTCAGTGGGGGCTATCGTCGGATTATGACCTTTCTCCTTTCCGTTCTATCCAACCAGAATTACGTCGTTTCGCAGTGGCGGAACTACTGTACATATGATAGTGATGATGATGATGATGATGATGCTTCCCGTTCCCGCTCGAGATCCGCTGTGGATACCCATCCAACAACCGGTACGAGATGCAAAAAACCAAGACCTCGCCGCCACCAAACCATGCCATGCAACAAATCCAGAAGCCTGCCCCCAATGTTCCAAACATCATGCCATGCCAACGTGAACGTATCTCATCAGATCAGTATCTGTATGCAACATTGCGTGGTTCTCCGCCGTACTCCTGCGCCTCCATAGGCCGCTCGATGATCTCCGGTTCATCCACATACCGACGCGCTGGATGTTGCGGAGCGTATGCGTACCGCCGCTCGTCGAACCCATCTCCTTCATGCACAACACTAACAGCCCGGTATCCGGGAGGCAGAGCCTCTATTCTGCGAGCGTATCCTCCACCCGGCGCAACGCTGCCATGCCGAGACATGTATTCGGCGGGGACTTCCCGTCGAACACCCTCCGGCCGGACGCTGTACGCTCGAGCGAGGTACTCGCCTCGTGGAGGCGGCGGCATCTCCTCGTAACGAGCAGGCGGGTGCCTATCCAGAGGTTCCTGTGCCGGGACCAAATCTTCTCTTAGGGGCTCTCCCGGACGCATTGAGTATTCCCGTTGTCGGTACGGGCGATGCGGCTCTACGATCTCAAGCTCCGGCTCCACGTATCTGCGCGGCTGCGGTGGTAGCATCCTTTGCGCTGCTTCGTCCTCCTCGTAGCCCTCCGCGCGTGCAACCGGACGCATGGTGGGTTCACGAGTCCGTGCACGCTCATAGAGCATTTCTTCGCCAATACGTCGAGGAGCTGGCGCGACGGATGCTCGCCTGTCTACCATGGCTGGTTCTGCATAGTATCTGTTGCCGTATTGGTCCATGACGACACGTCTTGGCACAGGCGGAGGACCCATGATGGCGGGGGATCGGATCCTCTGGTAAGGATCCATAGCATATGGCGGAGAAAGCGATCTTTCCGAGCGAATGTATCGAGTTGCTCCGGGCCGAACAGATCCTTCTCGGAATACCGGTGTGGCATGGCCGTCAAGGTAAGCATGTGATACAGCGCGCACGGATTCATATGGACCCGGCTGCAAGGGCGAGTATGGCCGTCGTGCATGTTGGATGCTAGCCATCCTCCTCAAGTCCTGATCGTCTCGCTCAGACCGCCGATACGCTACCCGCGATGGAACCCGAACGACTTCCGGCTCAAACTCATACCGAGGAGCCGGTGCAGGCTGTTCGTATTCCATATAATAGACAGGACGAGCCGCTTCCCTCGGGGACACAATCTCGACATCATCCTGCAGAGTGCGCGTAACCCTGCGCCTGGCATCTTGGGCTGGTTCTGCCAGGCCAGCGAGTGGAGGTGGAGACACCGGTTCCTCCTTGATGTAGGGCTCCGGAGACTCAGCAACACGCTTGTTGTTCGACACTTTCCTCTGCTTATCGGCTTTCTCAGCCTCCTTGGCTTCCCTGCGACGCTTCCGTGAATTGTTCTGTTGACGAGGCGCCGTGGGACTCTGTCGGCCTGAACGCGGTGAGTTCTCATTTCGATTCCCATTGCCCTTCCCGCGGGCACCATTTCTTGGGGAAGAGTTTGTGCTCGCTGCGTGTGGCTGAGCAGCAGGGCCTCGGGACGCATCCAAACCAGGTACTTTGGCAAACGTCAGCGGTGAAACGCGGGCTGGCTGAGGGGCCACTGGTGTCTGAATATGGTTCGTGATGACGGGTACTCTTGGGGAGGGAAGCGAACCATGGGTGCTGTTCTGATTCTGGCTTGCAATGGGGCCATGGGTAGGCGTCGGAGGAACGGTAGTGAAAGCTTCAGCGCCTGGCGGCTCGTAGTCGGACTCGTCTCCATCCTCGATCAACTCCATATCGTCGCGCATCTCCATCTGAGAAAGAGTCTGGGGGTCTGCTTCGGCATTACCATTCGGCGGCAGCGCCGCAGTAGCCTTGTGGCTTGATGATACACCAGCTGCCACCTCCACTGCACTCGCGGTCCCCGAACTCTCATGGTCGCTAGAAGACCAGCTGTTGGCCTGACTTGAGTAGTACGAGTTTTCATCGAAGGAATCACTGGTCGGGCTGTTGGAGTTAGTCTCTGAACGTAAGCCAGATACCGGTTGAGCAATGGCCAGGGCTTTGGTCAACACGTCTGAAACGTCAAGCGGCTCAGTATCAACAGCGGCATCTCTGTCGCGAGATTGAACGCGCTTCTGGTCCACCTGATCCTTGAGCATGCGTTCGATCCTCTGCCGCTTGAGCTGGATCTCGGCGCGCACAAGATCATCAGACTTTGTCAGAAGCACAGGGTCTATCCCGGACGAGGACGGCTTTAAGACTGGTGGGCGCTGGGAGCTCTGAGGCCGAGCAAAGGATGTAGAAGGGGTAGAGTTGTAGGAGCTGCTGCTATGCGGTGTGTGCGTATAGGCATGCGGGGCGGCGCCGTTGAGGGCGGCATTGGATGGTGGGCGAGCAGTAGATGGCGGCCGGGCGTGAGGCTGCTGCCGCAGTTTCTCTAGAGCATGGTCAGGGAGCTTGAGCCGCGGGTGCTTGCCCGCAAGCACCTCATCTCGCAACTGCAGCAGCTGCTGGTAGAAGTCTGCTCGGCGGCGCGTCTCCTGGGTGAGATGCTGGTCATCGCCGTTGGCCTGCACGGAATGTACTGGCACGGCGGAAGCCATGGCGCGCTGAGCGATGTCAGTGTCTGGATGGACGCACACGCAGATGCGATCGCGGCAAGCGATGCACAGGTGCGAGAAATGATGGTAATGTTCACGGTGCCGAGTGGCAGCGGGTGGAGTTTTGCAGGGCGAGGAACGGAGGTGTCGCCCGCGCCGAATCCAAATACCTATTGGCTCCGGCCGCCTTTTTCCGAGCGCCCACCCGTGAGAGTGCAGATTTCCGACCGTCAGCCTTGCGCCCTGCTCGAGGAACGTCGAGTCTCGGGCTGCAGCAGTAAACATTCGTCCACGAACAGCTGCCGCTCTGTCTTGGACTCGACTGCCCACTGTCTCAAGCCATTCTTCGTTTGCACGCCCGGTCCTCGCAGCATCGCCAGCCTCTATGTAGAGATTGATTTTAACGTAGAGCCCAACGTTCCTCCAACTTGGGCCGTATAGCAAATCGAGCTCCATCCGATTGCGTTATTCACTGTTGCAAGGGCAATAATTACCCGGCGGCCTCAAAGCCGGCCGTGTGCTCTTCAGCCGGAAGCGGTGCCGAAGCGCCGAGTGGCTCTCCGAGAGCGCTGCTGGTGACTCCTTCTTGACACCGCCCAACAACGCGCTGGTAGTGCATATGATCTCGCCCTTCGCGAAGCCGCAGTTTCTCCTTCGCTGTCGGCCATCTCTCGCACTTCCCATCCCCCGGCTGTTCAGTATACGTCACGAGCCCCGGGCCTCCCGGGCTTTCACTACCGCAACAATGGCGGACGCTGCGAGCAAACCCGTGTTCTTCTTCGACATCGACAACTGTGTATGTTCCGTCCCGTGACCTCGTATCTCGGATGACTGCTTACCCCTGCAGCTTTACTCCAAAAGTAGGCTTCCTCTTCCGGCAACTCGTACGGAATGTAGGGCTAACGGCTGTCCGCTGCAGGCACCCGCGTTGCCAACATGATGTCCGATCTCATCGGTGCGTTGCTAAGCCATCTTCCCCCTGGGCATCTTACTCACAGTTGCGTAGACAAGTACTTCCAGACGCACTTGTCCCTCACCCAAGAAGAGGCCAACACCTTGCACATGAAGTACTATAAGGACTACGGCCTTGCCATCGAGGGTCTTGTCCGCCACCACAAGGTTGACCCTCTCGAGTACAACAGCAAAGTGGACGATGCTCTTCCCCTTGAAAAAGTCATCAAGCCGAACCCCCAGCTACGGAAAATGCTGGAAGACATAGATCGGGACAAGATCCGCCTATGGCTGTTCACTAATGCCTACATCAATCACGGAAAAAGGGTTGTGAAACTCCTTGGAGTCGAAGATCTGTTCGAGGGCATCACGTATTGCGACTATGGCGCAGAGAAATTCGTGTGCAAGCCGCACGAGGACATGTTCCAGAAAGCCATGGAAGAAGCGGGTATCAAGAGAGTCGAAGATTGCTACTTTGTTGGTGCGTGCCTCGGATATCCTAATCTCTTGTTGAGCTCATCTAAGTGAAATTAACCCAGACGACTCCGCCTCCAACGTACGCGCAGCCAAGGAGCTTGGATGGACCGCCGTTCACTTCGTTGAGTCTACAGAGCCGGAACCGGCTCAGCAGGCATCGCAGTACCAGATTCACCATCTCGAGGAGCTCCGCACCATATTCCCACAGTTCTTTACGACGCCGCCCAATGATCCACCTCAGAAGTCGATCCCTTAGGCCGCCTTTCGTTCAGTATTTTTAGTAATCCTACTCGGGTACGGAGAGTTTCATTAAACCCCAAGCCTAGAGTAACTGGATGATTTCATTACCTGGATACGCTTCATTACGCTTAACGGTCACATGTTCGGCCCAGGAAAGGCCATCTACGTCATCTTGCTGCTTCTGGAATACACCGGATCGCATCAAAGTTTATGGTTATCTTCAAAATAGTTATCTGGTTTAGATTTGGTGGGATGGGAGAGTAGATTTGGCGGGAGGGGAGTAGAGTTGCCATAGAACATCTGCCAAACTTATAGAGCAAGTCACACTACTCCAGCCGGAGCGTTCTCGTGGGGTATCTTTGGATCTGTCCTTTTCTCATCTTTGCAGTCCTCATCGCGTTTCAGCGAATGCCCATACTCTTTCCATAGATGCTTGACGGATTTCCCGAAGATATCTTCCCAGAACTTGTCCTCATCATACTCTTTCCTCCTGAGACTTTCGTTGATAGCCATCACGCTACCGTGACCGTAGGTCTTTTCCAAGTGGTCCAGGAAATAACCAGTGTGCTGGTAGCCGGCATCCCAGTCGCCATCAGCCTCCTTCTTCCAGTGCGGCGGCACAAATCCGCATTTCAGCCGCACGTAGTCGGCAATGCCCTCAATTAAGCCACCTGGCGCCGTCCCCAAGGCGTTCCACTGCCAACAGTGCACCATCTCGTGGCGTAGAACGCCCAGCATCTCCTCCTTCCTCCGCTCCTTGGCGATGTGCGATATGTAGTCGAGCGAGAAGTGAATCTCCTTGTGGTCGCCGTCTATATCCTTCCCCGTGGTATATGCGACGCCGCCCATGGAGCGCAGGATGAGGGTGATGGAGCGTACGGGCGGGATGTCGGAGTGCGGCGAATACAGCACCTGCAACACGCCAGAGACGGCCTCTTCGAGGGCCTGCGAAGCATCCAGCTGGGCAAGGAAGGACTTGGCGCCCTCGTGCGAGAGGTCGCGCAGTTCGAGGCGCAGCAGAGGCTTGCGCTTCGGCACGGGCTTCCTCGCCTCGGGGGTGGGGACGGGCGTCATGGTCTGGAAGTAGACGGGAGGGAGAGGCATGTTCCACGGTATCGCGGTGCGGTACTTGCTGGATATAGTGTGCTGGGGGTGGCCCCAGGTGGCGGGATGTTGGCAACGGCGGTGCTGGAATGCGCAAGGGTCAAGTGAGGCAGGGATGTGGGAGCAAGGGACAAGGGACGCTGCCAGGCTGCAGTTCAGTTACGTAGGTAGTACGCAGTCGTCAAGTCGTGGCCGCAAAGCCGGCGAGACGCGAGTGTATGCATGCGGAGCATGCGAAGTGAGCAGTAACAGGTCCAGCCCATGGGAAATACGGGTCACGGGCGGCGTCCAAGAGTAGATACCGCGGCAGTCTGCGAACGGGCAGCCAGAAAGGGCGTCACGGCGTGTTCGTCCGCGCAAGCACGTCCATCAGTTGCGCGCAGAGGCCGGTTGGGCGACGGCGGCTCGGAGTGGGGCGGGATCAGGGCGCTGCCCCAGCAGCAAGTCGGCCGGTCGCCGCTTTTCCCAAACAAACCTCACAGTCAACAGAACACCATCCTACCGCCTGCGCCAACGCCAACATGGAGGACCAGGCAGCGAGCCTTTTGGCTACGCTGAAGAAGCCTTCGGCTCCGATCGACCGCAAATTGACGCAATTCAATAACCTCAAGAGCAGCATCAAGCATGAGCGCGTGCCCCAGGAGTGTACGCCGACCATCTTCGAATGCGTGCGCCTTGCCATCGCCGCGCAAACGTCGACGACGCTCGTGTCTACCGGATTCTCGACCCTCGGACACATCATCAAACGCCTGAGTCTGCAGAGCCAGACCCAGATTGTTGCCCAGCAGTCCGACCAGCTCCTGCCCATCCTCCTTGACAGGTTGGGCGATGCGCGCGAGAGCCAACGCAATGCCGCCTCGCAGGCGCTGTCTGACATCTGGCCCTACAACCATGCCGGCGTTGAGAGCATAGTCCGCGAGGGCGCTCTGGGCGGCACGAACTCACGCGCAAAAGAAATCGCCATGCAATGGGTCGTCAAGGTCAGTCAGCAATCGCGCGCGCGCGCGCGAATTTCCTCTGTTGTGGTGTTACAAACAGACTGACCCCGCATAGATGCACGCTAGCGACAACCTCCCGTTCAAGAGCTTCGTTCCGTACCTGGTGGCAAACTTGGAGGATCCCGACGGCATGGTCAGAGAGACCGCCAAGTCAGCCGTCGTGGAATTGTTCAGGTGCGCTGGCACACAGCAAGGTCGCACAAGAAAATTTGCTGACACGAATATGCAGGAACGCGCCCGATCACGCGAAGAACGACCTAAAGAAAAAAATGAACAGCCACAACGTGCGGAAGACGATCACGAATTACATCATATCCAATCTTGGCCTTCCGGGAGCTACCGACGTGGATACCAAGCCAGCTATCGTATCCAACCCCACCCTACCCGTTCTACCATCGGAGTCCAGGGCCGAGAGTGTAGGTCCGGAATCGCGGCCGCCGCCTGCTGAGACGATCTCCATGGAACCCCTGTACGTGTACGGCCACAGGGAACTGGAAGATATGTTCAGAGACATGCACCAGCATTTCGAGGGGAGGGAATCGGAACACAACTGGCTACCCAGAGAAAAGGCCGTCTTGAAGATGCGTCGAATGCTGAAGGGAAACGCGCCGACAGAGCACGAGTCTATATTCGTCGCTGGAGTTTTGAGCTTGCGGGACGGTATTCTGAAGGTCGCCAACTCGCTGAGAACGACTCATGCCAGCAACGGATGCCAGCTGGTGCAGGAACTCGCACGGACGTTGGGTCCTGCTATTGATCCCATGGTGGAGATCATGCTGCAAAACTTCATCAAGATGTGCGCTAATACCAAGAGCATTGCTGCACAGAATGGCAATGCGACGGCGGATACCATTTTCGCGCATGCTACATACACGAACAGGATGATGCAGCACGTTGCATTTGCTTGTGTGGACAAGAACGTCCAGCCGCGCCAATTCTCAGCAGGTTGGTTGAAGACACTGCTTCAGAAGAATCTGTCACACAAGGCCCACTTCGAGCATGCTGGAGGCCTAGACTCTGCGATCAACAGCATCAAGAAGGGTCTTGTGGATGCCAACCCAAAAGTCCGTGAGAACTTCAGGGCAACTTACTGGGCTTTCTCCAAGATGTGGCCTGACAGGGCTGAGGCTATTATGGAGACCCTGGATGCGAAGGCGCAATCACTACTTCAAAAGGATCCGAACAATCCCAATGCCACGGTCGGCTCATCCAGCGGCAAGGCTCCGGTCTCGAAGCTTAAATCGCAAGCATCTCGCTCGTCTTTGAAGGACACAATCGCTGCGCAGAGGAAAGCTGCTCTTGCGGCGAAGAAAATGCCCGAGCGTCCAAGCTCTGCGCAAGCTAACCTTTCCCCCGTCAAGCCTCCCGCTGGAGACCGCCCTGCTGGTTCTCTCTCGAAATCTGTTTACGGACGGCCGCCCTCTGCGTTGTCAACCTCTAGGAATGCCGCGGGCGAGAAGACGTCTGCCGCCAGCGGAGGTGGCGGCCTCATGTCGAAGCCTGTTCGCCGGCCTCGTATGACACCTCGCCCACAGACGGCAGATCCGTATGCTTCTAGGAACAGGAATATCGAGCGTGCAGAGACGCCGTCCATGAGTCCAGTTGGTAGCCCGGAGAGGGGCACAGCTAAGAAGGCCAGCACCTTGAAGGGCAGGCCTCGCGCGCCATCTAACAAAAACAGCCCCATCGCCAGCCCGCCAAGACCGAAGTCTCGTTTGGAGGCTATGCACCGGCAGTCTCCAAGCCTGGATAGTGTGACTGCGAGCCCATCAAAGGCGGAGGATCTGACAATGGTCATGCCATTTAGGCAGCGGCCTTCGCTAGACCATGCCATGACCACGGATGGTAGACTTGGCCAATACGACGATGATAGCTTCACGATGGTAATCCCTAAAGTCAATTTCTCTCGATCTGAAAACCAAAGATTCTCCCCACACGCGACCCCATCCAAGATCCCTTCACCACGGCCGCTTTCCTTGTCAGCCAGCCTTGGTGTCAGTTCTCCAGAGCTCCGCGCATTAACGCAGAACAAGAACCAGAAGTCGAAGTCGCCTGAACGTGCGTCGATCAATGACGTTATTTCGACCGAGGAGGTCAAGGTCTACGAGGATCCTTTGGCTAGCGAATCTCAGAGGCCATCCGACGACGAGAAGCCAGTTCTGGAGGAATTGCCCGTTAATGAGCAAAACCGTGACCGTCGTGTGAGCAGCGGGACCCCCGAAGGCGAGCACGCAGAGGAAGGCCAGAAGTCGAATGGTACCGAGGAGACCGTTCAGGACAGGGCAGAGGTTCTCCGTACTCGCCGACTGCTGGCTAGTGGTATCGAGCGTATCCGGGCCAAGACACTTGATGCACATGGATTCCGTCGTCTCCAGGATGTCGTGAAGGGAGACCTTGACATTTGGGGCGAGCAAGACCAGCGTTTCGGGGAGCTCCTAATGGCTCTGCTTGAATACCTGGAGGCGCCGGTGGATACGAAGACTCCGAACGTCAAGGCTCAGAACTTGAAGACCCAGGTTCTCGGCACTATCCGGGCCATGCTCGTCCTTCACCGCAAGAAGTCGGGCCCATACTACGCCCGTGCTCTCTGCTCCGTCCTCGCTTCCCGTTCTCAGTGGGACACCGCTAGCCACATTACCACTGATATCGAGAAGACAGCTGAAGAAATTGTCAAGAACGGCCAGACTTCTGATCTCATCACCGGCATCCTTGAATACCTCGATTCCACGAACACGCCTACTTCCCCCGCCTCCGCCGTGTCTTCGGACCAGAGCCGCCCGACTTCCGCATCTCCCTCTCCGCGTACCGTTACCCTTGCTCTACAGACCCTCTCCAGCTTGTTGCAGGTATCTGGCGCCAAGAACGTGCCGGTCTCTGAGACGCAGGCTCAACAGCTGGGACGTCTGGCCGTGAAGTTCCTGGGCAGTCTCGACCCCGACGTGCGCAGGGCCGACATGGACTTCTGCGTGCAGCTGCACGAGCGCCTTGGCGGTGAGCAGGACGGCGGCTTCTGGAAGGCCGTGAGCGGCGCTGATAAGGGCCATCTGAACCTGATCACGTACTATCTCGCCAGGCGCAGCAAGGCATAACGACATTCAGGTCAGGGAAAAAGAAAAGTTGAAAACGCAAGGACTACGGATTGGTTTTTATTCCTTTGATCTCGATACCCCGCTAGGAAGCATGGACGGTTGAAAGGGCAGATCACGCACAGGCTGAGGAAAAAGCGGGCGTTCATTGGCGTGTTGTCTGGGAAGAAGCGTTGAGCATTGCAGAAAGGAAAAGCGTTCCGTCCGACAGCGAAAAGAACAAGCGACCAAAAAGTTTTTTCGGCGCTGGTGGCGAGGGATTCGGTGACGATTATTTTTGCGGGCCGGCGTTTTTCTCCAACCTCACTCACACCACACACACCTCTGACGGAAGAATTTCCCTTGTCTATTCTTGGTCATTCTTTTGCTGAGTTACACTACTACTGCAGACACGAGCGGGCTGGTGGTTGCGGAGGTCGTTGCTCTTTCAATATCTCCTTGCTCTTTTTTTCTTTTGGTTTTATTGCTTGTTTCCTTGTTGTTGTCCTCGGTCCCCTTAGTATACCATACCACCTTCCTTCTTTCTCCTGGACTTGTTTCTTGGTTCTATAGGGTGAGGTCTATAGGGGGCGTTCCGGGGCGAATATACCTAGGTTTTGTGGCTCAGGAGCCTCTTTTGCGTTTCCTATCCTTTTTCTCCCCCTTTCTTTCGTGGCTTAGGTCTATAGGTAGTATAGCTCTTGTTTAATTGCACGACTGTTTGTTTCTTTGGGCAAATGATTTCGCGATTGATTGTGAGCTTCGGTGAGACTCTGGTAGGTGAGGTTGAGATTGGATGCTGACGCTTTCTTCATCTATTGTTTCGGTAGCGGATAGAGGGATGACTGCATGGAATGCCCGCTTCGCCTGTTTGGGAAGGAGACTAGTCGGAACCTTGATGGGGTTGTTTCACTCTACTTTTTTGGCGTTGCTTGATGTCGAGCGTGGAACGGGTTTTACTATTGTTTGATTACTGATCCGGGCCATCAAGCTCACTGGTTGATGGTGCGATGCTGGTCCGTTATTAGGCAAGGCTGACTGCAGGAACAAGGGAGTCGAGAGCAATCTATGGCCTTTCGTCATGACTTGTTGTCATTTGTGCTGACGAGTGGAAAAAGGAAAAAGAAAAGCCACAATCAGCTTACACACGTACGCACAAGCCCAATCGTCACCTATACAAGGGAAGGCGGAGGGCACTGCCAAGGCTGAAAGAGGCAGTACAAGGCAGTGTAAGTGGCCGTGTCTCATGACTACTGACACAAGTCAGCAATGTGTGTGCTTACATGTTGCAGCGGTTCAGGCCGTCCGCACGTGGGCGGGCGGAAGGGGCAGATGTCACGACCGGCTTCCGGCAGATGATGGGACACGGCGTGTGGTTGAAGGGTGGGGTGTGTGTGTGAGTGTGTGAGGAAAACGCCACAAGGGGGTGGTGCTGCTAGCACTGCATTTCGCTAACCCCCCGTCCCCTCTCCCTCCCCGCCGCCGCATGCGTGCATGCGTGGCATGGGGTTTTGTGTGCCTGGCCGTGAACAATAGCGGCGGTCTGTTATAGGGGGTTCCCGACGACGGATTGGGAAAGAAGGGTGGAACGACTGGGTGGGGAAATGGAGGGTTCCGGGGTGTCTGTTCATAATGGGATGGGGAGGTGGTGTATGCGTTTATTGGATTGATCGGTTCTTAATCTTTCCGTTTGTCTTCGTCCACTCCTGCCTGCCGTGACCAGGGAGTGCTGCTTGCGCGCATGAAGAAGCATAAGCGACCCTCGACGCAATACTGGATGACGTGCAGGAAAACAATGGGGAAGGTCGAGCAGCAGGAACGCGGCGCGGGACCTAAGGGTGCGGGAGACGCAGGGGCAGGCGTTCGGGAGAGACTAGTGGGTGGCCATTATTCGTGGGAATAAGAGGGTGTTTTGGTGTGAAGGGTGGTAGACTTTGGTCGGCGACTGGCTGGAGACGAAGGTTTCTTCGAAGAGGTCTCATGCATGCGGGGGCCGGTCGTACGTGCCTGTCTCTTGCTGCTGCGTGGCAGCGGCGTATGCAGCATCGGGATGATGCAGGTGGTGAGTGACGTCTAGGAGGGGTTACGGTACCGGCCCACGAGAACACATGTCTAGCCCGCACGGTGCGACGGTGGCCGAGAAGTGACTGGCCGGGTAAATCAGATGGTCATGGCTTGAGGAACAGAACAATGGGGTCTTCTGGGCTTCAATATCGTGCGCTGAGCCGGATTCATGCAGGCACCGATTGTCAGCTTGCGGAGCGAGATTGGTCTGTTCTACAAGCTCGGTATAGCTCCCTTCTGAAGCAGCCGTTCAAGGGCCTTGATAGCGGTTAATCTTTCTTTCTTCTTTTTTGGAATATCTAGACGGCGGGCCCCTTTACACGGACGCAGGGCAACGATCGTCAGTCCCTCCGAGATGTTTCACGAAACATTGATGCTGGCAATGTTGCTATAAGTAGCAGTGCGATGGTCGCCATTTGCGAGCCAATGCAAAGTGCGGGGACAGGAGTCGAGGGGGTCCAAGCAACGAAGCGACGCCGAAACGACCGCAGCGGATAATAAGTATCCGAAGTTGTGAGCTACGGACTACCGGTACCGGCAACAGTGGAAGCCTCTCCCGCCCCACGCCCAGTGTCTACCCTCGATAGCGGCCGTCCCCTGCAGATGCAGCGTCGATGAACCTCGGACGGATCTGGCGAAGGCCGGAATTTGCCCCGCCCTGGCGCGGTCCTTGGGTAGGACGAAACACTTCGGGTCAGCTCTTCACCCCGAAACGGACAGAGTGGTCGGCATCTCCCAGGAGCGCACGGTGGAACCGATCTGCTGCTGCAGCGGTTGCGGGAGCGCGGTGCAAAGTGAATATAGCCATGACGGCGCACGGGCGGCGGGAGATGAGCTCTGTGACAGATCCAGATCCTGCAAATTTGGAGATCCGTCGACGTCGCCAGTCGCCCGCTTGCAGCGGCAGCGCAGCGCAGAGTGCATTCCTGTCGACCCGCTAGAGCGGACGGGAACGGCAGCAAGACACGTGTGCAGGGGAGCAGTTGGTACGCCCTCCTGAAACACCATCCAGGTCGCGCCCAGGGCTGACGGTTTCAAGGCCCGGCTGCGGCCACAGCGACTCAGCAGCCCGTCTGGCCTCGCGGATGTGATGAGATAGAGGCGGCCAGCTCGGCGGGCAGCCGATCACGTAAACGGGACCGGCAGCCAGCAAGCACGGCCTGGAGGGGCTATTTTTGCTCGGGGCGGGCTGACGCTGAGTGGTCGGACCGCCGCCGCCGCCGCCGTGGCTACTCTGCCGCGGTCGCGGGTGCTTGGCCGCAGCTAACGTTCGTGGGTTGTGCTGGCTGGCCTCCCACCTCCACCTCCGCCTGACTCGCCGTTGTACAGACAGCCGTCAGGCGCGTGTCGCCGTCTGCCCGCAGTTGCAGTCGCAGTCGCAGTCGCAGTCGCGGTTGCCGTCGCGGTTGCAGCCGCAAGCAGAAACATGAGCGGGCGGCATGCGAGTCCTGATCGCCGCCGGGCGGGCACTGCGCTCGCCGGCCATTGGAGCGGGCAGTGCGCGTCAAGTTTCAAGATGCCCGATGGCTGCATCGCGATGTGTGGGCAGCTGCAGCGGCAAGGTGCCAGGCGTGGCCGAAGCGGCAGCCTCTCTGCCCCTCGCTGACTGCGGCGTGGCTTGCGTTGGTGCTGCCGCTCATTCGCCCGCGTGCAGATGAGCAGGCGGAGGATTAGCTGTGCAGCGCGATAAGAGGGCTTAGCGGGCTGGACGAGCACCAGGAGCAGCCGGCCGCGCTGTAGGTAGACGATGGCCCACGCGGCACCCGCGCATGCTTATTATGGGGGTCGTGGGCGTGAAGGAGACGTGGGCGTATGCGGACCCTGAAACTTAATACGCTTGTGGTCTAGCTAGCGGCGCGCAGCCCAGTCGTCCCCCCGGGCTCGATTACCCAGACCATCGCCATCGCTCGCTCGACGCTCTCCACACGGCTGCGAGCCTGCGACCGTACGACAACCCTCCGAGACGGGCCCAAGCAGGCCGCACGCTTCCTCATCGTCCCGCCTGCCCTGTCATGCGAGCGCCCGCAATTGCCCTCCGACCTCCAAAAGCGGCCTCCCTTAATCCAGCCCGCCCGTAGAGCCTCTCCCTCCGCGAGCGCGCCAGCCCTCCGCGACAGGCGCAGCCCTACCGCTCCCCTGGGCCAAACCGCTCCGCCGCCCTCGCGCTCCTCGATCCACTCCCACACTCCCTGCTGGCCGGGCAGACGACCCTTTGCTGCACGCCGCCACCATGGAGTCCCCCGGCGCCTACCCAGACTCGCCCGGCATGGATGAGATGGACGTCATCTACCACTGCAAGGGCTGCGGCGAGGTACGCCGCCGCCACTCAATTGGGATCCAAGAACGTCGCTAATGTCTTGTTAGATCTTGGAGGAAGGCAAGGCCTTCGAGCTAGGTATGCACGAATTCCTCACGCTCCCCTGACCCGCAAAGCTCCCCTCGTGGCCGTCTCCTCTGGCCCCGAGACGCGCGTTCCCCCGCCGCCATGTGCGATACTGACGATGAGTCCACAGCTGGCAACCGGTGGCACATTGACTGCTTCCGCTGCAACACCTGCGGCACGCTGCTCGACTCGGACGCGAACCTCCTGCTGCTCGGCGATGGCTCCCTCATCTGCAACAATTGCACATACAGCTGCAGCGCCTGCAACAACAAGATTGAAGATCTGGCCATCCTCACCGGCGACCAGGCCTTTTGTGCGAGCTGCTTCCGATGCCGCAACTGCAAGCGCAAGATCGAGAACCTCCGCTATGCGAGGACCTCTCAGGGCATCTTCTGCATGAGTTGTCATGAATCGCTCATGGCTCGACGGCGGAAAAAAACGAAGGCTAATCGACAACTGGCCGAAAGTAAGGCCCCGGTGGTGCTGGACAAGTCGCTTCCCGCTCTTCCTCCCGGCGCCTCTCACGCTGCCGCCAGCTCTTTCTCGCCGGAGCTGGAGACTCCTCCGGAAATTGAAACCCCGGAGGAGCTCCCGCATCGTCCGCGCGCTGCGACGTCAGGCGCCAACGCAAACCTGCGCCGCGAAGCCTCGCCCGCTTCGGTCGACAGCCGCAATGGTAAGATCGCGCGTGGTGGCGGTGATATTGAAGCGCTAACAGACGTCACAGAGCCGCAAACTCTGCCCGCCAGTACCTATCGAGAGAAGAGAAGGTCGGCAATGCCCATGTCCACGAATTTCGATGACCCCGACGGGATGTTCGCAAACGTGCCTTTCGCCCTCGACCCGAACCCTGCCCCTGGCCCCTCTCCGTTGGCGGACAGCCGGACGTACAACATGGAGGAGGACAAGAAGAACCAGCGGGATTACTTCAATGGCGGAAAGCCTGGCACAACGTCTCATCGCGACCTCTTGAAAGAGAGCCGTGGGTCCTCAAGGTCTAGCTCGCTGGAGCGGAGGAGCAAATCCACGTCGAGCCCTCACATCGCCTTCCAGGAGAAAGGCCGGGCTATGTCGGGAGACCGTGTCGACACTGTGCGTCGTAGAGAGGTGCCGTCAGCAAACTCCTCGCCTAGCGTTGGCAATGACCGGCCTCGTCCCCAGCACTCCACTTCAGCCTCCACCGCGGGGTCATTGGGCGAAGGGTTCAAGCTACAGGAGGTGCCGAAAGACAGGAAGACCACCAGGACTCGGTCGAGGTCCGATATCCGCTCTCCGGACGACAGTGCATCGTCAGCCCGGAAGGATCCCTCGGAGTCGAGTGCCATCACGTCTCCTGTCTCGACGAACTCCAGCTACACCCCCACTTCGCAGGACTACGAGCGCACGGACGAGCCGCAGCCTATGTCCGCTCCGTATTCAGCTTCGGCCATTGATCGGCCTAAGAGAGGTGATTCCCTTGGTGCGCAGCACAGGTCGAGCATGGGAGGTCATTCCTCGCCTTCTACGCCCACAGGCCCCCGAGCTGGCCATGAACGCAAAGCTTCAGCCAACTCTGCTCTTGCTAATCGCGATCTCAACAATCTGACGCAGATGAACGGTGGTCTAACTATCTCCAAGCCCGTGGAATCACCAACTTCTAGAAGCATCATGGATGGCCCGCCTCCCCGATCCGGCTCGCGCCCAGTCCTTGGCTCCAACAATGCTGGTGAGTCGTTCACGACGCCCAGGGCTCCACCGCACCCGCCCCATGGCAGCGGAAGCCATCGCCCTCAGGATTCGATCAGTAGCACTATCAGTGACGGCTCGACGCACCCGATGTCGCCCTCGCTCCTTCGCTACAGTGCCGGTGGCGACTTTTCGGTGGATGAAGATATGGCTCGCATCTTCAGGGATAACGAAGAAAATCACTCGTCAGTTCTCCGACGTGTTTCGAATGCCGTTAAACATGGCCGCAGTTATAGTGACAGAGGATCCAGGTCATCACTTTCGCAAAAGTGGAAATCGCCACACAATGGTTCGGTGGACATCGGCAGCCCGTCTTCCGCCTCCCCGGACTCCAAGGATGAATCCGCTTACCTTAGGGCCCAGCTCCGCCAGGCGCAGCAGCGCATCGCCGAGCTTGAGACTGACGTCAACAAGCTTAATGAATCGGCCAGCAGATCTTCTGATATCAAGCAGGTGAACTCGGAACTGAAGGAGAAGAGGTCGACCATCGCAGTTTTGGATACGCAGCGCGAAGTTGTCATGCGTGAGTTGGACATCATGACCGAGCATTTGAAGGCGGCCAAGGATCAGCAACGACCTCTGGATCTCCAGGCATTCCAGTCCGCATTCTTCCGTGACTTTGCTGCCGAGTTGGAGAAATTCAAGACAAAGATCAAGGCGGAGATAGAAGAGCTTGTCCAGAAGCGCAACGAGGTCAACGACGACATCTTGAACCTCATCAAGATGAAGGACAAGGGCTACCAGGAGTACGAATCTCTCAGCCAGAAGAATACCCAACTTGCCGAGCTTAATAACCAGCTCGTGCAAACTATCCAGGACTTGTACAAGTCCTCTAACCGCGGTGCTAACGGCCAAGCCAACAATGCCCTTGGCATTCAGCTGAACAACGGTAAAGACAAGGACGTTTCCATTTCCGAAATCCAGAAGGCTGTGCAGGAGCACCAGATGAACCAGCTCGCCGATAACATGGATGAGAGTACTGTGCTCCAGCCCAGGGTTATCCAGATCAAGCCGAAGGTGAACAAGTTCAATTGGAAGAAGGGCGGCCAAGCCGTCGCCAAGAACGTCACAAAGGGTCTCAAGGGAGCGTTCGCGTCCCAACCGATGCATCAGCATGATGCCCTCACCGTTGGAGGAGCGCCCTACGGGGCCTTGCAGCCCGGTGCCACGCCGTCGCTTGAGCCGTCAGCTGCCCAGAAGGCTGGTGGTGGTGACCGCGGTTTCGGTGGCTTCTTTGGTGGAGGTCAAAAGGCCGTCCAGAAGCCTATCCAGAAGCCCGCGCATAACCACAATAACAGTACGACTCAACTGTCTGCCGCGGAGGGCCTGTTTGGCTCTGATCTCTCCGAGCGCTGCGAGTTTGAGAGGGCTACTATTCCGAGCATTGTCCGCAGGTGTATTCAGGAGGTGGAACTCAGAGGTATGCACGAACAGCACCCCACAGCGACCGAAAGCGCCTTGATATGTTAACAGATATGCAGGTGTCGATGTTGAAGGTATCTACCGCAAGAGTGGTGGTTCCGGCCAGGTCAACCAAGTGCGCCTTGGATTCGAGAAGGAATCCGAATACGACATTTCAGACCCGGATCTGGACATTCACGCCGTCACTTCTGCTCTCAAGCAGTACTTCCGCAGGCTGCCCAACCCTCTCATCACGTTCGAAGTCTACGATGAGCTTTTGGCCGCTGGCTCGTTCCATCAGGAGATTGATAAGCTTATTCCGGCCATGCGTTCCGCCATCGATAGTCTTCCGCAGCACCACAGGGACTGTCTTGAGTTCCTCGTCTTCCACCTGGCCCGCGTGATGGAACATAAGAAGGACAACTTGGTGAGTCGCTCCTGCCCACATGCGTATACTTTCATAGTACAGTTTGCTGACTCGATACAGATGACCGCCGTTAACATTGCTGTCGTTTTCGCTCCGACTGTCATGCGTCCGCAGACCATCGAGCGTGAGATGACGGACATGGGGCCGCAACGCACAGCAATCCAAGCGCTTCTGGAGCACAACAAGGCAATCTTCGCTCCCGAGGCCGAGGTTCCGAACCAATTGTAAAGTTGACAACGTTGATCCGAGTCACGGCGAACGAGTCTCTTTTTCTCCTCACATTTTGCTCATGACTGGACCAAGCTTGGATTGATCCCGTTGCATTGCGTTATGCGTTATTCTCATTCATGTAGTTATCGGCCTGCTCCAACCCCCTTGTACAGCATGGGTCTTGTCATTGGTTCCTGCCCGTTCCCATTATTCCAGCGACTGGCGTTTCTTCTGAACAAGGTTAGCATGGCGCCTTGAACAACACCTTTTTCTTTTGCTCATTTCTGCATGTTCATTCTCACGCTTGATGGCTCTTTACCCCGCGAGCAGGTGTGCGCCTGGATTCAGTAGCGTCTCGCGATTGGTTTGGCGGGATTAGTGAAAAATGGCTTTGCGCAATTTGCTGCTGCGGATATGAGCCGGTTGGTCTTTCTCCCCAGGATTTGGCAGGGCACAGGGAGAGCGAGAGAGGAAGACACATTGCCCCCATACTGGTAGCGACATGAGTTTCTTCTTATTTTTTGGTAACCTCACGGTTTTTCGCGTGTGTTTTTTCTGCAACCACAAGCGCGGACATTGGATGCCGAAAGCCAAATTGGGTTGTCGTTGTTGTCGTTGGTCGTGATGATGCCTCTTTTTTTTTTTTTGTTAAATGACTCTGAAGATGGGGACAATTCTTCTTGTTTGAAGTTTTTTTTACACGTCATCGGGTTTGCCCTCCATCCCTGCCTTCCCCCCACGCCTTTTTTGTACAATATGCAGAGTATCTGCTCGTTCCTTGTTTGCTTGTTTGCAACGTCCTCATGGGCTTCTTCAATTGAGAGAGAGATGTTAGGGACGTGATCAGCGCGGCGTTTTCCTCCCCACACCGTGTCTTGTGTTGTGTGTGTGTTCTGTAAATGAAGCTGCTTCATTTCGGAGAGGGACGTTGTAATCTGAAGTGGGAGGGGGGTGTGGTGTCTTTATACGCCTTTCCAGTTGCTTTGTGTTTGGGGGGGCAATGTGGATACGTCAACAGATTGGGTCAGGATGGGGATTTGTGGTAAGGTTGTATATTCCGAGCTTGGTTGGAGTCTCGATCGTGAGAAATGATAATGTTTCCGCTTTTGACTTTGCACCGAGGTTCAGTCACTGTTGTGGGTTTCGCATGCACGAAGGCTGGAGACGGCTTGATGTGAATGATGTGAAAATGGTATTTCGTAACATGCAGGAGCGGGAATGCAACTGATGTTGTATGTACACACATTAAGCTCTCGCGACGCTTGAGAGAATAAGGTAGGTCTACATTAAATGCATATCGTTTTCGAACAAGGAAAAGGTAAAGTCGTAAAAGTGCTCATTAAAATGCCTCTTCTTCTTCTCCGCTCCGGAACCGTGAAAAGCCGTCATCCACCCGGGATCGCCAGAACAAGGACAAACTCAAGAGGGAAGGACCAAATCCACCCGTCTTCACACCCAGCCGCTGTGTGTGTGTGTGTGTGTGTGTGTGTGTGTGTGTGTGTGTGTGTGCGTGCGCGTGCCGTATACGAACACATCCCTCCCCTCCCCACCCCCCCCCCTCTGCTCAGAAGAAAGCGAAATCCCGCACCTCGAACAGCAGCAGCGCGAACGCCAGGATGGCCATGAGCAGCACGCCCCACGCCTCGTCGCACACGGCGGCCACGAACCCGGCCGCCGCGACCTCCTCCTCCCCGCCGCCGCCGCCGTCGTCGTGGAACCCGCCCACCGCCTTCGCCTCCTTCGCCGCGTGGAACCTCCCCCGCCACCTCCCCCGCCGCCGCCGCCCCGCGAACCACCGCGCCCCCTCGCCCAGCACGGCGACGAGGATGAGGTTGAGGCCGAGCAGCTGCACGACGCTGCCCGGCGCGTGGACGGGGCGGCGCGCGTTGGCGGCGTCGAGGTAGGTGGGGTAGACGGGGCCGCGCTGGGCGAAGCGGGTGCTGGCGGAGAGGAGGAAGAGGAGGGGGATGACGGCGAGGCGGGGGGAGATGGGGTACTGCCGCTGTTGCTGTTGCTGTTGCTGCGGCTGTGGCCGTCGCTGGTCCTGCGGTTGCGGGGCGATGGTGGAGAGCTTGTTGGCGTTGTTGTAGGGTTGGAGCTGCTGGTGGTGGCGGTGGGGGGAGGAGGAGGGGGTGAGGGTGGATGGGGTGGATGGGGTGAGGGTGGTGGTGGTGGAGAGGGTGGAGGTGGTGGGGGAGGTGGTGGTTTCGTTGTTGTCGTCGTTGCAAGGCGCTGGTTGGTTCCGGGATGGAGGGGAGAGGGTGAGGGCGAGGACCTGGGAAGGCTTCGCTGGGGTGGAGACGGGGTTGGTGATGGCGACGGCTTTTTCGATTGTGGATTGCGCGCTGGAATGCTCCTCCTCCGGTGTTGTCGACAGCGTTGGCGGGCTTGAGAGGGTTCTGGTAGTGCTGCGGCGCTGTGGCGCGGATGGTCGAGGGTCCTTCGGGTGTGGCTGTTGTTGTTCGCAGATGTGCCGTCCGACCATGGCGTGGAGTTGCTCGTACTTTTTCTGCCAGAGGGCGCTCTCTGCCCGCACATCGGCGAGCTGCTTGCTGATGAGGGACTCTTGCCGTTTGTGTTGCGCGAGCTCTTCTTCGAGCTGTGAAAGCTTGCCCTCCTTGTCTTTGGGGCGCCGATCCGATCCCTTTTTGGGATAAGGGATGGTCTTGAGCGTCTTGCTCAGGAAGTTCGAGTGCTTGCCCATGGTTGACGGATGCCGGGGGTTGGTGTCGTGCGGAAGGCAAACATCGGGAGGCAAACGTTCGAAGTGGGTTCCTCAAGAACGGGGGGGTTTCGGTTGATTTAATTTGATTTAAGGTGGTGGTCGGAGTTTTGGCTGGGCGCAGGTCCGTGTGTTAGTGGTTGGATCTCGGTCAGCCCAGTTGGAACAGACGTGGCTTGATCGAACATTCGACTACAAGCCCACGTCATGTAGATCTCATTCTTTGAGCCATGTAGGATCCGAAGGCGGTGAAAATTCTGATGGACTAGAGGATAGTCAAGCCCGCGTGTGCAGGGGCTAGAGGTTGAGAAGTGATGGTGCAGCCAAGCTGCTGCTCGACTCCTGTGTTATCGCTCACGGACCCGAGAGCGTCTTCCGCTCCAACCACGTGCCTGCAGGATCACAAATCAATATTGAACCACTGAGACATGCGAGTAAGACCTGTCTCCAGGTGTGGCGTTCGATGCAGCTCATATGCATCGTTTCCACTTTATGCAAAACTGTAGAGTTCAGTCGAAGTCAACAACTTCGCTCGCAAACATTAATGATGAGCACTTGTTGTATCCGAAAGACCTCCGAGTATAGGAAAAAGTCCAGTGCATAGGAGCTTGGATGGTCGCAAGCTTTATTGGCCAACCGAATATCGTTCGAGCTGTGTGAGCAGCCCAAGTCCACGGCTGTAGGTTTGGTCAGCAGCGTCCAACTTACAACTCCACCAGGATATCTGTTCGAGCCGCAAACAGAACGGTTCTATATACCTACCCTCAAAGATGTGTAACTACCCTTACCAACACCAAGGAAAGGATATATACTCTCCAGCCTAAGAATCAGAAAGGATGCACATCGCTCAACCCAACCTAAGCACCCCCAACCAACCAACCCAGCCGACCTCGAAGAACCCCTCCTCTATTTTCCCTCCCACTCCACTCCCCCCCTCTACTCCGCCAACCCCCTCTCAATCCCCTCCACCCTCCTCCCGTCCGCGCTCCTCATCCCCACCATCGCCCTCGGCACCTCCACCCACCGATCCCTCACATAATCCGCGAACCCCTTCGCGAAGCAGTCCAGCCGCGCGCAGCTCCCCACGCCGCGCCCCAGGAACCCGTACACGACGAAATGCACCGCCCTGATCCCCGCGAACTCGACGCGCTCGACGTGGTACGCGTACTCGTCGTCGGCGTCGACGTTGTCGTGGTAGTTCCAGTCCCCCGCGCCGACGAGCGTGGTGATGAAGCACTCGCGGCTGAGGAACGAGCGCAGCCAGTCCCACGCGAGCGCCGAGACGGCGGGGTCCTCGCGCACGAAGAAGCCGACGTTGAGATTCGGCCCCTTGTCGCCGGAGCGCGCGAGCACGACGTCGCCGAGGCGCAGCGTGACGGTGGGGCCGAGGGAGGGGAGCGAGATGGGAGACGGCGTGTCGTACGAGTCGCGCGGCGCGACGAGCGAGGAGGTGAAGGTCGGCGGAGGCGTCGTGAGGACGCTGCGCGCGATGCCGCCGTGGGCGTTGAGCATGTTGACGGTCGGCCGCAGCGAGGTTTGCGGGTAGAGGGCCGCGTAGTAGGCGAGGAAGGGGAGGGGCGCGTAGGTGCGCGTGTCGCGGGTCGCGTGCCAGCCTGGGGGAGTGTTAGTGGGGGGGAATGGTGGGGGGAGGGGAGGGAGGGGGAGGACGCACCGGAGAATTGCTGCATCGCGTATTCGCTGACGATCTTGGGGATGGTGGAGATCAGGTCCGGGCGGGAGGCTTGGGCGAAGATGCGGAGGTAGGTGGTGCTGCGGAGCTGCGAGCGGGGGTTCTCTTCTGGCGTGCCGATGCTGGTGATTTGGTTAGTGATGAGTTTGCGGAGAGGGGGGCAGAGGGAGTGTGGAGGCTTACACTTGGAACTCGAGCACGTCAAATTGGTCGAGGACTCCGTGTTTCCTGAGGCCGTTGCGGATGACTTTCTCGTAGAGCTTGAACTTCTCGGCAGTGGCATATCCGCAAGCGTTGATGAGCAGCTCGCTCTGGTATCCGCCGCGGTAGAATATGGCCAGCTTCGTGGTGGGTGGTGGGGGCGCACCGCGAATGCCCGAGACACGGACCCGGTTGCGGCCAATCTCTTCTATTTGGACATCGTCCAGGATTGCATTCACGTCACTGTTCAGGTAGATGTTGCCCTGCAGCTCATACAGGAATTGACACTTCACCGTGTCGGCAGTGACGAAGCCTTTTCCAGCTCGGTGCTTGGTGATCACGCAGGTCCCATCATCAGAAACTTCTGCGATGGGGTGTACAAGGTCATAGAGGTCATCCAGATCATGCTCGTAGAATGCGGAGTAGTTGGCTCCTGTGATGAAGCTCGAGCACTCAATGAGATGGCCGGCGATCAAAGCGCCAGCCAGACAATCGAAATCCTGGTCAGTCCAGGAATGCCAGTACGCAGCAGCGCCAACAACCTGAGCATTGTAAGCTTTTGTCCATGAGCCTGACGGGGTTGGAGAACTTACCGGCGACGCGTCAGATACACGCCCGCAGATGATGATATCGGCACCAAGACCCAAGCCCACCTTGATTTCGCGGGCTCCTAAGTATGCATTGGCAGTCACAACGGGATGGTCTGAAGTGTTTTCGAGAGCAAGAGCATTTTTGGGGGTGGGAATGTCCGGGTTTTCAGAGTCGAGCTGCGGTAGAAGCTCCCCTCTTATGAGCTGTTCCTTGACAACCGACGTCAAGTTGTCACCCTCCACGTATGCAACCTTCAGATCATATCCCCTTTGGGTGATCTGCCTTAATCAGCACCCGGGCCATCTTGCTTATGCAATGCCAGACTTACCAATTCCTGCGTTTTTAGGGCCAGGCCCTTGGGATTTTGTGCACCGCCGTTGATTACGAGCTTTATCTTCCTCTCGGCCAAAAGGTCGACCGTCTGCTCAATGCCGTCCCACGCGGTTGCCGCGTAGCCTGGGTGGTCGCCGGCTTCCATGGCTTCGGCAATGTCGCCCAAGTTGAACTCGGCCAGATAGTCCCCGGTGATGAAGTCCACGTCGCCATTCTCGGCTTGAAAGCGCATGTGGTAGCCGGGATCAACTGCGGAACGACTGTCAGTATTTTTTTCTTTTCTCGGGTCCGGATAGGGGTACTCACCAGCATAGCCGGAGCAATTTGCAATCCGCACGGGGCGGTGTTCCCGCCAGTCCTCCACGTCGGACATGATGGGGATCGTAAGACGGAGTAGGATGCTTTGGAGTGAAGCTGTGGGACGCGCACGTTTTATTGGACAAAATTGTGTAAAACTATGCAAAAGGGAAGCTCAGGAGGGAAAAGAAACCACGCTCGGCACCGACGATAGACGACAATGAAACGGTCAAAAGGGGCGCAGCTCGCCGGCGCACCCCACCGTGATCGGCTGCAAAGGGAAGCGCGGGCCGATGCGGTGGGGACGAGCTCCTGGGACGCCGGGCGTGATTCGACGGGAACACGCTGATCGAAAGAGTCCATGGCCGCAATTGAAGTGATATGTTTCGAAAACTCCAAGACCGTGTCATGTTGAACGCCTCGCGGCACGGCGGGCGGGAGGGAAGGATTTCAAGGGTCCATGATGATGGTCAGGGGTCGGAACGAGTCTCCGCTTTCCGCGCCCCGCATCTCTCCATATATGGTATGGCTGCCGGCCGCTGCTTCCAGAGCGTGAAAGCCAATTTTCTATTGTATGAATCGATGTGCTTTTGACTCGATAAGCAGCCACACCTGCCCCGATTCCAATAATAACAAACATGCCCACTTTTCGTCCGGAATCCCTGCTCGTAGGATCCGTCGTCGTCGGCGTGAGTGGTCGCGACTTACACTCATTCCTCCATGCCGGGTAAAATTGATCCTGCATCAGCCGGATGCTACCGGGTTTCCGTCGTTCGAGGCGCAGAAGTTGCGATGCGCTCGCTCTTAAGCCCACGGCTTCCCCACTTCCAGCTGGGAAATTGATTGATCATCCCACCACAACACCATGACCACCACGAACGAAGCTGTCGGGGGAGATGTCGCCTCTTACTCCATCCCCGAAGAAACGGAGAAGATATTCCATGAAGGAATCCTCAACAACCCTCTGATCGCCAAGCTTCTGCCGCCCGAGGCCCAAGAACTCGCCGGAAATGTGAAGTTTGTAGGCTCCAGGCTGCCATCTGTGCCCATCAACTGGCGTTTTGCAGAGAGCGTATCCTCTCTCAAAGCCCTGGAAGCCACAATGGTGAACGTACTCCTCAAGAGGAAGTACAACGTGCAGCCCCAAAACGTCACCATCGACACGTAAGGCTTTCTCTTCCACGAACGAACACACCCTCTCCATCCCGCATCACCCATTCCCCCCACAGCTCCAACAAACAAATAAACAAACCATCCCCCCTGCCCCCACTCACTCACCCACCCACTCACTCACCAACCCCCCTCCTCCACCGACCAGCGACCACGCCCAACTCTTCTTCATGTCCCTCATCACCACCACCCTCTCCGGCGAACTCTTCGGCGTCACCCGCCCCACGACCCCCCACCTCGCCGCCCTCGCCGACGCCAAATTCCCGACCCACTGGGACCGCCACGGGCACCTGGCCTCCGCGCACCGCATCGCGGCGACGAACATCTACCGCTGCGCCGACGGGCGCTTCTTCCACCTCCACGGCTCGATGGACCCGCGGCCGACGACGCGCCTGCTCGGGCTGCCGCCCGAGTCGGACGAAAGCGACCAGGAGGCGGCGTGCGCGCCGTTCGCGGCGGCGGTGGCGGGGTGGGAGAGCGGGGCGCTGCAGCGGGAAGTCAGCGACGGGGTCGGGCAGGCGGGGACGGTGTGCTGGACGACGGAGGAGTATGCGGGGAGCGAGCATGGGCGGGCGAACGCGGGGGCCGGGTTGTGGGAGGTGGATGCGTTCATGGCGAACGCGGGGCAGAGGGCGGGGTGGTGGGAGGCGTATGAGGGGACGGGGGATGGGGGGTTGCGGACCGGCCCGGGCAGGCCGTTGGCTGGGTTGAAGGTGGTGGATCTGACGCGGATGGTGGCGGCGCCGGCGACGACGAGGGGGCTGGCGGAGCTGGGGGCCAGCGTGATGAGGGTGACCGGCCCGCATGTGACGGACCATCAGGGGTGTTTTGTCGATCTGAACTGGGGGAAGTGGAATGCGTGTTTGGACTTTAGGGAGGAGGCGGATCGGGCGAGGTGCGTGGAGTTGGTGAGGGAGGCGGATGTGGTGGTGACGGGGTACCGGCCGGGGGTGTTGGATAAGTACGGGTTCTCGTACGAGGGGCTGTTCGACATCTGCAAGGGTCGGGATAGGGGTCTGATTGTGGTGCGGGAGAACTCGTATGGGTGGCATGGCCCTTGGAGCTACAGGAGCGGCTGGCAGCAGATCAGTGATGCGGTGAGTCGGTGGCGAGGGGCCGCCGTGGGGGAGAGAAGGCTGACGAGTTTGTAGAACTGCGGTGTTTCCATGGAGTTCGGACGCGCGATGGGCAACGACGAGCCCGTCACTCCCGTCTTCCCCAACTCGGACTACTGCACTGGCATCTGTGGTATCATTGGTACGCTGGATGCCATCATGCGCCGGGCCCGGGACGGTGGTTCTTACAAGGTCGACGTGAGTATCTCCATCAAGTTCACCATCCTCCACTGACGCTCTATCAGATCGCTCTGAATTACTACTCTCAGTGGCTGGTCAACAGCGTCGGCACCTATCCGAAAGCCGTGTGGGAGGATGTGTGGACGCGCAACGGGAGGCAGGTGTTCCGCCACTACCACCACATGCTCTACACGCTCCCGCGCTTTCTGGCCATGATGACGAAGAACAGCAGCCACGTACTGTTCAAGCCCGAGTATTTCGAGGAGCGTCCGTGTGGATATCTGGGCCTCCCCATCCGCACCCCCAAGCCTGTCGCCAAGTTTGAAGTGGCAGAGGGTGTCTCGGAGGAGGAAAGGGTCAAGTTGGGATTCAATATTGGCACGAGGACGAACGGCGTGGATCAGCCGAGGTGGCCGGAGGATTTGATGACGGAGATTGTAACCTAAGATGTGAAGTAGGAAGCAAAGAAGGGAGCCTGGGCCACTTTTGAAACATATCCATATCTCGCTCAGTTAATTCAGCTATGACAGTTGGTTGGGTCGCGTGTTTTCTTGTCCGCTGAATCTCAACAGTCATGTCGTGGAGCTTGTCTCATTGGCTTCGGACGTGCAAGGGTACCACGGGGATCAAGCGGAGTAGCATTAACAGTGCTGAATTTCCCGGTCATTGTCGTCGACCAACTATCTATGAATGCCTTTCTTTCCCTTGAACTTCCTGATACAGTATTCCTAGACCTTTCAAGCGGTGAACGACTCGAGGATGCAATCGATTAACGAACCGCGCACGATCCGCTGGGGCTCACCCGGCGGAGCAGGTAAAAGCCGTTGCGGCCTGACGTAACCCATCTTCAAGCATCGGTGTCGACTTCGTTCAGACTGTCTCGGTCCCCTTCATCATCACTCCAATCATAGTCCGAGGTGTCCGATTCTAAAATCTGAACACCATTGGCGTATCTAAACTTAACCAGATAACGGTCCCGCGGTGGTAGCACGGGGTGGTCCTCGCGATGCTTCCGAGCGCCCCTGAACAGAGGTGTCAGGCGTGCCAGAGGGGCCAGCAACGTCCTGCCTTGTTCGTCGTCGTGGCACTCGACCACAACAAGACGGTTCGCCATGCGCTTCCAGACGCCGCTCGTTGTCCGGATTGCCAAGTGGCGGCTGGAGACCCGGATGTTCTCTTTGCCCAGTCGCTCCGCATTCTGCAGAATATTCTTGCGGAGGGTGCTCGTATAGTGAACCATGGCTTTTCCAGAGTCGGGTTCGAAACTGTTCACCCAGCGGATCGCGAGCGACTTGACTTTGGGAAGCTCACACAGTTTCGAGAGCCAAAAGTGTCCGGGCTTTATTCCGGAGGCTCCGCCGGCGAAGTGAAGGGAGAGGTGTCTCAGTGTGGTGATATTCACGTTGACGGTATTCACCAGGTTGGTTATCACAGAAGTATCGTAGTCGCAGCCGAAAAGCCCATCGTCTCGGTGGAAGGCTGTGTAAGCCCCATCCATGAGGAAGAGCTCAAGGGACTTGATGTGGGCGAGAGCGGTATTTGGGCGGTCGCAGAAGAACGCATCGCAGGTGCCCAAAGTCTCGGCAGATCTGCAGTAGTTTATAGCCACAGCGGCATTGGAGTTCCTGGCCTTGATGTATGGGGTGAAGGAGAAGGTGTTCCGCGAGTAGAATATGGAGGCAGCCTCACGGTAGACTTGGCGGTTCACCAAGAGCATGTTGATGTAAACTTGGGAATCCGGCTCCGGCGCCGCCTCGTAAGTCATGGCATAGTGACTAGCACGAAAATCGATGAAAGCCCTGCGCCGCCTGAATGGTATGCGAGTGTTGCTGATCATTCCGGGACGAGGATAAATGTAACGGGCTGTGATGGTGATTTTTGGGCGGACCAGCAGCACATCGTAGGTCATGTTGCGCATCTCCGCGGGAAGATCCAGGAAGCGGAATGCGTTTGCATTCATGGTGAAGATCGACTGTCGATAGTTGAAAGGTTTGGGTGCGGAAATGCCTGTCGAGATGGTTTTATGGACGAGCTGTACAGTGACGTCAAATCAAGAAGGGAAGGAACGACCGCGGCGGGCCGTGGAAAATTAAATCCTCCATTTGCATCCAAAAAGTAACCAAAGACAAAGATGAGGTCCTGGCCCCGGAGCAATGCACTGGATACCAACCAGACAAGCAGTTAAGGCACACCGTGATGTGCACCTCACCTCGCTTATCAGATCGACTCGGTCCCGATCCGAACGTAGCCGGACGGGATGGATCAGGAAGACAGTGCACATTCTCTTCCGCTTGCGTTCTAGCCGGTGCCCTTACGACTTGACACCCGTGTCATGAGATCCGAGCGAATACGAGAGCCGTTGCATAACCGCAGTGGTTCCAGCTAGGCTTGCCGGGCCGATGCGCCAACCTACCTTCTTCTTCACATCTATCTCCGACGGCAACGCTTGCGATGGGCGGGCCGGGGCGCTGTGACTATTACCCTATCTGGAAAGTTAAGCTAAGCTCTTCATCACAGATGAGTCAAGTACTGGTGCATTGTGCGGCTTTGCGACGTCTCTGACTTGATTTCGTTGAATGTATGTATATATGAATGACCGTCTCCGCCTGCGACACCGAGGAGCAGGAAACGACTCGTTTGGCGTGTCTGAAGATCTCTCTCTCTCTCTCTCTCTCTCTCTCTCTCTCTCTCTCTCTCTCTCTCTCTCTCTCTCTCTCTCTCTCTTTCTCTCTCTTTCTCTCTCTACTCTCTACTCTCTCTACTCTCTACTCTCTC